>NJDC01000139.1:418272-443938 GCA_002245475.1 Calephelis virginiensis
CACTATTACAGTGGTTTCCAAAGTTATTTGGGCTACGACCCATCTAAAAAAGTTCCCAAGCAAATGCAAATCGGTGACAGTCGCAGTCATGTCGCAGTAATATATATATATATACAAGTATCAAGACGTTATTAATGGAAATGTTTTTTTAACATTAACTTACCACTTACGTTTAGTTTATTAGCATACTTTGCATTATACCGAAGTGGCCTGAATATAATGTCTAATGAATATATCTATACAAACTGGATAAAGACAGATTGCCGCTTATGATCAAGTACATTTCGGCAACTATGGTCTTAGGAACATAATTTCAATAATTGAATTACAAAAGCTCGTGTGATTTACATTTTTAATTCTTAAAAAACCAAATATTTTTTTAATAAGAAAATATATTTTATTTGTATACCAGCAGTAGACTTGAATAGTTCTATTCAAGATGTATCAAATAAGCTCAAACAAGATAAGATCAAGTTCGAAATTTTAGAATTTCCTAAGGCCACCTATCGATTTCATCATGAAATCAGTCCCATGTCATAATTTTTTCAATAACAACCGAATAACACATAAGTGCGAAGTTTTAACTCAATCGGCAAATAAGAATTACAGTCGAACCTGGATAAGTGAATGCACAATGGACCTCGATTTCTTTTTCTGTTATAGAGGTTTCTCACTAACCCAAGCTTAGAGTTACGGAAGTGGTAGGTATTTCTCACTCATTGAGACCTATAAAAATACGGGAAATATGACGTAATTAGAATTAATATACGTGTGTTTACAGGTTTTATACATTTATTAAAATATGCAGATACTTAAATATTATATTATACTTGTTTAATAACAGGCAGAACTTTTATAATGAGTTGGTATTAGATTACGGTAATTGACGTATCGAAATCTATAGCATTTGTCTAAAAATTTAGTGATCCTATTTACCTATAGAGGCGCTGTTCAAAGTTTTCATACAAATAATTTACGTAGACGCTATCGAGTATTGTAAATCCGATAAGCCGTAAACTCATGGTAGGGGCTCAGAATATCAAAAAAAAAATGGCCTATATATATATATATAGTAAGCAAACGGGTATATGTTTGTGTCACTAAAATTGCGACTACGAGGTAGAGTTTAAGACATTTTGCCTTCACCCAACATTACTGCTGTACTAATATCTTGTTTTAGTTTCCGTAGCAGAAAAACTTTAATTTTAACATCTTAGTCTCAGGCTGGGAGCGCATCATTGTATATGGTCGATGTGTATTTCTTTTTTTATGATATTGGAAGGCAAACAAGCAGACGGGTTTCCTGATAGAAAGACATTTACGCCACCTAGAGACATCAAAAGTGGTAATGGTGCGTTGCCAAACTGAGGCCGGGATGTTAGGCTTCGAGCAAAATAAGTTTGCCGGCTACCTTATCCTATGAACCGGAATATGTCAACGGCAAGCACTGACGTGACGGCGGCATTAATAGGTAAGGCGGTGGTACCAATCCGGGCGAGTCGCTGCGAGACTCTACCACCTAGTCAGATGTCACGGTGTTAGTGTCGGTAAGCCTAAGCTTGCCTTTTGCGAGCTGCTGCAAAGTAGCCCGAACTAACACGGAGAAAAAACCGTCAAGGGGTTTGTAACCTTGTTTGCTTTTCAATTCTTCAAAATAATGTTTTTATTCAGTGAATATCAGCATCGCACCAAAATATCGTTGGTCTATGGTTTTCGTGGTCCCCCTCTATTATCTATCACGACGTCAATTTGTCTATTACAACCAATATGTCCTCGGTAATTAATAATCCAACAATGCTTCAACTCCTCCTATATGACATACTAAACATATATGTATGTATATGTGCACTACTACACATAGGTAACAACTATAGACAAGATATATAATGTTATTCTAAGCCTACCTAATGGTAGGTAAGGTTTAGTCCTGAATAGCACATATATTATTTTTAACTCGGTGACTCAAAGAAGGAATGAAAAAGAGGAAGAGGTGTAGAAAGATATACAAACACATAAGACATTTTGTTGATATACATAAGTTATTTGCGTAAACTATTTGGATTTTGATGAAACATCATAACTCAAACTAAGAGCTATATTGAAAACCGATATTGATTCATTACTTACTAGCCATCCCGGTGAACATCGATTCAAGTGACATTGCCTAATATTAGTTTCTAATGGAAAACTGTAATGTTTTGCACATAATTTAAGTAGTTGTTCTAAAAAAAAGATAGTAAAATAGGCCTAGCCAAAAAATAAATATTTCAGAAATACCAGAAATTTAAGTGTTTCCCTAAGATTGCAAAATAATCCTAAAATATCTCGAAAAAAAATCATAATCTAAAACTATAGCTAAAACCACGTGCTTTTAAAGAAATAACCCCGTTTTGAAACCGGTTCATTCATTTAAGAGTTATAATGATGATATGATACCCATACACACAGATACAACACTACACGAAAACACTAATAACTCTTAATTTCCGTCGGGGTTTTACAATGTTGTATTATTTAAACAGCGTAACAGATTTTCAAAGACTGTCGCTAAAGTTTAAACTCGCTATTTCTAAAACCGAGGTTTAAGGTTAATATAATATATAGACTATTTCTATCCCGGAAATTCGGGATCGGAATTTACCTACTTGGAAAAACGTTTTGATTCCCTTGAACGAAGTCGCATACTCAGATAGTCTTTAAAGCACACGGGTATCTTTCAGATTTGATATTTAAATTTACAAAATACGCCAAAATGTATTTAGCGTATTTTGCATAATAGTGCCTATTTTTGTCCGCTTTCAGTCTTCGCAGCCAGGTCACAAAACGTACTAAGGGGTCGCAAATACGCGTCTCTAAAATGGTCCTTGGTTCTGACATTAAATGTATTATTATTATTACTAGTGGTCGCACATTAGTCGAAATTCGACCATAATGATTTTTTTAAATTATTCAATATAAATTATTAAAATACAATTTTCAAACATTATCAAGGTTCTATTGTCAATTATCTTTTTGATGAAAACGCCATCTTCATTTATCACGACCAACATCTTTGTTTCCAAACATTATGAATATATCTGTGATATTTTATTATTGGCAATTTATTTATTTGTGTTAATGTTTTATTTTTTATGACACTTATTTATTTATTTGCACTTTATAAACATTATTATTGAAATATATTAGCATTCTGCACTTCTCGTACACAAAAACGATAAGTGTGCTAAATTTCATACTCATCCGTCATCGCAATTTTCTTAAAAAGGGGTTCAAAGTTTTTGCTTTACATTAATATTATGATTAAGTAAGTCTTATTATTGTTTGATGATTAGTGCTATACCCTAATATTGACTGATTTAGTTATTTCTTTCATATCATTAACATGTTTCATAATTGATAATAACTGATTACAAGTTATAAGGTATATTGTGATGATATGACAACGGAAGAGATAATGTTAGAGCAAAAGAGATAACACATATTAAAATGGGATAAGCGGGACGCGCTGACAATGTTCACGTTCAGATACTTTTACTAAATATTTATTATTTCTTTTTCAAATAATATTGTATATAAATATATTTTTTAAAATTGGATTTTTCCAATTTCCTAATAAAAAAAAAATATTGGTCGGGATTGGAAATGTGCCCGGCTGGCGATAGGCTTGCCACCTATCACATTGTGGGACTTAGTGTCTTCGGCTAGTCGTAGGTGCCCTGGTTGTGCCTCTGCCTACCTCTTCAGGGATATGGGCGTGAAGGTACATTTATATTTTATCTTTCTGTAATATACCATTTTACCTCTAATGACGTTCTGCCTATTCTTAGTTATTATAGTTTTAAAATTTACTTTGGTTTAATTTAAAAAAACCTAACGTTTAAGATACCTAAGACTTATAATGTTTAAAACAAATTTGAAGAATATTAAAACATGGAATTATAAATAATAATAAATTACATAATTATTTATTTTATCCTGTCCGTATCAGCCGTAAAACAAAACGATACTTTATATTAAATTATAAAAAATAACAAAATAAATACGAAAAGATTTATTATTACCGTTAAGTATGACCACGACAAGTATTACTTACATGTATACGTATTATACAAAAATACGTATTTTTTGAATATTTACACAAAAACCAATATTACAGAACGCAAAAAAAGTTCTTTATTTTTTGATAAAATATATAGTATTACAGGACAGTACAGGAGTCATAGGTATAAAGTAAATTAAATCAATTTCGGCTAAATTTGATAGAAAAATACTTTTTTTACTTTACATTCAGATCAGATTATATTACTTGAAACTTAAAACTAAAATCATTGTTTCTACAACTTACTTTTAGCCATCAGTACTGCATTGTAATTATTTTGATTTAACATTAACCTTTACATTGTAAAAAAACTACCTTTGCAACATCTAGTTAGGCTAGGAAAATCTGAAGATTGAAAAACCTGGAAATCAAAATCCGAATGATAACAGTTATATTTTTTTCACTGATAACAAAAAAATGTAGTTTAAATTTAGCTATTATTAAGTTAGTACAGTACTAGTATTTAAATTATACGCTTCGGCTTCACATTTTTTACTCTTTTTACACTTTGTACTTTTATTTTTAAATTGGCTGACCTAATCTAAATTTAAACGAAATGATTAATTATGTGTAATAATAACTCTATACAGATATCTTTAAAATACGTTCGGATTTCCGAAGCTTGACGAATTTAGCCGAAGCACATAATTTAAATAGTACTACTGTATAAGATATTAATTAAAACTATTAAAAATCTCTCACATCAAAATAGAATACAGGAAAAAAATTATACTAATATTCGTGAAGGTAAAAATATCAAGAAATTAAATCACAACAAGTATTTTATATGCCAACTAGCTTTTATATATAATAATTATGGCTCTAGAACAAGTAGAATCTAGATTGCGCCTTAATTAAACGCAAGGTTTGTATTTAGGTACTTACCTACCGTAAGTATTACTTATGACTAACAAGTTCATTAATTTTGTGTAAGGGATAATTTAGTTCTGCCAAATTAAAAAGTTTAGGAATGGTAATATGCGTTTTGTAAAAGGATTGATATAAATTAAATTTTCTATTATAGGAATGTACCTACTTAAATATATAATGTTGATAGGAATAAGCTAGCTTCTAGACAGTAGTGAAATGGCAATTATATTTCTAATATCTCTGTCTACCTGTTAAGAGCATTGACGTAAAGATATGCAAGTTATTTTTTTTATCGATTTTGCGAATTTAATGTTAGGGGTTGTATCCGAACGCACTCATTCGCGCCACGTGCCGTAGAGGGTGTTTTGATATCGTGCCGCGCGGTCGGTCGAGCGAGACGCGGGAATGTGATGTGCCAAATTTAAATTTCGAACATCGAAATGACTACTAAAAATGTGAAAGTGATTAAAAATGTGATTTGTCATCCGTGCAATAATAAATAATTAAAAAATGTATTTTTTTTTTATATCATAATTTTAAAAGGAAAATAAAGTAAATATTTTTTAGGTTTATGAATTGTAATTTAATATAAAAAATATTATGACATTAAACCCAAACAAAGTGGCATATAGCATCGTCAATAATAGTAAACAAACCTTGAAACTTCCCAATAAAAATTATAATTTCAACTTATCGAGCTTTAATATTAAATCAACTTATGATTTAACTACTTCATTATTTTTTGTGGATAAATAAAAAAAATCAAAGGCACGTTTTTTTTGTTTCATACTATGTACCTGAAATTTATGATTGAGGTTATATAAAATACAGAAACAAAATATTTATGGTAAAATAATAATTACGTTGTCAAGACTACGATAACAATTATTTGTTCGCACACGCAACAAAAAATACTTAAATAAAAAAAGTTCTTAAGGCTACGTCTTCTTGAAACAAAAATACTTATAAGCAATAACAAAAAATATGTTATTTGTAAAATTTATTTATTTATTTACTTATTCCCAGCATTCACAACATTATTAAAGTTTTTTCCGATTCAATATTGTAAGTTAGTTTAAAAATTACATTTTTTTCTAAATCTTTCCGCTTAAACAATGAATTGTGGAAGGCTTCAATAAAAAATACGTATAAAAATATGGATAACTACGTTTTTTTGACAAATTGATAAATTTTTAACGTGAAATACGTGATTAAGCCTTTAACAAATTACAAAATAAAATGTTTTTTATTTCAATTTTACATTATTAGGCGTTTTTACTTGCGAGTTTCATTGATATTTGATAGATCTCACAAAGTTTTCATTTCATGCCAGGACTTTAGATTATACGTTTATTATTTTCAAATTTTTATAACATATTTGTGAATAAAAAAAACATAATCACTATAACTTATCGATAATCGTACTTGTTTGTTGATTAATACTGTAAGTAACTGTTAAAAAGTAAGTAGGTATTTAACAAAAATATCTGATAATTAGGTACTTTTTAATGAAGTATGACGGCAAACAGGTAGACAAATTTCCTGATGATAGCTTTGACTTCTCAAAATATACAATTTTTTAAGTAATTTTTTGTTGTGTTGCCCTTTCTTTCTGGGCACAATATACTTTGCAAAATTACACGTGTAGAAAACTCGTTATAAAGAATAGAATTTAAAAACCTAATTTAATTTTAATCAAATAAACGTATTTACTATAAAACAATAATCAAAAGATATAATCAGATCATGATCATGTTGATAGATTTTTAAGAGCACCATTGTATCTCGCTAAATCTTGTTCCATACATTAGGGTTACTTGGAAGAGATCGCTGACTTGGCGATAAGGCCGCCTTTGTGTGTGTTTTTAGTTCATGTTTTTTTTATGTATTTTTAATTTCTCTGTATTTGGTACACAGTAAAGACTTACTGTATTATACTGTATAATATTGTACAGTTATTGTATTGTATAATATAATAATTGTAGGTTGTATTTATATATTTACATATATCCTCTGTGGTCTAGCGGTTCAGTTGTTGGACTTGACTGCGAGGGGTCCCGGGTTCGAATCCCGGGTCGGGCAACAAAAGAAAATTGGGTTTTTCCAATTTTTTAATAAAAAAAATGTTGCTCGGCATTGGATAAGTGCCCGGCTGG
The DNA here is from genome assembly GCA_002245475.1 of Calephelis virginiensis. Lineage (NCBI taxonomy): Eukaryota > Metazoa > Arthropoda > Insecta > Lepidoptera > Riodinidae > Calephelis > Calephelis virginiensis. The sequence goes on from NJDC01000139.1 coordinate 425,398, forward strand.
CGATAGGCTTGCCACCTATCATATTGTGGGACTTGGTGTCTTCGGCTAGTCGTGGGTGCCCTGGTTGTGCCTCTGCCTACCTCTTCGGGGATATGGGCGTGAGGATACTTACTTACTTTTTTTTACATATATATAGTTACATAAACAGTTTCGTAATTAAAACAATACAGTCTCACGGTGCCGGACATCTAAGACGTCGGAAAACTGATACTTGTTACAATCCATCGGTTCGGAGTGAGCCAACCATAAAATATACCTCAAAAACTATTCAGATCTGTAATCAACTAGCAACTGCTTGATTAAGACGTATTTAATTAATTAGTCTCATTTTTATCTATAAACATTTAATTAAAATTCATAGTGCATTTATTACAGTTTCATTGATTTTTTTAATTAAAGCTAAAGTGTTAGTTTCGTGTTTAAAAATGAAGTGTTAAAAGTGACAGTAATTAAATTTAGTTTAAAAAGTGTTGATTTCAACTTAAGCAAGAATGGTAATCAAGTGATTTCTTCAAATTTCAAAGTGTTTTTACAGTGCCAAAATTTGCAATATTTTTTACTTATCACAAAATGATTTATTTTTTTATATGACTAAATTGTTGCTAACCGCGAGGTCTTAACAAATTCACCGGGTTAAATAAAATCAGCCTTTCCTTATTGTTGTTACGTAACAGAAACTGAAATCAATCATGTCACAAGTAAATGATAATAGTGCTGAATTAAAATCATTTGTTATTCTTAAGCAGTAAAGTAATAAAACTAGAACATGTATTTCATATGTTTTATATAGCTAACATAATAATAACATATACTAAACTGACAAATAGCTAATATATTAATAGAATAGAGAGTGTTCTTATAGAAACAACGGTTAATTTGTGTTTGACTGAATTTAAAAATTTTATTCAATAATCATTTACTAATTATACTTCATCATAAAACAAAACTTATAAATGTACTAGTACAAATAAGTATAAGGATTTCACACTCATTTTTAGAGTCTGACGTAAATTGTAAATTCCTTCATTAAAACCTTAATAAACCGATTGAAACATGTCAGATTCTAATAACTTGGATTAATGCTACTCATTGAAATTTTCGAATTACAATATTATCAAAAACGGCATCCTTTCTCTTCAAGCTCTACTTTTAAATATAGATTTAAAACATACCATATATACCTATTTCTGTAGGGTAATTAATATGCCTTAATTTGGGTGCAGATTTTAATAAAAAAATGTGTTAGGTCATGTTTTTATTATAATTAGTATTATTTTCTGAAAAACAATAAAGGATAATGTTCATACACCTGACTGTCAAAAATATCTGCCAGACACGCTTCGTGACTTTATAACTTCAGTTCAACCGAAACCAAAAATAGCACATTATAATCGGTTAAAGATAAAATTAAAAAACACAAGCTAATTTCCTCATTAAAGGCGCCAACCATTAAGTCATTCTCGTGAGAAAAGATCCATATAGACCCACCTGCCTCTACCGGACCGGAAAAGCAATGCTCAAACACCGGAAAATCGTCCAAAAACCGGCAAAATTAAACCAAACGAATCGGTTTTAACAACCAATCGACGACTCTATTTTCAACTTTCACGCTGTTGTTTTTTTTTCTCGGCGATTAACGACCAGGCATAAGTTATTTCAAGTACAATTTAAGCAAAGGAGCGTAAAGGTTCAACGTTTTCAATACAGAGCAAATTTAAAATTAAATTAGTGACTAAATTTAAAACTAAATATCTCACAAATTTTAAACTTTTATCAAAGATTTCCTAAGTAAACATTTTATAAGAAACTTGATTACTATAATAATTTTGATTAAAATGGGAACAAATTTTCGTTTATGCAGTCTGTTTATAGCTCTTTATATAGTTAAGCTATATTATTTGCTAATTAAAACTAACACTAACAAATATTTAGTCAACTCACTACAAATATTTTTTTGCACTCTTAAAATCATTTTAATATTTAAATTTTACAAAATGTAATAAGCTTGAATCAAATTATAATAATTAAGTTTTGCGTCATTATATTTTTTATAAATCTTAATTACATACACTTGAGATTCAAACTCGTTTTCTTGAGTCAAATTTACATAATTTAAAAATTAAATTACATTTATTAAAATTCATACAATAATATTGATTTTAATTTAAAATTCAAATTGATGTTTTACGGCTTTTAACAGAATAATTTACAAAAATGGAACTTTACGAGGTGATACAAATTAAAAATAAAAACCGGTGACATATTAGTTTGAAATTGGAATATTTATTTGACGTGACGTTTGAAAAGTGATAGTGTTGTGCTAAGTGGTCAAACTGGAGGGCCAAAGTAAGGCCACCTTCGCGGCCCTGTTCGGGCTCAGGGCCGGCGGTGGAGTGGATTTATCCGCTGCGTACAGATACAATCAAAATATGATGGAATATTATACATGTGAGTATTACTTTCAAATAAAAACAAGTCTTTATATTCTGAAAGATAACAATAACCCTAAAACATTCGTAAAAGATTTTTTATTAAAAAACAAGTTAGCACAAAGGTTAGTTATTGTTTACTTTAATAATCATACACAAAATTTTACGTTTTACGTAATAGGTATTATTTATTTACATATGTATGTATACCTGTATACCTAACCTACCTATATACCTGAGTGATGATATAATCAGGTTTGGAAGTAAAAAGTCATTGATTGGTAAGAAAAGTAACTGGTAATAATCTTAGTATATTGTCTTAGTTATTAATTTGCTATTAAATACTTTTTTGAGCTGATATAGGAAAATCAAACAAATTGGCTACTAATTGGTCCTAAGAAATATTTACACATCAATAGATGTAGGTATATGGGTAGTGTAGAAAGGCATTCTGTTGTCTACCTCAGGTTTGGATATTAGGTAAGCCAAAGTTTAAGAAAAATTCCTTTGAACCCTTTGAAATCTGACTAGCATTGACCTAATATGGCGAGCATTGGTACAGTGGTGGTAAGATGGCTATAGTGGCGGCACTGGTGCCACTGATTCATACAAGTCGTCTCTATACTCTACCACTTATTCTGAAAGTATGCGGATACGGACAACAGAGTTTCACATCCCTATTCATACTAAATCCAAATAAAAGCTTAAATTCAGACGAAACTACAGCAACCAGTTTGTATAGTAAGCCTAAAATTATCTCAAAAATAAGTTATCTAAAATAAACCGAGGGTCTGTTGTCATTATGCAAAAACAACGAGCGCTACATCCATAACATTATTATCATACTCGAACGACAAACATAAAAACCGCATATTATTATGTATAAAATAAGTATAGTCGCACATCTGCGCTGATTTCATAAAATACCCGAAAAATTCCCTCCAAAATTGAGATCGTTATGGTTTTAACCAATGAATGTAGAGTTTGGGAGCGGGAGGGCGAACGGAGGTAACTGATTGGTTGGTCTGAATGGGCGTGGTTTGGTGTGACAGTGTGCGTGAGTTCAAATTTGCAGACATGCGTCGTATAAGGCTTTACAAGTCTGTGCCTTACGTTTGGAGCAAATTGTGATATAATACAATATTGTCAGCTTATGATACAGTTATATGTTAACATATGGGTAGAGTCGGCCAATAACGATAATTTTTGTACTTTCGAGGAAAAACTAAGTTTAACATCAAAATAATTTTGAAAATCGAACTTGACAGAAAAGTTATTAGATATTTTTCTTCTTTTTTTAAGTTAATTTGCCCCTTTCTGGGGCCGGCTAAGACCTTTAGGCCATGCTGCCACGTCTTCCGTATTAATTATTTCTTATACAGTCATTAATCACACATGTGTTCCTTATTACTTATTCTTATACAGTCATTAGTCACTATTTACAAAGTCACGTCAGGGTCTTAAGCAAAGCGGTGGTCACTTTACTCGAGCTCACTTTGGGAGATTTGGCGGCAGCGAAGAAATTCACTATACACTAATTTCTTCATGATTATTTCATTTGTGCACTTTCACCGAGCAAATTTACTAATTCCCACCTAGAGTAACTAATGTTACTCATAATTTACACTAAATTCAATAATTGTGAAAAAATACGACTATCTTCATTCACGATGGCGCCAAAACTCATTTTTATTCTTTTTTTAAAGACTGCAGTTAATAGGCTATGACATTTTAAAAAAAAAATACAAAGGTTTGGAAATAAAAATCTTTTCGTCGCACAAAATATTTTTTCCCTTGTATTTTCGTATATTTAATATTTGACACTACTTCTTACTACAAATATCGATACTTATATTATAAATGCAAAAGTCTGTCTCTCTGTTAAGCTTTCACGGTGAAACTGTTAGACCAGTTTTGATAAAATTTGGGACGCATGCTATATGTAAAGAATAAGACCCGAGTTCCAACGTAGGCTACGTGTTTAAAAAAAATCATAAGTAATTATATTAAAACTATACCTAAATGGGATAGAAAATGTATAGGAAAATCTATTCTGCGCTAACAAAAACGCAGGTAAATAGCAAGTAGGTATATAGTAGGTCACATAAGTCTTTAATACAGATGACTTATCTCACAATTTTTCATAATTGGTCAGTAGTTTTAAAATTATGACAAATAATATCTATTACATAGGTACCTAAGTGGTTTCAGAAGTTGGTAGGTAAAGTTTAAATTTGAAATATTATACGTTATTAAGCTTATCAGAAGTTCTATTATGGGTAGAGTCAACCAATTATTTTCGTGCTTTCGAGGTAAACCTAATGCTTAATAATATCTATCTAATTGTAAAATTAACTTGATATGAACTAATTGTTTTTTTTAAATAAAGAGGTATTAATGTAATTCGTAACGCAACTCATTAGCTACGCCATGCCGTTAAGTTTGCCTATATGCAATAAATTTAATAAAAAAATTAAAATACTTTTGCAGACGTACTTACTTGTAATATACTACCAATATCAATAGAGTTAGGTTTAGATAAACAAGCAGACAAAAAGGCGTGTTCGTGTATAAAAAATATGGAGTAAGGCAAAAAGGTCTGCAAGGATCATGAGATTTCAAACTCGATACTCGCTGCCTACATCGTCAGGGACTTAGAGTGAAGATATGTATATGTAATATTAAAATCTTAACTTATATATAATGTTTTGCTAAATAATTTTCAAGGCGTTAATTAACAAACCAAAACGAGAATTAGTGATATTATTCTATCCATTCACGCGTCATGTAATAACCAAAGAAAAAAGATTAATTTTTATGTATAGGTATCACTACATAGTGTAAAACAAAGTAGCTTCCTCTGTCCCTATGTCCCTTTGAATGCTTAAATCTTTAAAACTACGCAACGGATTCTGATGCGGTTTTTTTAATATATAAAGTGATTGAAGAGAAATGTTTTTATGTATATTTTATAACCGTGCGAAGCCGAGGCGGGCCGCTAGTAGATTATAAAACAATGTTCACTTTGTTGTTCCTACCTTGTTGCATTGTTGTTGTTTCTTAATTTTTTGTTGTAACATAGCTCAAAAACTTCCCATTAAAGACAGGAACAAGAATAATGTTTTGACTAACCCTTAAAGTTTAAGACACAAAGTAAATCTGTTTAAAACATATGTAAGATATCACATTTAATACGACACACGATAGTACCAGAGTAATTATAAATTCAAATAAAGTTTTGTTCTTGAATAAATTTTAATTAATTAGTATATTGTGGTATTAACTTTAACTTATTATTTTCAATCGCATATTTTAGTTGAATAGCATTTCCAGAATATTCTTATTTTTAATTTAATTAAGCTAGGGTGCTCTGCAAATTGTAGAGTGCCTGTACATTATCTTACCCGTGTAGGGATTTAACGATTCCAATCCAATCCAAAAGGGACAGCAACGTATCTATAAGTTTTACGGTGTCTGTACGCCACAACAGACTCTTATCATCAGGTGATCATTATGCTTATTCACTGTCTTAATACATAAAATGTATTTTGGTAGTTAGTAGCGCCCTTTATACATTCGCATAGATTAGTACCACCGGGTTTTTTTTCTTCCACAACAGTGCTCACCGTAATCATGTTTAGGTCACCGGATCGAAAAATACTGATAGTATTTTTGAAAACTAAATGAAAAAAGGTAATCTAAAGAAACTGGTTCTCTGATCAGCTGCCGTTTCTTTCGTTTGTGCTTAGTGAGTAGCCACAATTCGATTAGATACATTTTAAAATTATGTACCTACATCATGAACTGATTCTGTGGTCTGTATGAAAAATGTTTCTGTCCTTCGCTGCTTTAAGCTAAGTCGTAACTTTTCGGCTCCATTGAGCAGAAAAATAATATACACACCTCGGGCAGTAAGAAAAAATTATTCAGATTAGTTTACATGTTTATATCCGTTTATATATTTTACTGCTTTGGGAATGTAATATACTATAGGATTTTGTTTTAAAAATGCATTTAGTTAGATTATGGGATTAAATTACAAACAAGCAGACATTTCTCCTAATAATAAGAAACACACGTCGAATATAGACACAAAATGTCCTGGGGCGTTTACAACATGAAGGTGAAATGTTATGCCTCTTACGTAAATAAACTAACAACTCTACCCTACATCTGGAACACGATTTTGGTGAGAACTGATATTGATATAACATAGTTAGGTAAAGCTGTTAGTTATAACCTGGTGAGCAGTTCCACAATATGGTCTTGATCGCGGTGTTCGTGATAAACCGACGCTTGTTTACCGACTTGTAAACAAATGTCGGTTTGTCATTAATTTTTTTATATGTAATAAGGTAGAGAATAATCACACGGCTTTCCTGATGATGCAGATGCTATATATATTGTTAAGATACAAAATAGTTAGGTACTCTACTATTAAAGAGACTGCGACCATCACTAGGTATTATTAAAACGTAATAATTTCGCAACGCGTCCAAAACCTCGTTGGCTTTAAACAGAGTGATATCATTACCGTACTTCAAAACCAAATCACAAACAATAAAACACTTCCTGGTATAAAACCATACAGTACAATAAAACAAACAATACAACTCATACATTAAGAAACCGCGCCTTACATACACAATAATACAAAAACACCCTTAACGCAGCTATGTAGAGTCTAAAATCAAAAAACAAGAGTCTGTCGTAATATGAGACATTACATACAGTATCACATGACACGCACACATTAATACATATACAGGTTAACCAACACATGTTTAAGTGGTTTGTGATTGGTTATGCGCAAACGCATATACCACATCTTTGTAGAGATTTTAGAAAGGTGGTTAGGTCGGTCTGTTGAAACTACTTGTTGGTTGCGTTTTTGTTATGTAAAGTGTTATCTACATAATCTGATAGGTTTTAATCAGGTAGGAAGGTATTTAATGATTGTATAATTTTTTTCTAGAGGGTCAGTATTCTAGTCTGATTGCAGTTAGTAATATTTTAGATCGCGCTATCGTTTCATTTTTTAATAACGTTATTAGAAAAATAATAAGCAGGTGGCTCTCGTAATGGTAATAGGTCAGTGGTCTCTGGACATCTTAGATGTTACGGGTGCGTCGTTATTTTAGGGTACTTGTGCTAGTCTACATGCTACCCTCCAGCACGGAACTAAACAACGGTGACCACTGCCATTATAAAGGCAAACCCTACTATTAAGACATAGGCGGGTCGCGGCGACCTGGATCTGGCAGTGCGGGATTATTGTCAATATACTTTTCAGAAATTGTTACCCGCAGTCTGTATATTTAAGTTACAGGTGAAGGAATGTTGGTGGCGAAGATCACTTTCCATCAGGTGTTTGTTCGCCTCCTCTCACAGTTTATGCCATCCAAAGTGAGATAAGTACACACGTTAAGCTTCGCTAAACGAAGTTTTCACTGCCCAATATCGTTGAACAGAATAATATACACGCTATAGGCAATAAAAACGAATGTCTCAGGTAACATTTGATTTTGAGCCGAGACGAAAGTGAGTCAAAAATAAGGCAAGATAAACATACTTTTTTTCCTATTTTACTACTTTATGACATCCAAAAAGTAGTAAACTGTAAATAATCTACAATTATAAACGCGAAAGAAAACGGTTACCCAGTCAAAGATATGAAGAATATATTTATCTGTAAATAGTTAAACTGATTTTTATGAATTTAGAAAAAGAAAAGGACTTATGAATTTAGAAAAAGAAAAGGACTTAAACAATATGTTATACTAATATGTTGTGCATCCTTAACAGGTTCTTGCGAGAGGGTTAAATATCTTTAAGACTCAATAACTTCCGAATGTCATAAGGAACATCTAAAACTAAACCTTCGATAACGGATAATCACCAATACCAATTTTTATGGGTACTCATAGTTCACAAAATTTTTAGGCAAATCTAAATAATAAAAACACGATTAAATAAATTTGGCAAGATAGAAAAAAAATAAACTTTCACAACAAACAGACTGCTCGATGTTCCTATCTCTGGAAATAATTATTAGTTACACTGATTTCTATTGAAGATCTGTTTTATAGAAAAAGTGTCGGTAATCCCAAAAAACCTTTGAATTAAGTATGAGCTCTGCTTCTTCCAAAACTGAAAATATTCTTTTTAAATAAGTGACTATATATTATAGTTATATTTGCAGGCGCCCATGCTGCAAATGAATGCCTTATTGATCCTAATGGATAATGGATAATTTTGAGGATTCAAAAGTATAATTTTAGATTTTCGTTAGGATGATTCGGCATATTAAGGACGTATGCCTAGTAGGTATACGTGCGAAGCTGCGGGCTACAGGTAGTATTTTGTATACTATCGACTACTATTCGAACCCATATTTAAAATGCGTGCGAGTTGTTAATGTTAATTATACTGAGTATTTTAACTTGTCATATTTTAAAAGTATTTCGAATATAACGGCAACAACAGGATACCAAATGTTTGATAAAAAAATACATTTTCAATACTTAAATATGTGCAAAAAATACCAATTTTCCGTGACGTACCTATAAATAAAATTATTCTATTACAGCAGAAAACAGCGTTTTGAACAAAATTAATTATTAATTGCCTATCTACTGATATTAATCACTTAAACAGCGAATTCATTTTAAATTGAATATACCTTGGTTACGTCAATGGTCTATTCATATTCTTACATAAAATAAATCTTTCAACGATAAATGTATGTTTTTTGAAATTTCGTTTTTTTTTACTTCAATATTATAACTTTCAAAGAAATATAAAAATTATATATATGACTATAACATTAACTACTTTTATTTTTTCAAGTATTAGAGGTTTTTTTATTATAAGACTTAACTGAGTGACACTGGATCTTAGCGTGAGCTTTTTCTTTTTTCTCATTTTTCCCAGAGACATGCGAACATGCTGGTGGTTTAAACGAAATAAAAAAATACACGAAATGTAATCTGTATCTAGAGGTACCCACACAATCAATACTCTCTGTCTAATCCGCACGAGACTTATAATAAAATTACAAATATGTTTGTAAATGTTTATAGTGCCTGACCTGAATTTAGAAAGCTAAGACTTATAGACGAGCTTTTCAAGTACTCATCCTTAATAAGGTATTAATATTTCATATTTATATATATAAATACATAACAATACCTTCTCCTCGGGTCTCCTGGGATCTAGAACATAGCTCAACTGCTTTTTTACTAGCAGGCGAGCGTCAGATCACATGTCACTAAAATGGTTACTAAGATAATCAAGACTTTTCTTCTCGTTTGCCAGGGTCTCCAACATTCATCTTCATGCCAGGCAACTTGTTAGAATCGAATAAGGGTCAAGTGACTCTTTACTATCAAAACCACGGGTGGAAGAGTACGGGAGACCAAGGTGAGTTGTGACACAGGAGAGTTGTGACATCGGAGATCGTTTGGAACCTATTGACGTATACTGAGCTCGCAATAGTGTACGTTTATCAGTTCAAATCTCAAGCTAGCAAACGTGCACTATTGCAAATTCACAAACAGTTTATAAATTTTCAAAAAACGACGATTTTACTACTCTCCTCTGTCACAACTCACCTCGGGCTCCCCGGAGACTGAGGTGAGTTGTGACAGAGGAGAGTTGTAACATCGACGACTTTTAGGATCTATAAACTGTTTGTGAATTTGCAATAGTACACGTTTGCTAACTCGAGCCTTCAACTGATAAACATACACTATTGCAAGCTCAATATTCGTTAATAGGTTCCAAAAAATCAACGATGTCACAACTCTCCTCTGTCACAATTCACCTCGGTCTCCCCTACTGTGTTGCAACTTGTCCGGATTGGCAATCGTCGCCTTACCAATTTCTGTGGTCTAACATAATATTGTTTTAATCAGGGTAATATAGACTTGCACAATGTCTATACATCCCGGCCAAAGGACAGCACCTTCAACATCTATGATATATATAGGCCAAGGTTGTTATCACATAAAAAGAAGATAAGATGAAGAGTTCTTTGACTCGTTAATCTTACTACCACCTGACCTTTTTCACCCAACACACGCAAAAGAGGCTAAATACAGCTTCAGGCTAGCAAAGTGCAGCTACCACATTCGGGTTTCTATAGGTCATATGGATTTCCACCGTTTTATTGTTTGCTTGCCAATCTCATAAAAAACCGGCAAAGATTAATTGAGCCATATGAGGTAATGACTCAGCTAATATTTGCCGGAATAATTTGGTGCTTTTAAGAGATCGTTAAGAGGAAGTTGGGGGAATTGCTAGGTTTTTTATTATTTTAAATTTCGAATAAGCAATGACACAACTTCCCGCCAGTCGAACATTTTATATCATAAAATATAATGAATGGACGGATGTTATCCATATATTCTCGGCGATTCCCATATAAAAGCCATGAAAGCGTGGGTGTGCGCCAGCGCATGACGGAGGGATCCAAGCTATGACCTTGATCACTAAGCTATAGGTTAAAAGTTATTTTCATGGTCAAATGTGAATATTATATATTTTAGAAGGGTTGACGAAAAACGGAACGTTTTACACAAAAGCAGAAGAATTTTCTGGCATTATGAGATACGGCCAAATGTATAGATATAACTTTTTCACTGGTGGTTTTCACCTCTGTGGTCTAACGGTCCGTCATCGGACTTGACTTCTTAAGGTCCCGGATTCGATCCCCGGGTCGGGCAACTAAAAACCAAGAAAATGCGAAATTTCAATTTTCTTATTAAAATAATGTTGTCCTGAATTGGAATTTGTGCCCTGTTGGTGACAGGATTGTCATCTATCACATTGTGGGACTTAGTGTCTTCGGCTAGTCGTGCTCTGGTTGTGCCTTTGTCTACAACTTCGGAGATATGAGCGTGAAGCTCTACTAGTGGTAGAGTACTGTGAAGCAACTTGTTCGGGTAGAGATCCAGGGCCTTGCCTGTTCCTACCGCCAAAGTATCTTATTCTGGTCTAAGGGTAGAGGTAGTAGACTTCAAAATTGACCAAACATTCCAGACTCATGACAGCGACACACCATAACATATATATGGTATCCATAGACCAGACTCATCTCTTCCTTCATTAGAATGCTACATTATCCCTGAGTGACAAAGGCTTTGTTTCATCAAAATCTGTGCAGTAGAAGACAAGTTACGCAGGCAAAGCTGCGTGAAACTGCTAGTCACATATAAAGAAACAGAAGTTGTTAATGGCTATTCCAATTTAAGTTAGGGAGACAAATCTTTTGCGTAGATAAATCTTAATAGTTAATATCCTTTAGGGTAAGATAGTGGTGCTACTATATGCGCGATTAGTTGCAAGAGTCTACCACGTAATTGGACTTACAGTACTATCAAAAAAGTCTTCACGCCCTGTTCCTGAAACAAATAAAAAATAATTTGAATGCAGTAAAACTGGTAAAAACCGACTTCAAATTTAATATTATGTCGTTTTGACATACAAAACATAGAACTTTTGATTTTCCTGGGATTTCATAGTATAATCCTGATTTGATATCATTAAGATAGTATTGGAAGTATTATTGAAAGCAAACGAAAAATAACAATTTTTGAAAATTGATTAACATTTAAAAAATCAAACGTATACTAAGAGGATGTCCGACTAGTATTTCAGATGTTGTCATGTTTGTGTACGATAGTGCAATAAATGAATATTGTATTCTACCACATAAATGACAGTACTTTCTTACTGATAATTAAAGCAATTCGTGCAAAATTATTCCGTAGCCATTTTAAAATATCAAAAATGCACAACGTTAATATTCAATGTTCACTTCTGCCGGCACTCCCGGAGTGCAACCCTTCATTTTTTCATTTTTCTTTTCATTAATTCATTCCTTACATACTCAACCAGTAGCAGCAAACGCGAGAATTTTAATTATAGCTACTGATATTTTTGGTCACTTCGTTTGATTCTAAACACTTTATCTTACGTGGCCCGCAACTTTCATATAATTCAAGACTACACAAGCACCCTGTATATGTTCAAGGACCGTCATGCGCGAGCGCACCCCCCACATACCAGTACACAACCTGTACTCGTCGGGCAAGTGGAGGAATTGTAATTATAAAATCGCTGGGATTTTGTGTGCCTTTCATTTTTAGTTGAGTTTAAAGTTAAATTGTTTTATTACAAACATCCAGTCAAACATTTCTGTTGGTGATTTCAAAAGAGCTGGTTTTTAAAAATGAATATTATGAAATAAAGCGTAGGTAAGTATAGCTGAGAAACTTATTACTAAACGTTTTTAAGTCTCATTTACATGTCTGCTGATGGGACTTCCACCGATAGATGTTACGAGTATAATGATATATTCATGCTACTATTGATCTCATTCATTGACCGATTTTCCAATTGCAACCTTATGAAACTAATCAACCTTATTTAAGCGATATCTTGCATACCCTCGATATTACCAATTTCTGTATTGTTTCTACCTAAATTAGAATAATAAACTGAAAAAGATCTGTTCAAGATCTTGATCGTCTGAAAGTTGAACAATTTAAACAGAATAAGCCCAGCAGATCTTATCTTGAATTAGAGAAGGTTTGAAGTAAGTAAACTAACTTCTTACTTAAGTAAGAAGTCAACTTCTGGGGAAACCTCTAAAATATAATGTGATGATTAAACACGAGTAAGTTTACCAAATAAGAGGTGTGATTAAAATAGACCTTTTTAGGTCGCAGTGATGTAAATCATATGTGGAAGGCCGGAATCATCGGTCGATCTACATTGCTAAATTAATACGTTTTTTATTTACAAAAAAACGGACTTCAACCTTGGTTTTGATCCCTAATGGAGGCAGGTATTTGTGTGATAAATATTTAGATGTCTGCATTTCTGGGGCTAATACACTTACTAATAAAAGTTTCATGCCTTTTCATCTAGCGTGTAACTTCATTTTTTGTTAGCGAAAGTGAAATTACACACCAGATCAGCGGGCGCGTAAGTTTTATTAGTAAGGGGGTAGGTGTTCATTAAATTTATTCTAATATTTAGTATTTGCCCTTATTAGAATCGTTAACTAGCACCCATAACACAAACATACAATTGACTTACTTTGAGGTTAGATTTAACTTGTGTAACATGTCCTGGGCTATTTGTCAATATTACCGAAGATGTAGGCTAGCTACAGATGTATTATGATAGGTGGCATTGTGATTTAATTTAATGTGAATACAGCATGCATAAGTACAGGCAGATGTACTGCATGAATTAAAATCCTCAAATAAGATTTGTCCATTAAAAACCGCACTCATAAAAGTTTCATTATATCATGGCCGCAAATTTAAAAGGATGGACGTTCAATTTGGAAGAGGGGAGCCGTTTCCGGCCTCGTTTCCTGCGCGCCGACGATCATTACCATTCGTGATTCTATGGTTTTGTTTTTCATTTAAATCACAACACTACTTTTATCATCGTACTTTTTCCCGCGTACTTGTTTGAATTTTGAAGCTCAAGCGATGTTAGAGATATTGAACGCCCATAATTTACCCATCTGCATCATCATCAACTTGGAAACAATAATTAACTGTTTTATGTAATTTTGAAATAAGGGCACTTAGAGTTCGTTTCCGTGTCTTCACTTCTTCACTGCGAATAAAAACTGGTCAAAAATGTAGATTTTTTTATTACTTATTATCAATTTTCTCCTGATTTCATAATAAACAAATGAAGTACGTACTTCATATTTTTTTTCAATCGATTCACAAGGCCTTTTCACAATTTCGAAATATGTTTTTTTATTGGTGTAATCCAAAATACTGCTTACAACTGTTTACTGTTTATAAGCTTTTATTTATACTTGCAAAGTTGTATGCTTGTCCCAGTGGAATTTTGATCAACTTCCCAGAAACCAGTTAAGCTGATATTTTGCATGTATGTCTAAAGAGGACATTGCAAAATTATCATGACATGGACCTGATCTGATGATGGAATCAAAAGGTGGCATTGAAACTAAAATTCCTAGCCCCAGCCTAGCCTAATAAAAACTTGTTATAAAAATATATTTTTGTTAAAAACGTATTATTAATTGTAATAATATATTTGTTGTATGTATTGTAGATCCACATAATGCTAGTGCCAAAATCAAGTGACAGTGTTTTAAGTTCAAGACACCAATGGAACTTAAGTTTAGAGACACCAAGTAAAAGTTGATGGACTCAAACTTAGAGACTGTAGCTTAGAAGATTAAGACAAATTATAATTACTCATTAGTATATAGCTAGTCTATATACTAATGAGTAATTCTAATTTGTAAATAAATAAATTGTAATGTCAAAGAAGATGCTCAATAGAGCTTCTTATGGAGAAAAAAAATTAACAATTTAATCCTTTCTTACGGTCAATATCAATAATCTTTCTAAGATAAGAGATAGGGCTGCTATAGATCAGTAACGAGGCAACCACTTTTATTTTGCAGTAATTTACAAAAATACAAAGTAAAGTAAAGTAATTTCTTGCCGTAGATTTAAGCACGATACTGTCGAAGACGCTAAGTCCCACAATGTGAGAGACAGCAAACTTATCGCCAACCGGATACATATCCAATCCCGAGGAACGTTATTGTATATAAACATTTAATAAACACATTTTCTCTTTGTTGGCCGATCCGAAGATTGAACCCGGAATCTCATGGTAGTCAAGTCCAACACTGGATCGCTAAACCGCAGAGGTGACAAATATAATAATAAACATACATTAAAGTACTCCTTTTCGGAGACACTTTTTTATAAAAAAACGGAAATCGTTCATAAAACTTAATGCAGACTATTGTCTAACATAAGGGTTAAATAAAAGTAAGTCTCATAACTTCTGAAACCCTAGTACTTATTAAAACATACCACACATAAATTGGTAAGTTTTCGGTGTTTTCATTAAGTAATCCCATATTTCTCCCCATTACTAAAGAAAAGACACCTGCCGAGTGCCACTGAGAGTGTTTCCCGCTTTTCGGCCCTACTTCCGGTGCGCCATCTTGTTCGCCATTACACTTAATTACTTAGGAACAAGGGACTTAGTTGATAATGTCCTCGTCTCAATTGGGAGGCTGTTTTTAAATGAGAAGTTATTTTTGAGCTCGCATAATATGTTTTGAACTTAATTTTTTATCTTAAATTTTCAATCTTACTGTGTTAATAAATGAATTTTTCTGGACACTAAATATATCCAACCCCAAAATTTAAGTACACAAAAAAATTTCATACTTATGTCAAGAACACTGTTATGTAGAAATATTCGTATGCAGGAATAAATTTAATAAAAACAATCAGACCCAGGACTTTCAGTTCTACCCATGTCGGAAATTGAATTTGAGCCTCGCGGTTCTACGGTGTTATGAGATGTGTACGCTAACTCCTCGAGCAACGAGATGGTTACTAGTTATTTAGAGTATTGATTGTAAATGGAAACACTAAAAAATACTACCCAAGTACGACTAGGAGGCTCTCGCAATATGTCCTTTTATATGAATCGAATCCAAATCTCGCGGTTAGTTAGTTTAGTTAGGCGTGTACACTAGCCACTCGACCAACGAGACAGGCAAACGTTAAGGCGGAGTATTCTGTAAACTTACTTACAAAAGATGTCCTACTTTGCGAGATTCAGGTTGAAAACGTACTGATGATTTCTACTAGAAATGTAATACTCACTAATACATTCTTATAACACCAAGTCCGTTAAACAAATTATTTATTGTATTCTAGTTTCATAACTTGGCCATGTTAGTACTTTATCTGTCTGTCTCTACATAACCTATTTCTTATGTTACTAACCTGAAAAAAAATGTAAAATTACATTTTGAAAGACAAAACCGATTGCTTTATTTTTTTTGGCGAGAAAGTTAAATAAAACTAAAACATGGATTTCATTTTCGCTACGTAATGCATCCATAACTTAAGATTTTGATATTGTTTCTATATTTTAATTATAGGATATCTTATTGTTATTGTGCTTATTGCTCAAATTTTGTAATAAATATTTGAATGAAATTCGGGTAAATAAACTTTATGGGTGTTTTTATGTTTTAAAAAACCAGGTATTGTTTAGAAACGTAAAACTATCGCAGTAACATTGAAATAGAACACAAATGAGTGAGTATGTGTGTTGGGGATATTTTTGAATTTTAATGGACTTCAATTCAATAGCTGTACTAGGAAAATATAGTTTGAAAGTGCATAAGTGATTTTTATTATTACAAAACTATAAGCTATACCTCTAAAACATTAGGTAGGTATCTGTTGTGAAAATCTCATCGAAATTAGTTCAATCGTTACAAAGATTAAAATTTTGAAGATTTGGAGAGACAAATCATATATTTCTTGTTTTATTGTACTGTGTGAACCTTTTTCTATAAATTGTCATTTAATAATTATTTCCACATTACAAACAAAAACGTAATTTATTCGTACAGACTGTCTTCGAGACAGATATTCGGCGGGTATCTTGATTCAACCTTTAAGAAGTTACCCGGTTGGGGAGGGCATGAGGCGTGACGGTCTCATCGATCGGTCACGCCCCGTGCCCGGGTCGATACGCCCGGGTATAACCGGGTTTGTTTTCATACAGACACATCACCGGTTTTTGACACACTGTTAATGCGGATACAGTATTTTTACTGTGGTTTCTTTTAATCTGATGTGTAACCATAATTACAAAATGTTTCTCAGATCTTTAAGTATTGAACCAACTTTATACTTACTTACTTAGTTTGTATTTTACCTCCCATACTTACTTAGAAAAGTATTAAAAAAAATAACTTTCACGCCCATAACCCTGAAAGGGTTAGCAGAGGCACAATAAGAGCACCCAAGACTAGCCGAAGGTACCAAGTCCCACAATGTGAAAGAAAGAATCCCATCGCTAACCGTGCATGCTTACAATCCCGGGCAATGTTATTTTTATTACAAAAATAACATTACCCATCCTTACTTATGTGAGAAAAATAACTAGTACACGTAATGGCCACAAATATAATATACTTACATACCTCCACTCAAAGTTTTGTTAGGATATACCTACAGAGACTACAGAGTACCACAAACACAACTAACTGCTCATAATCATAGACACTCAAAACTTGTAAAAAAATACAATTTTAGGGATATGAACTCTACAACAGCAGCTTTTGTTTGTTTGAAAAAAAAGAAAAAGACAAATAAATACATACATAGACACAGCACTCAAAAAAACTGAAGGGGTTAATAACCATGTCATTAATAAAAACATGAAATTTTAGGTGTTACTTGTTCAATATAACCTAGACTTATTTTTATTTACTTTATTACATTAAACTAGCTGTTGCCTGCGGCTTTGCCCGCGTTTTCACAGGAACCCATTGTGTGAATGAGATAAAAAGTAGCCTATATGTTAATCCAAGTCACGATCTATTCGTGTTCCAAATTTCAGACAAATCCGTTCAGCCATTCGGTCGTGAAAGAGTAACAAACATCCATACATACATACATACATACAAACTTTCGCATTTATAATATTAATAGGATTAGTTAGTGAATAAGGAATAATTTATTTGAGAAATGATGTCTTTTCTAATTGAATTCGTATTTTTACGATAGGTTGAAAGTACTTTGCGGTACGTACTGATTAAAAAAAAAGTTTGATTACTTGCTTACAAATAACGAAGAAAGATAACGGCATGTTATTTATCCGATTCTGGAACTTATATTAGTCCAAGATTCGACCGGGTGATTTATACGTTCATATGTTTGATTAATAAAATATATTTTTGTCGATATTTATAACTAAACTAATGCAGATCCGCAAAGGAGGCCATTCAAATTTGGTCGCAATTAATTTTAATTAAAATTAAATTAATTAATTATTTTTGAACAATTACGATCACTTGTAATTGTTAAAAGATATATTTCATTAGAAAGAAATGTACCTGAGATACCGAAAAAGTTCAAGGTGCCATCCCTCACTTGGCCGCAACCTAATAAATTTGGATGGCCTCCTTTGCGGATCTGCATTGGTTTAGTTATAAATATCGATAAAAATTATATTTTATTAATCAAACATATGAACGTATAAATCACGCGATCGGATCT
>NJDC01000139.1:444309-497727 GCA_002245475.1 Calephelis virginiensis
TCGCCACAAGATGTTGACGTGTTCCAGTTCGGAGGTAGCCGGTAAACTTACTTTTGCTCGAGGCCTAACAACCTGCCCTCAGGTTGGCTACGCAACTGTTATCGCCTTTGTTGTATCTAGGCGATATAACTTTCTTACCATCAGAAATCCGTCTGTTTGTATGCTTTCCAATATCATTAAAAAAATCATCTAGGTACGTCGAGGAAGACAAAAAATTATGCGCAATTTATAAGTCAGGACGGGTCTTGATAATTTTTGTATAGAACCATTTCGGAGTCATGACATTTTCTTTGATAATAGATAGATAATCAAAGATAATCATCTAATCGCGACGTGGTATTAAAATTGAAGTCAGTTTTTAGTCAGTACAGTACTTAAATTATTGTTAAGCGAGTTCACAGTCCGATATTGAATATATGAGATATCAAATCAAATATTTTTTATTCGACGTAGGTAACTAAACGTACACTTATCGACGTCAAAACATAACATACCGTAATAGCAAACTATACAAAAATAATTTCAAACACATCACGTAAAACGATTAGAAAATATTCACAATTGCCAACAATTAAATTTAAATTGATATTTGAACTTTACCGAGATTAATGTGAACCTCAATTTTTATTTATTATTTATTATAATAACGAAAGTTTGAAGCGTTCATATTTAAGAGAATTTCCTAAAGAGAATATGTAGTGAATTAATCTGTTTTATCCATTCAAACTTTCTGATATACCTATTATGTATTATTGCGGATGAAGGAAATAATTAGGTACTTTGTATATTAACTGTTCTAAATTACTTTTAAAAGCATGCGATGCACTAGGTAATGGTTCTTTTTTGTTTTTGACATGGGCTAGAGCATTTGCCATTATTCAATTTTAATTAATTTGTGCCGGCAAAGTGCCTGGTTGGCATTAGGCATGACACCTATCACATTATGGGACTTAGTGTCTTCTAGTCGTGGGTGGCCCAGTTATGCCTCTGATTAATGCTTCGGGGATATCCCATATGGGCTTGAAGATACTTTTCAATAATATGCATTAAGTTATTACCCCATTTCGCAAAATCGGGCAGAAATTATTGACTGTTTATCATTTCATATCCGTTAATGGTTTTTGACATATGACAATTGGGATAGTGTTGCCATTACTTATAATGACTAATGACTATTCAGATTTAATAACTCAGTACTATAAAATGGTGTAGATAAAAAATCAAGCTTAGCAATCAATTGATATTGTATTAGCAAACAACTCGTGCGTAGACTTAAAAGCATCATGGTTTTAAAATCTTTTAAAATTGTACAAAACAGTCTTGCGTCATAATAAGGTGTATTACGTTGCGGTACAACAATAAGCACGTACATTTAAACTTTGAAGTTTCGTTTTAAGGTGGAAACAAACACTAGCTGTTTCAATATGTAAAAAACAATCTACAGATTTAAATATGATAGTACCTACAATAGAAAAACTTACAACAAATAAAAACATGATCATTATAATCTAAGCCTATCCCTATGCCCGCTATCATAAATCACGTAAACGTCATGAATTATTTGTTTAGAAAAACTTAGGTATCATTAATGGTGGGAGATAACTGCCATACTAAAATAGCTTTTATAACTTAGAAGATAAGAACGTACAATGTATATTAGTCTAGAACAATAGCTAGCGACACAATTGTTATAACGGAAGAGTGTGCGCACGCGCCGGTCTGTTCGCGCTGCGTAACGAACATAAATATATAATGCCCTGAATCATCTGACAGTTTACTTTTAAGTTTCACAATAGATCGCTAAAGATCTTAAAGCATTAGTTCTAATGAATTTAACATATTTTATTCGCCTCAGAATCTTGTTCGACGGATGACACTACGGGTTTTAGAGTGTAACTAGCTGACCCGGCAGACGTTGTCCTGCTATTTTCTTTTTGCTGTGATTTTATAACCCTAAGGGTTATAAAAAATAGATGTTAGCTGATTTAGACCTACTCAATATGCTCACAAAATTTCAAGAGAATCGGTCAAGTCGTTTCAAAGGAGTACGGTAACTAACAATGTGACACGGGAATTTTATATATAGTGTGTGACGTTTTTTGTTAGTATCTTCACGCCCATATCCCCGAAGACTTAGGCAGAGGCACAACCAGGGCACCCACGACTAGCCAAAGATACTAAGGTTTTTGTTACAATTCATATTGTCACAAGTGTTTCTATTGATCGAGATAGTACTTATTTACATTACAAGTTTTTGTCAGGAGTTTTATGGTTTATTTTAAATTAATATTATTATAGACTAAGTTCCATCTTGTGAGTATTAAAGTTCCTTCACAGCCGCTTCATACAGTGTTATATCAAATAAAATTAAAATAAATTAGCTACGTACAAATGAAAACAAGTAATCTCGGTTCAAGTTAACTGCGGTGAGTTTTAATCGCGTTGATTACGACGGTTAAACATCGGTGAGCCGCAAATGAGAATCATTCTCGTTGTAAGACTAACCGGTGCTATACTAATGGGGTTCATTTATTAAATGCTTTTATTTTAATGCGTATTTATTTACTTTATATGTGATCAGACAGCGAGAATGTCTTTCTTGATGGTAAGAAACAACAGTGAGCCATAGACACCATAAATGTGAGAGGTGCGTTGCTATCCAGTGGACAGGGTGTGAGGCAATGTGAGTACCGGCTATCTGGACCGAAATATGATATTTTCATTATGTCAGCTAGAAAAGGTTAGGCGGTAGATCATCAGGAGAGCCGTGTGCTTGTTCAGTATCTTGTTGGTAACCTAAAAATTAGTAAATAGGTAATACCAGAGACAATTAAAAATAATTAAATAATCTCGGTTCATACACATAAAATTAAATCATCAATCCAATCACTAAAACCACAAAAGTATATAGGCTCTAAAAAATATTGTTTTTATTTTCACATTTTCTAAGTCAAAATTATAATTTTGGACATATCTTCATATACTTAATAGGATATTCTCGAATAAACAATATTTAAATGAAATGTTCCTAGTCGTTATTTTAAAATGATGTAGTCTGTAGTTTACAGTAAAAAAAAAGTTGAAACCACCAAACAAAAGAATATTTCTATGAGTCTACGTTATATACGTAATATCTAACATATAGGTTTTATGTATTACACAAATATGTTTTTTTTAAAAATCAATACAGTTATTGTAAATTAAAAAACAAACAAAATAAATTAAATTTTGCTCTATACTAGGCAGTATAAACATATAAAGGTCTTAACTCTTAATCTATTACAAAAAAAAACCCTCTTTCAAAGTACACAAACATATCATTCAAGCAAGTGATTCTCATACTGCCTTTTCTTACTAGGTATTGTAAATTATTTTGATAAACGAGGCAGATGTTCACATGGCTTACATCTTTTTCGTTCATAAAAGAAATAATCGTATATATATGTTCCACTATGATTTAATTTTAAAAACGAATTGTTATTAGTTATACGCATAATCTTATAGTACGAGATTAGATCTCTGTTTGATAGTAATTATTATTTATTTGCTACAATTGTAAAGCCTGTTCAATAACAAGTTCACGTACATATTTTCATTATTTTTCCGTTATGAACATTTATAAGTTTCTTAACTAATACATTCAATATACATATATGTATATATACGAATTCCTATTTCACTTGAACATCGCAACACGCCTGAACGGCTGAACCAATTTTGCTAATTCTTTTTTGTTGTGTTAGTTATTGTCAGAAGAAGGGAACTTGCAGGGAACATAGAAAAAAAGAACAACAAAAAGGGCTTTAATTTTTTCCGTACAAACTGTTATTAGTTAGCTATTAATGTAAAGCGATACGAACTTCGCTGAGTCAATTATTTATATACAATAAATACAAGCATTATTGTTAATGTAATAATAAGACTTTCTAAGCAATTGGCAACCTCCTCAAATCCCTTCTTTTCTTTCTGTCAGGTGGTTAAGGTTCACTGGGTGGGTCAATGTACCAAGTTATCAACTATGAAAAATAACTTAGTGTGCCAACCCTTTACTGCTTTCTCATTCCAGCCCTAAATAATAATCATATTCTTTAAAATTTATAGAAACAATTATATAAGTCATTAAAACTAGCTTTTCGTCTGACC
Source organism: Calephelis virginiensis (assembly GCA_002245475.1). Classification (NCBI taxonomy): domain Eukaryota; kingdom Metazoa; phylum Arthropoda; class Insecta; order Lepidoptera; family Riodinidae; genus Calephelis; species Calephelis virginiensis. The sequence continues at coordinate 448,453 of NJDC01000139.1, forward strand.
AAAAACATTATATAAATATTCTAAAAGAAAACCTCAAAATGTCTTTCTTAACTTTTCAAGCTATTTAAAAAATGTTTTCACCAATAATAGGATTGATGTTAATTTAAATTAAACTGGGCATAATGAAGAATCAATCTATTTATTATACAAATAAATTCCATACATTAAAATAAACAAGAGATGAAATTGTATTCATACATTCATACAATACAACACGAGAGGTTCACTTGGACACTCCATTGTTTGACTTAAATTGAAACTGATCCTAGTGATGTAACTACCCGCTTTCGATCCCGTGACTGCTCTTATTTTAGATCATCCCGCGGGATAACGTCAAAAATGAGTAAGAAAATTTGTAGTCTATTTTATGATCCTGTTAAACATTTCTTGTAGTTAAGTTATTTTTTGATATGGTAGGTACTTTTTTGCAACTTGACATATTGTCGATCATTCCTTTCGCCTATAAAAACTTTTCCTGAATGAAAGTTTTTATAGTAAAATGTGAAATGATAAAAAATGTTATAATTTCATATTAAATAATTACAAGATAGCGTTTACTTATTCGAAAGCTTGTCTCCTGGCGGAGGGGTTGGCAAGAAACTTTAAAGCTGCTACTTCAAGGCTTATACTTAATAATGTAAACCATAATGTAAGAAACTTGAACTAGAAAAATTTGCTATATGCGCGGCGATTAACAAATATTTTGTTTGAAGTAAAGAAATTGTTTATGCTAGGAATACCTCCGTATTACAAAATGTAAATGAATGTGCAGTAATACAGTCGTATAAATTACGTTTTTGAAAAAAAGAGAGTACTGGTGTTATTCTTCAGAGACTGTAAGTTCTTACACTTATTAAAAAATAAACATAATATCCCGTTATTAGTGGTTACATCACTAGTCCCACGGGACAGTCATCGGATCTCAATAGAAACATTCGCTATTGCTTTTCAATTTATTTGCCCTACGCGCCCTACCATTCGTTGTTTTGTATTCTGTTTTGTTCTATTGTTTTAACCGATTACGTTTACGAAATGGTAATTTCCTGTAAAGGAGCCGGAAAGGCGAAAAGCGCTTGGTTTCATCAAATCGAACGTTGCTCAAGTTATGGTCTCTGCAATAACTTTTTGATTTAAGTTAAAAACTGTGTATATAATTCTAAAAATTTTAAAAAAAGAAAAAAAGTCGCGTCAGGCAGGATTTGAACTCGTTCCTTTTCATCTTAAGCCGATAAATGCTCTAACCATTTGAGCTACTGCGAATTAAAATTCTTGGGCGAAATATGTAAGTGTATATGTGTGTATAATTAATTGGCAAGTATAGCTGCGGCTTCACCCACAAATCTTTACTAAAATTTCCGACTTCACGCTCGTACTATATATAACTTATAATTATTGATACATACTAAAACAAGTTCTTAACTTGTTATGTTTAGTTATTAGTATAATAATCTTATTAGTATTACAAATGCAAAAGTTTGTATATTTATTTGTTACTCCTTTACGTAAAAACTGCTCAATCGAATTTCACGAAATTTGGCACACGTTTAGAGGGTAACTTAGATTAACACATAGGATAGATTTTATCCAAAAAAAAACCTGTGGGACAATTACAAACGCGGGCAAAGCTGCGAGCATCAGTTAGTGATTTATAATTGTTGGCAGTGTAACAAGACTAATTTTATTAGACGATTTAAACTGCAGTCATAAGTAGTTTTTGGCTTAAATACAACAATCAGATTAAGTGAGAGCTCGGCAACGACTTAATCTTCCAACATGGTGCTCGCTATTGTCGGTTTCTGGTTTGGAGGATTTCGTAAATGGTAAACTTAAACAAGTTTACTTTAACATTTTCGTCTGTTCGTTCGTTAAATTCATCTGACTTGTTTAATGACAAAAAAATTATATGATTTGTTTTTTTGACACAGATACATTAGAGATTATACCAAACCACCAAACGAGGCGTAAGGCCAATTTATAATTGTTATTTATACAAAACAATCTTATAAAAACATCTAGTGATACATTGTATTATATTCTATTCGCTTCCTTATTACAATTTGATAGAGGTTATTTTGGCGTAAGACAAAAAGTTGAATTTGCTAATTTTGTTGAGTATACTCATACCTTGTGTTATTTTGTAATGCGTTTTAATAACCAAGAAATAAAGTTTAAAATCGCGTATCATGGATTGGTTTTAACGGAAGTATGGCGGGCGTTACGCTTTCTGCCCCCTGACGTACGGACAGAAAAACAGACTAATTATTATATACGGATACAGGACTGTACTACTTTCATTTGTGTGATTTCGGTTTTATTTCTAGAATTTTCCTAGTTAATGTGAGTAAAACAAACAAGTAAGTATCTTCACGCCCATATCCGCGAAGAGGTAGGCAGAGACACAACCAGGACAGACACGACTAGCCGAAGACACTAAGCCCCACAATGTGATTAACGTGAATTTTATTAACAAATTGAAAATAATATGCATTTTATAGATTTTTTTATGTTGCCCGACCCGGGGATCGAATTGGGAACCTCAAGAAGTCAAGTCCGACGCCGGACCACTAGACCACAGAGGCGATATAAATGTTTACGATTAAGAACTTTAAAATTCAGTCAGTATATAATTTTCCGCTAACAAAGATGTCCGGGGTTCTAGTTTGAAAATATAATCGGGAGCTCGCGATATCATTAATGACAAAATTTCCATAATAAAACAGACGTTGTTTGAGGTTACGGCAATTTATGATAATAATTAAGCTCTCCCGCGGGATAACGGGGTAAAAAGTAACCAAGTATACCATAAATTTCGCCTTCGCTCCATTCCGAAGTGAGAGAAATTGAGAAAAAAACAAATATGCAAACACACTGTTGCGTATGTACAATTTTAAACAACGTGAATGACGAATAAACGAATATTCAAACGCACTTTCGCATGTAATGTAAATCAATATCGATTTTAATTTTAATTAATTTTAAAAGTTTTGCTTATATAATCATAATCCTTACTGTAAGTACTTACTATAATATTATAAATGCGAAAGTCTGTTGATCCGTAGTGCTTTGACGGCTAAACCGCTAAATTAATTTTGATGAAATTTGATTTATGCGTAGCTGAATATCCGAGTTCAATGGTAGGTGTTTTTTCAAAAATCAACCTCCTTAAAATGACGAAATCGTGGCTAACAGATAGTAATATTATAAGATGGTCGAGTTTCGCAGCGACTCGCCCGGATTGGTACCACCGCCTTACCTATTCCTGCCGCCATAACGTCATGGCGTGTTCCGGTTCAGAGGGTAAGGTAGCCGGTAAACTTACTTTTGTTCGAGGCCTAACATCCCGGCCACAGGTTGGCAACGCACCATTACCACCTTTGGTGTCTATAGGCGGCGTGAATTTCTTACCATCAGGAAATTCCGTGTGCTTGTTTGCCTTCTAGCATCATAAAAAAAATTTAGCTCTTGTTTCACGTCGCAACGGAGTAATATTTTGGTATAGTTTTGTAAATGAGACAGAAAACTGGACATTGATATGTGCAGGCGTAGCCACGGGCAACATCTAGGCAATAATACAATATTTCTGACAAAGTGAGACAGCCCTCGTTTTAATCAATACTTGCTGATATTGAGTCGCTGACATATTGGCGATCTAGATAAGGGGTGTTGTGTTGATAGGCTTATAACAGCTTGCTGGAGATCAACAATGCTGAGGGTTTGCTAAGGAATTTGTTACGATCGTTTTACACTGATACATATTCATATTTTAACCGACGACAAAACGTAGTATTTTCTCAGTTAGACGTCTATATTTTTGTTAGGATTCAAGTTTTGGGTTCGATCCCCGGGTCGGACAAGAAAAACAAAATGGGTCTTTCAAATCTTCTAATAAAAATAACGTTGCCCGGGATTAGATATGTGCCTGGCTGGTGATTGGCTTGCCACCTATCACATTGTGGGATTTATTATCTACAGCTCGTCCTAGGTTACCCTGGTTGTGCCTCAGTATACTTATTAGGGGATGAGGCCGTGAATGTACTTTTATTAATAACTTTCTACACAGTGGTCCGGTTGAATATTATTTTTAATGCAAAGAGTATAGTCCCATACAAATTTTACGGCAATTACCTACTTTAGCAATTTTTGAGTCATACATAATAATACTTATTTATTTGTTTATTTCTATTACATCATTTTGAAATTGAAGTCGGTTTTTTTTGCGGTGTTAGAGGGTTAATATTATAAAGAAGGAGATAATATTATTTATTAAATTTTTAACGTTAATGTCTGTGGATAGTATTTGCTGAGGATTTTAAGTTAATTCACGTAATGTTAAATGAAATACCTAAATTTGTCGATTAAAAACACTACCTATGTGAAAATTAAAATATAAGCCAATGAAAAAATATTTTTTACCAGCCGACTCGGCGAACTTTGTATCGCTTGACATTACGAACAATTTGTAAGTGAGGAAAATTGAAGTAATGTTTTTCCTTTTCTCTTTAGTTTTCTTTTCTCCCGACAATAACCAACACAACAAAACAATAACGAGCAAAATTGGTAAATCCGTTCAGATGTGATGCGATAACGACTTGAAACGGGAATTCATTTATACATATATAACAAGAGAAAATTAAGCAACCATTGGTTTTTAATTTTGCTCTTGATTCGATTTGGAAAACAATTCTAACTAAACACAAAACTCTAGCAAATAACAATGTAGTAACTCACCTTGGTACCTGTTTACTCAACGGTAATTGCTAATAGCTTTATCTGGTAATAAAAAAAAGAAACTCGGCACCAAAATACTAGACAAGAAGTACTCAAAAAAGGAAAAAAAGACAAAAGTACTCAAACTAATCAAAACTAAGCAGAAACAATTCTATAGGTCCATTACTCGACAAAAAGAGCATTCCAAATCGTACATTAACCAACCCTAAAAAATAGCTATGGACCCCTCGAACTAACCCTCACTTTCCATTGATCTAGCTTGTAATGCGGCGTTGGGTACACTTGTGTATAAAATTGTAAAGATCCCAAAAATTCAAACACTATTTAAAATAAATGAAGATATTGAATTTCATTAAAAATGGTGTTTGAATTTTGACTGTACTTGATGTAGATCATATAATCTTTAAAATTGTCGAATGTTCGTTTTTTTTCGTAGGATTTTTTTGGCAAATCCAAAATGCTAAAATTAAATAAATATCTAAAGTGAATTATATATTTATTTTCCTTAAAATTCCTAAAATATATGCGTGATATTTATTGGTTCGTCTGGGACTCGCGCTTATGCACCTAAAGCGATGGGAGTTCTTATAACTAAGATAGAACAACAAGATACTCGTATAACAAACGAGTGCGATGTTTCAAAAGTGTACCGTAGTTATTTTTATCCAATACTTACCACAAATTTTTCCTGTAAGTGATTGAATTATATTAATTTAATCACTAGATACTGTGTTTCAAATATTATTTTGTTTTATTATAATCTTGTCAATATCATTGGTATAGAGTGTATTTTGTTTATACTGCATGCAATAATCAATTGAAATTATTATAATTAACCTACCATTTGGTTCATAAAAATAGCGGAGTTACATTAAAAATGAAAACAATTTAGTAATGGTCTAGCTATGAAAAATTAAAACAATAATTTGTTTTTTTTTTCACATTTCCCGTGTATAATTTTAAGAATTATCTGCTTGTTCAGCATCTATCGTTTTGAAGCACTTAGAAATCTGTATTATTAAAATTGTAGTCAGCGTTAAAAAGAAATTAACTGCTTTACAACACTTCTATTCCTGAAAGTACTAGTATAGTTCTCACTTAGGGTGTGATCACACTCATAATTGACTTATCCCGATCTCGTGTACTCACCCTAATGCCAAATTACTTAAGTGCGGTACTGGATTATTTTTTATCTGTGTGGTCTCATTTATGGATTTGGTTAGTCCACTTGTCGGCACTTGCATTATTCCTTATTAATGTACTTAAAATATAAATAAAGTAAGCATTAGTCTTGTTAATAGACTAAAGTACTCCAAGGTATAAGTTGAAATTACAGTTTTTGTTACTCTATAATACAGACTACAATGGCGACTTAAGCTTCGGAGTACTTTAGTCCATGTTTATTAATACAAGGGTGAGAATACAATGTCTCGTATTACGATTTTGATGTTCCAAATACCAACTTTTGCTGTGTTACATTAAGCAAAGTAACTTAAATTGCTATATTTTTTATCTGACAGTAAAGATATTAAAAAACTCATATTATCATACCAAAATTTTAATTTTAATAAATACTAAAATCTATCGCCTCTGTGGTCTAGCAGTTCAGTTGTCGGAGTTGACTGCGGAGGTCCCGGGGTCAATTCCCGGGTGGGGCAACAAAAAAATTAAATTGAGTTTTTCCAACTTTCTAATTGGATTTTTTATTAGAAAATTGGAATAAACCAATTATCTGATAAAAAAACGTTACTGTGATACGTTGATATGTGCCCGGTTGCCACCTATCACATTGTAGGACTTATAAATGTAGGAATAATATATATCTAAGGTTATGTTAAGGCTTTTGAGAAATAAGGTTTATCAAAAATCAATTAAAACTTAGGAAAATGAGAAAGCGCCATGTTTAAAGTGTCTTCGGCTAGTCGTGGGTGCTCTAGTTGTGCCTCTGCCTACCCCTACGGGGATATGGGCGTGAACATGATTCATGTTTCTAACTTAAAAATATATGACTATATGACTTCTTTTTTTTACTTTTTTTTTATACAGTAAGTGTATTTTTTTTAAACTACGCTACTACTTAAATCTCACTTTTACAAAACCGAGTTAAATGTAACAAGTTTTATTTCTTTAATGAAAATTCATCTACCTATTGTCCTCCACTGGATTGTGTTAATGTAAAACAATCCATTACTATCAAAGAGATGTACCAATCCCACGGGATCCCATCCCTAACGGAGAGCTGGCGGGACGGTATTTCAACTAGTAATAAGCTTGTTTTAATCTTGTCGAGTGAATTTTGATATTGTTTTGGTAGCATTGATAAAACTTGTATACTCTGGCGCATTTTGTTTAGTTTGAATAACATGTTTATTACAAACAAAATGGCTTCGTACTGGCTGACGTTGACAGATGACTTTTTTTTATTTCATTTTGCCAATATTCAAGTAGATATTTTCATCAAATTTAAAAAAATCAGGATTTAATTATAATTAGTCGTAAGTCGTCAATAAGTTATGTCAGGGTCTTGGGTAAAGCGGTGGCCTCATTACACAAGCTCATATAGTGAGACTTGGCGACAACGAAGAAATACACGATACGCAAATTTCTTCATGATTATTTCATTTGTGCACTTTCACTTAACAAAATTTTACAAAATGTCACCAAAGTTGACCAGTTTCACTCAATATAAACAAAAAACTCAACAATTATGAAAAAGCTTCGAGCACCTTTTCTCTCGATGACGCCAAAACTCCGAAAGATTACTTAAAACTTGTATGTTTAGCTAAACACTTTAAAATTGACATCCAACCAATAACATGCTAGACGTGGACGACGTATCAACACATTATTGGTTGAAAATCCAATTATAGATAGTTTAATAAAAACTTTATTTTTTTTGAGAAATATTAGTTGAACAAATTACACAAATTGATCTTACCCCAAGGTAAGCAAATTGTATGCTAGTATTATGGGTGTTAGTCAACGATTCTAATACATATAAATACTTAAGTAGAAACTGGTATAAATTTTATAAATACCCAAATCCTGACTTATAGATATTTCATTGTTTATCACTCAAAAGACTGCCTCCGTCAGGAATCAAACTCAAACCTCGCGGTTGATCAATCAATGAGTTATTACAATAGTCCTATAGTTAATTTACACACAATTTATATAAAAAAACGGTACGTCGATTTTGCATCTGTATATATGTATAGTTTCAAGTGATGTTCGTTTATTATTATTTTTATAAAACCACCTACACTTATATATAAATGTGACAAAAAACTCACTTCGTATCACGCATCCGACAACAAAATTGTATATCACAATCATAAAAGCACTTTAAAGTAAAGGGTAGGGTGACATAATCGAATTGTCATAATACACACCCATTATTTTATTGAGCAGTGAAATTTAATTTCGTCAATCCTAATGTCGAGTCCCGCGGGATAGGGCGGGATATTGCCTGCCCTAGAGTTAGTTTATGGTTGATTTGGGAATAGGCCATGATTGTGAACTGATTAAGCAATATGTTTAGATTTTGATATTTTTTATGCAGTACTTTTTACAATGTTTTTAAGCTTTCGTAATGCTGTTCTCGTAATACACTTTTTGCGGCGTTCCAAGTTAAATGACAGATCTACTAATATTGAGAAATAAATGTTGCATAAAGACACCTGTTATGAAAAACCAACCAGAAGAATCGGGAATGTTTACCGGCAATCCTGTATTGTAAACCAGAAAGTGATATGCGTCAAGAATAAATAAATTGTTGGTTTTAATTTTACTAAGAAAGAACCAAACTTATTTTTCAATTAAACAAAAAAAAGAGATAGAAAATTTAAACATGTCTTGTCATAGGCTTGACATGATAGCTTTTGACTATTTGAATAAAATTCTATAACTTTAACGAATGTAATAAAAATTGTGACTTTAATCAACGTATTCTGCGGAATAGATTAAACGTCCGTAGAAATGTCGTGTAGGTTCAGACTAATCTGGCAACACTAAAAGTGTTTTGTCTCTTTTCTATTACTTTTGTTGAAAGAAGACAGCGATAACTTAAAATTAGTTTAATGTTGGCAGAATTTAATAGATCGCATTTGACATACCTACGTCAATCTGAGTAAATGTATGTAAATATAAGTAGGTAATTTGCATTTTTTTTATGATATTGGAACCCAAACAAGCAGACGGATTTCGTGATGGTAAGAAATTTCCGCCGCCTAGACACACCAAAGGTGGTAATGGTGCGTTGCCAACCTGAGGCTGGGATGTTGCCTTGAGCAAAAGTAAGTTTACCGTCTACCTTACACGTCATAACGTTATGGCGGCAGGAATAGGTAAGGCGGTGGTACCAATCGGGGTAAATCGCTGCGAAACTCTATCACCTAGTCAGATGTCACGGTGCTAGTGACGGTAAGCCTATGCTCGCCTTTTACGAACTACCTGGCAGGAAGGCAGATGGTCTATTCTGCAAAGGTGCCCGGACCAACACGGGAAAAAATTTGTTGACATGACATGAGACAAAAGTTGTTGGCATTATGTTTACATTATTAAATTAAATATATTATATTTTAAAATGACTATGTCAAGCAAATGTAGCCACAAGGTCTGTTCAAGGACAATATTATTACAAAGTCATGGTGTCAAATTCGTAAGAAATGTCAAATGTGGTCTATTAAATTGGCTTTTGTGTAGTTAGTGCCCTGCAGAATTACCAATATTAAGTCTGGACCAGTCGGCGTATAACGACGCCATCGTCATAGCCACTGTGTTGCAACTTGTCATGTTTATATCTTGAATGAAAACATCCATTCCTTTCTTTTCAGGTATTATGAAACGGGAAGCTTCAAGGCGGGAGTGATCGGGGGTTCAAAACCAAAGGTCGCAACGCCGCCAGTGGTTGATGCCATAGCAGCATACAAGAGGGAGAACCCTACGATGTTCGCGTGGGAGATTAGGGACCGGCTTCTTAGTGAAGGTATTTGCAGTCAAGACAACGTGCCTTCTGTATCTAGCATAAATAGGTAAGAAGAATCCTTTAGTAGGTGTACTATATAATCTGGTGCATAAAGCTTTTCTTTTTTTAAATATTTATCTATGATAGCGATTGTCATCTAGTGATCCAACATTGGCGTTTTCTTTACTAAATCTCTAGGTCGATTCAACTCAAAATCTACTTTTTTTTATCAATTTTCTTTTTTACAATCTTGTGCCCTGCAGGGTCTAGGTTTGTGTACTAACGTTGTGGTACTAAGTAGAAGCTTCGGCTAATTTCCAATGTCCTGGTTGTATCTCTGCCTGCCTATTCGGAGATATACGCCTATAAAGATACATACCGTTTTACTTACCTCCAGCGTAGGTAAGATTTAATCCCTTAAGGGCTTCATCCGTCTCAAACTGATATACGATAGTGGTATTGACGCTATGATGGCCGCATTAGGTACGGCAGTGGTACCAATATACCAAATTTCATGCTAAGATCGCGGTATTAGTTGCAAAGAAATTGGCATTCAGTTTCATTTGATAAGTTATTAGATTTATAGATATCTAATAAATAATTACAAAGCTTACACATTGATCCTATTTGATCAGAAATTTATTTGCGCCCTTTATGTTAATTACGAGAAAATTCCTTATCTAAACCAAACATACACTATCACGCACAGATAAGCAATAAATTAATAAACGGTAGCATAGATTAAATAACATGGGGTCGCAGCAATTACGTGTTTATCACTGGCAACACTACGTAATTGATGGGAATTTAGTTACACACTTTGAAGTGGGATTTTCATTAAGATATAAAGAAAAGGAGAATTGTATATTTTTGCAATGTATTTCAAGAAAAAATACTATTCATTAATGTTAATGTAATAAAGTGTATCGGTAATACATCATTTTCTTAGAAATGAAAAATCGTATATTATATTAACTGTATATTTAAAACAGTTTGGGTTTACAAGAACATTGATAAAGTGGTTGACTTTTAGGACTGATATCAGTGTTTGCCACTGTCATGTTCCGGAGAGTAAGGCAGCTAGAAAAATTACGAACGCAAGTGGCCTAGCATCCTAGCGTCAGTTTAAAAACACACCATTACCTCGTGTGAGGCATTTTTTATTGCTTACACTCCCAATAGTCTCTGTGTTAGTGGTCCGAGATTGGCATTGACTACAATATGTTCCGGATTCGATGCTAGTTCTTTTATTTTTTTTGGATCAAAATATCGTTTCCTGGGTTTCAGTAAGTACCAGTTGACGATAGGTCTGCCACCTATCCTATTATATGAGCAAGTACCATCCGCGAATTATTACCCTGGTTGTACCTTTGCCTAAATCTTCAGGGATGCGGGCGTCAAGATACTTTTTATATTTTTTTCTGATCATCAAGATTTTAAACATTCAATCAACCGATTACTTACTGCTAATTTTAGGCCTAGTCAGTCGTGAAACGCTTGACTGAACTTCCTACCTAACGAACCTAATACCCCATGCTCTTATGTAATGAATTTGGTCCTACTATTCATCTTAAATATTCGTATTAATAGTAATACTTAATCGAAAAGTCATGTCTGCCAAAATTCCACAAAACTATGACGTATGGGAGAGGAAAAATCATGGATTATACGATTATTATTATAGCAATGGCAATAATTCAATGGATATAAGGCTCAGGACATCCGGCGCGCTCGGAGCACGTGTCGTCACTTCCGGTGCCGCCATCTTTGTTGCTCCTCCCTCAACTTCCGGAAAGCTCTTCGCATCACGCAACCCCTTTGAGCAGTGGCCATGGAAACTGCGATTATGGGTTTCATACCTATTATTACCCGAAGTACCTAAAGTAGTAATCGCCTCTGTAATCTAGCGTTCCGGCGTCGAACTTGACTTTTCGAGGTCTCGAGTTCGATCACCGAGTTGTTCAACAAAAAGTAACGAAAATGTGTATTTTCAATTTTTTTATAAAAAGAACATTACCCAGGATTGGATATCTGGCCGGTCTAACTAACAAAAAAAGTTTTGATATAAACTACTTTTTCTTTTATACATGGTCTCATCGTCATTATCATTATGGTACGTTTGATCATTGGTCATCATACTTCATAAAATTATTATTTCCATTATAGTAATACCTGTAAATTATAAAGCAGCTTAGTAGATGCATCTTTTACGGATTGAGTGCTTCTTATTAGATTGAAGAGTCAATATGGAGTAAGTCAAATGAGAAAACGTACCGTTGTGGTTCAAAATCAACATTTATTTAAGTAAGTAATTTTTTTTTCTGCGTGTATATATTTTATGAAATGCACTGATCATTCTTATTTTGGAAGAACCTAACAATGTTGAGTGTGTACGTATAGATTATACGTTGGCGGGAATTCCTAACCAAGAATTCGTGTAATAACTGCCTGGATTGCAATTATATTTGTCCTAAACTTACTGTCATAATACATAATGCTCATGTTCATAAGTAAGGGTAGTAAATTAAGACTAAGAACTTACGGCGCAGTTTTTACCCGCGACCGCGGTGGTTGCGACCGCGCGCTCTGCGCTCGCTTGGCGGGCGAACATTTTGTACTATTTGTACTGATTATTTAACCGCAACTACCGGCCGCGCGATCGTCAACCGCCAAATTTGCGGGCGACAATTTCGACCGCTGCGGCTGCGGGACCGCGAAAATTACCTGTCTCGTGAGTTTTGAAATAAAATCACAGAACCACGACCGCCGCGGGCGTGAGTAAAAATCGCTTCAAGAGTTTTGTCTCCAAGAAACCGCTGGTTTCATAGCCCCACTCCAACTCTTTTCTAAAGCTTTCATCAATGATCTAAAAATATACTTCGGCATCACATAAAAGGGTTCAAATTACAACAAAACAAAAAGGGATGAAAGTTTCCTTTGAATGGATGTATTTGGCGAAAACATTTAGAGATATCGCCTATAAAAGCTAAAGTTTCCCTGTTTTATGTATTCCGTTTACGTCTTACTTTTTGAAATATATTTTTACTTATCAATACGGGATATTATTTGTTGTCTATATTTTTAATCCGGGTATTACATAGATCAAATTTAGGACACAATAAATTCTGAACCATGATATTACTACTTGTGATTACAATCCTAACAAATACCTGACGTCTTTTCTAATTAGGTACTGCTGACTCCCTGCCAAGTGCCATAATTTTGTTTCGAGGCCGACCAAAACAGCTGACTAGATTTGGATGAATAAGATACATGTTCTAATGGATTCACAATTTTTAATTCCCAACTCAACTGCATAAAGGAGGAGACAGTTTATATCAAACAACTGAGATTATCGCTTGGATTATTAATTATGTTTCATAGCATCCAATAATACATTGCTATTACGACAAAGGTGACAATGTAGCATTTTAAAAGTTGTTTTAGTTTTAGTGGTTATTGGTACAAATACTTTTTGGAGGTGAGCACAGGTTAAATATATTACCGACAAGATCTATCTTCGACAATTATCTATTCATGCCGCCATGATGACTCTTTTATGTAGGTAACAAAGGATATGATAGCTGGTATACATGACCCATAGGCGTAACGTGTATTACTACTAGGAAAGGCGTTCGCTATCTTCAAACTAAAACCTACTGTGCTATATAAATGAATTTTTTTCTTATTTCTTTTTACTTTATAGTACTTTACTTTTTTTTTACAAAGTATTTTTATCCCTATATCCTCGCAGGGGTAGGTAGAGGTACAAAGAGGGCACCCACGACTAGTCGAAGTCCGAGTCCCCAATATGCTAGGTTGCAAGCCTATTGCCAGTCAGGCACATAGCCAATCCCGGGTAACGTTGTTTTCAATAGAAGTTTTGAAAAACACATTTTCTTTTTGTTGCTTCACACGAGCATCATACCCGGGTCCTTATGAAGTCAAATCCAAGCTTTCATGTATAAATAATACCATACAAAAACATGTACGAGTTTAGTAAATTATATTGGAGTGGCCACTCAAGAAATATCCTATATACAACTACATTCATATACAACAATGCAATGGAATAAAAGGAGAGATAATGTAAAGAAATCGTTATGAGTTAAATAACAAAACTGATGAGTCCAAATTAGTTGGTAAAATACTACCCAAAAAGCAGATTTAAATGTTAAATTTACCCATTCCTTCATTATAGAGTGTGATACAATTTATTTCCCATAAACAAAATTCGCGAAGAGTCAATTTTAAAGCAATAGCCAGAGGGTGGTCCCCCGACACGCGACCGGCACGCGCGCCTAATGTCCCGTCCACGATCTTCCTGTGGTCTCATCATGTTTGAGTTCAATGTGAATATCGTGAAAATCGTTTAGTATTGATGGTATTTTTAGTTTTTTAGTAACATTGAACAGTGCCTCTACTGGTAATTAAAAGAACTAAATTTTTCAGAGCAAAAGCGCTATAGATTTTTGTACGTATATCTATTATCGAACGTAAGCTCTGATCAGGTTTCAAAGGAACGATCAGGTCGGCAACGCTTCTGTGATACTCCTGGTGTTGCGGATGTCCATAGGCGGAGGTGATCACTTTCTATCAGGTGACCCACTTGATCGTTTACCTCCTCTTCTATAAAATAATAGCAACTCATGGGAAAGGTACAAATAAGCACGATCACATGTTTAGTACAATAAAGTATGTGAGTGTACTGCCAAATTTAAAAGTTGATACGGAATTTTCCACACAAAATTAACTTGATTTTTTTAATTGTGTTTTGTGTTTCAAAGACAATAATTATAAACAGTTTTCTGGAATCATTAATAAGTAATAAATTATATTTAAAACGTTCTGGTAAAAACTTCTTTATCGAATGAAGATTATAATGCATTATTTTCCAATTTAACTTCATATTATTTTCTGGATATACAACTTGTTAATATTGAAGTATTTGTACACTTAGATATTTTAGTCTTCGGGTACTTAAACAAGGGAATACTCTTTGAACTAAATTTAAAATATTGATTATTTAGGTCATACAAAATATCTCGGAAATGGGTAAAATAGCCTTTTGCCTATATTCGCGCACTTGTTCTCATTGTTCCAGAATTTTGTTAGTTTAAAGTTTCAGTAAATAACGCAATGTGAATAATTAGGCAGTTATTAACTGTTAGCGTTGGTCAGCGCAAACACACATATTTCCTGATGTTAATAAATACGCATCGCCTATAGACAGACCAGAGTCATGTAAACTGACTGACCAAAACTATAATGAAATAGCGATGGCAATGTCACATCACAATTTTGGACTGTAAGTTGGAGAACTTAAATAATAAATAAGTAAATTGAATTGAGCTTATTCAGATGGCTTAAACGTAATATTTCAAGTCATTCGATACCTATTGCTTTTACGTAGTGCTCGAAAGACGTTTTATATGTTTTAACAGTCTGCCACATCTTGTTTCATTTTATATAGTAGGTATATTTTAATAAACGATTGTGGTTTTACTTAATTGAATTATTTTTTACTTTAAAAATTAAAAGCTAGATTCAAAACAAAAAAAAGCTAAACACAAAAAACTCTCACAATGCAATAAAATTGAAAATAGTAAAAAACTGTCTAGTTGCAAAACGCGAAGACATTTTTAATGGAGGGCGCTCCGCCGACGGGTAATTGAAGCCATAATTCTGGCAACCCCATTTTGACATTTGGTTTTTACCGCGCGAAAACTGAATAATTTGTCAAATAGAATAATACAGATTAGCTTAGGGTAAAATATGTCAACGGTTTTGATAAGATATTTATTTATTCCGAAATAATATAAAAAAAATAGATAACATTTAAAAAATATACCTCTATTATCTATTGAATCGGTTTTGACGTGGTTGACTACATAAAGTCCAGTATTCGATTTCCGTACTAGGCAACACAAGATGTGGTCAGGACAGGGTTGTGAAGATTCTTATAATATTAACCTTAGTATTTTTTTAGCAACGGTATTGGTATTTAAAGTTTGATACCACTTTACTAAACAAGGAATAATATGATTTATTGAAAGTTTATTATTTATACACAATAATTGAGCAAACTTGGATATAGGTATATAAATGTATTATGTATGGCGTATCATAAACTGCTTACATTATACAAACGTAACAACGAGCTTCGAAAATTGTCATAAACATTTTAAGCATGAGTATTTATTTAAAAAAATACAGATTTTGTTGTGTACCTTGCTTAGTAAGAATATTGTTTTTTTTTTCATTTTTGAAAATTTTGTTATACATTTGTAACAACTAATTTTCTATTTGTTGGCAAATTTTATAATGGCAAAAGGGTCATAAGATCTTCCGGCCGGAAGGGTTACATCACCCTAAACATTTCGGATTCATTCTTTGCTAGAGTACTTTATTATTTGCAAATAGCTTTGATTTATGACCGCTTTGTGCTGTTATGGCGAATATAGATTTATAAGATCTACGTGGGGGGTGTTTCGGTAATTTTATTTTACCCTAATAAATAATAAGTTTAACTACGTTAAAATATTAAAAAATGTGAATTAGAAAGAAAAAGATTTTTTATTTTTTTTATTTTTGTGTTACTTATATAAAGTTTCAAGAATTTTGATCGAATAATAAATAATGATTTTGAATAAATATATGATATTCAATAAATAATTAAGAATGTTAAAAATGATAGGCCAAATTAAATTCTTAACGTTGCTGTAAAATGAAAAGTGTGGGAACCACTGTAGACTACGGTTTGCCTGCTATCGATAGCTTTTTATATTATTATTGTAATAAGACCTCAAAAAATTACCCTGTTTCACTTGAAAATAAAATTCAATAAATAAAAAGATTAAATCATTATTACAACAAAGATTATGACGTTATCTATCTAATAAGTATAAAAAAAATCTGTTCTGTGTTAAATAGAGTCAGGAGAAGCTTCTTATAAAACATCATAAGTCGAGATTTTTTTGGGATTAACTATTCATAGATAAGAGGTGATAATGTCTGTCGGCTCATTAATATTAGATTCGCCACTATTATTCACCAGTGATACATAGTTGATGAGTTTAGGTATTTAAATTTGTATGGTCATTGAACATCGTTGTAATATTATTGGGCGACTGTCATATTATGTCTTCGCATCTTTGTCTGCTCATTTTTTGTGAATGTTTTAGCTATATAATTTTTTGTATTCAATAAATAATTCTACATATTTATTTTCTTTTTTTGAAAAGCGGGTAGGTTATACTTTTCAGACTGCTTCATAAATTAATTTCTTCCCGAAATAGCAATATACAAAAGTCCCAAAAAAAATTAAAACTGATTTAACTTCTGATGCTTTCAATTTTAGCATTTGCCAACTAAATTAAGATTGCAAGCGTCATTTTGTTTCGCGACTATTTTCCCGGCTTGTACTAGTGACAGTTCATTCCCTCCATGATGAATGATGGCGGCGCCCAGTGAAATATTGCCAGCGCTTCGCGGGTTGACATATGCAAAAATTGTGTTACAAAAGTTATCAAAAAGGTCGAATTAGAATTACAATTCTAAATAGACTCATCTTTTATGAGGATCAGGATGATTTATGCTATTTATTATAGTTGGCTTAACCTGTTGACTTCAAGTAATGTTTAGTGTACTAAAATATGTTTGCTTGTTAGTAATATTAATAGAACTCTTCGGAATTTTGGACAAACTTTAGATTGGTGAATATAATAATAAAATGTATCCAACATAATAATACTACTTGAAATTCAACTAAGATACGATGAGACAATTTGATTTTGTATTTTTTTTAAAGAAGAGGAGGTGAAAGTACAGTTGCACTGCTAAATTTTCAGTAATGAGTATAATGAGTTCTTTGGTTCTTATGTATATTATATAGTTTTATTTTTATATTTATTTACGCATATACGTCTATGCTGCCACAAACACCGTGACACGAGATCATTGCAAATGCAATTTTTGAAAGCGCTAATTAAATATCAGATAGACTTTTAAAATGGCAAAGTATCTTCACGCCCATATCCCCGAAGAGGTAGGCAGCGGTACAACCAAGGCACCCACGACTAACCGAAGACACTTTAAAAATGGTGCTTTCTCATTTTCCTAAGTTTTAATTGATTTTTGATAAACCTTATTTCTCAAGAGCCTTAACATAACCTTACATTACAGTAACGTCCTCGAATCATATTTAGTATCTTTAGACATTTGTATTTTTGACATGAAATCGATGTTCTCTGCTTGCTTTCAAATTTGCAAACTATATGTTCCGGTAAACTTCATACAGCTAATAACATATAACAACAGATTGTATAGGAAATTAAATTATTTCAACCAACTAACGAAAGAAAGGAAATTATAAAGGAAAAATTTAATTAATTTGTATTTTGATAAATGGAGGTTATTTTCAACTCCAACATTTTTTTGATGTATGTTTAATAGTTCTCTGTCATGTCCGAACCGATTCTATTATTTTTTTTTTATTTGAAAAGCGTACTTTCGAGGTGGTCCCATTGCGGCAAACGAAATCTTATGATGGGGTCCTAACTTAATCGAGGAAAGTAGTCAAAATTTTGTTTAAACATAGATGACTTACTTATAGAAATTGAAGTCAGCTTTTTGCAGTTTTGTTGTTTTTAAATCATTCCTATTGACCTTGCAGTCTTTCGATTATTTGTCACATTCTCAAAATTTACTGAACTACCACGAATCTTTTAAAATCAAATTAACAAAATTCTTCCTGACGTTCTCGAAATAAAGTAAAATGAAATTATTTTCGTTAAATAATTTCATCTTTTTAAAAAAAGAATCACAACTTTAGACTAAAAGCCACACAGCAATTTGCTGCCACGCGTTTTTTTTATCCCCAACCTCAAAGGAAGGAAGCGTGGCAAATCGCGACCGCCGTCTTCAAATTGCATATAGATGTCGCCACACGTGTCTGGTGGCGTGGCGATTGATGGCTTGAGTGTTTTTTTACTAATGGCAAAATCATGTCAGTATTTTATTTTATGAATAATTAACTCGTTTAACTTATAGTTGTTATATTACACATCTAATGACGGTAATTTAGGGCAAAGTCTAGGTATGATTAGCTTCGGGGATAGGCGTTTGTCTAGAAAATATATCTTTAGTCTAAAGTACTGTAGAGGGTGCATTACGATACAAATTCTAACGACTGTAGAATAAAGTTTAAAAGCAAAAACTTTAAAAATTGGATAACAACTAAAAGTAGAAGAATAATGTAGATTAAATATAAAAAACAAAAAATTATAATTTAAAAAAATCTAAAAAGAAAAATACAATATTTAACTAATTTTTATACTAATTTGTATCATTTATTCTGTTACTTACTAACAGAAACAAGGATCACAATTTTCATAAAAAAATACTTAAATTGTTACATTTTATACTCCGGATACTCCTACGATTTAATACAACATTTATGTCCTGTTCACATCAAATCGATTTCGCTTGTCACAGCATCCACAAAGCTCAACTACAGTAGTAATGAATATATTTAGTAAGTATCTTCAACCCCATATCCCCTAAGAGGCACAAGTACAACCTGGACACCCGTACCTAGGTATTTCAGAAAACTTTCCTACGATGTAATAGGTGACAAACGCCAATATATTCAGGGCAATGTTACTAATATTAGAAAATACTATCGCACCCGAGACCCCATGAATGTATTGGTTTATGATGATTGATAAAATATTATCGTATAGTTTATAATATTTATTGAACAGTAACCAAGGTATCGTCTAATATTAGGTAAAATATATATTATGTAGTTTTTCTATTAAATATTTACCATTTTCTTCAAATACGGCTTCAAACACTAATGTTAGAGTCACAGATAAGTAACCTATCTAGCAAGTACACTGCACTGCCTTGTGTAACTGAATATACTAGTGGAATTCCTGGATCTAAATTACTAGATGAGTCTACATACCTCTGTTAGAGTCGCTAGTAACGTATGTTATCAAAAAATACCTATCCCAAGATTCTATTTTTAAAGTTGATCTTTTTTGACAGAATAAAACGACGGCAATTTTGTTTTCAGAATCGTCCGTAATAAGGCGGCAGAGAAAGCGAAGCATGCGCACAACCAGCAGCAACAGCAGCAGCAGGAACAGGAGATCAGCTCCGCGCAAGGCAGCGTCGTCTCTGTAAGTGTCTTAGGTTATACTTGCTGTTGCCCGCCACTTCTTCCACATGTTGAAGCGATTTTTCATGGTTTGTGATGGGCACGAAGATTTAGTAAAACTTATCCTAAATGATGACCCTGCCATGAACTACAACTACACAACATTTGATAAAAATCTGTTTAGTAGTTTTTGTGTGACAAGTGAACAGAAAAATTGACAATCATTTTAATCGCTCTTGTTTTGGGTTCTGTATCATGTATACAATACGCAGTAATTTTGTTTACGTACAGATTACGTAATAATATTTTACGTACAGATTTAGTTTTAATGATAAAAAAAAAGTATCTTCACGCCCATATCCCCGAAGAGGTAGGCAGAGGTACACCAAGGCACCCACGACTAGCCGAAGACACTAAGTCCCACAATGTGATAGGTGGCAAGCCTATCGCCAACCGGGCACATTTCCAATCCCGACCAACATATTTTTTTTAAATTAGAATATTGGAAAATTCCAATTTATTTTTTGTTGGCCGACCCGGGATTCGAACCCGGGACCTCATGCAGTCAAGTCCAACACCCGGACCGCTAGACCACAGAGGCGATGTAGTTTTAATGATGTTATTATAATATGTACGTATTATCGCGGGCAACCTCTAGTACATAATAAATGTACTAGAGGTTGCCCGCGACCTCATTCCCGTTTTAAAAGTGTTTCGGTCTCCCGTGGGAACCTGAATAAATATCGGGATTTCTATAAATTTTAAAGAAAGAAAAAATTTCGCCCCAGACAGGGGTTGAACCTGTAACCTTTCGTCTCAAGCCGACAAATGCTCTAACCAATTGAGTTACTGAGGATTCAAGTCCCGTGGCGAAATTTTTAATTCCTTTATAATTCGTTAACGCCTAAAAATCCTGTCTGGGGCGAAAGTTTTTCTTTCTTTAAAATTTATAGAAATCTATCCCAAGCACAGGGCAAGTAAAATAATATAAAAAATATCGGGATGTCATTCCCAGCTTGCCTATGTCATCCTCAGCTTTCTAACTTTTTCCACACGTCTAAACATCTATACAAATAAACAAAATTAAAGTGTCTGTTTGTAATTTATTAAAATAACCCCTTTTTACTCGTTGCATATAAATTGTACATAGGATACACACCTATATCAAAATAACATGTTTTTAATTTTATCTGTGTGTCTGTCGGTCTGTCTGGTTGTTCCAACTGATCACAGAAACGGCTGGATCAGTCCAGCCGTTTCTGTTGACAGGACTTTCAACGGAATAGGTAACGGATATAATAAGGAGTAACTTAGACTGCTTTTATTTTTCAACAGTTAAATTCCACGCCGACAAAATTGCGGGCACTGCTAGTTCATTATAATATTGCTTCTTTGTACTAAAAACGTACCTCAATTTCAATGTCATGACATTCAAGAACATGAAATTTTACGTATTTTCTTTGATCAAAGTTCAGAAACAGTCGTTTTTCTCGACTTCCCTTGGATACCATAATTTTGATTGAATTGGTAGCAATGGAACTACATCAAACGTAAGGTCTTTCAAAAAGAAAAAAGGATTCTTAAAATCGGTTTACCAACGACAAAGAAATAAAGCAGCGTACATAAAAAATATGGGCATCGAACATGTGACCTTCTCCTTTTTAAAATTCGGTTAGATAGGGTTAATGTACAAATACTTAAATTACAAACCTCATAGCTTGGTACATTTCCATCTTGAACCCCTTTTGTATTCCATTAGCAGGGTTGGGTGGAGATCTTTGTATAAAATCAGTAGGTACATGTACACAACATAAGCAGAGGTATAACACATTTTAAATTGCCTGGTCCTGGAATCAAAACCAGGACCTTATGTAGTCAACATTGTTAGGTGATAGAGATATTTTAAAGGCTTATTCATACTATTAATTTCTCAAGGTGATAACCCATGCTGGTAACGCACCTGGTGTAACGTCAGTGCTGTCCCCGACCACGGAGCAGCATGTCAACAACACGGGTAGCTACAGCATCAACGGAATCCTGGGCATTGAGCAGGTCGAGGGCCTACACAATGGAAACGGGCTGAAGAGAAAGAGACACGAGGATCAAGGTAAGTACAAACGTAAGTTCAAAAAAAGTTATATATTTGAGATTATTACAATAGTGGTGTGCTGTACAGCAAGCTGCCAGGGTTGGGATCCACCGCTTTACTCACTCGTGCCGCCATAATGATAAGAAGATAACTTGCACAATAATCGTAATACCCCGACCAAAGGACAGCAACGAACATACAAAATCAATGGTGTCTATACGTCACGGTTGTGTCTAACCATGAGGTAAGCCATGTGCATGTTCGTCATGTCCAGTTTGGCGCAACTTTCATATCAAAAAATAAAAAAATAAGTTTGATATGTTTCTTAGTCGCCCAAAGCATATGACACTAGTTGCCTTATATCTGAATGCCTTTAGACTTACTTTCAAATTATACGGGTTATACTTTTTCAAGTAAACTTTATACAAATTCGGGTTTGCTATGTATCTATGGAAGTCCCGCCTTTTATTACGAAGTATTTACATACTCTTTGGTCATGTCATCAAAAATCATGATTAGCAAGATTTTAGATCAAGATAGCAAGTTGGTAATAAATTGTAACTCATTAGTGCTCTACTTACAATTGTTGTAAAATCAAGTTGAAAGACTTAACTAGATACATACGGTATACTTATTACTTAATTAACAAATGCTTATAATAAATTAAATAATATTGCTATCATTAAAAGGGTATAAGGTTATGTTAAACTTCATGCTTTAATGACTATACTTATGTTACTCTTTATGATTCTGGGAAAACTTAGTTGTTACGGGAGCATAGGGATTAAAATATTTGTGGGACCCCTATTGCCTCACGGTTTGTCGCTGATCTAGGGCTGAGAACATAAAATATCGACTGTCGATAAAAATAATATAATGGTCACGCTAAATATTTTAAATTTCTTATTGTTAAAAACAAAACTGTTAATGTAGTTACAAAGCAGAGTTTATCGAAACCTAACTGAATTACTTTGAAAACTGGTTTATTTTAAAGGAGATAGATTAGGATAAATAAGAATAATAAAGTTCAAGTTCGTTAAAATTGTTTTACATATATGGTGACTTACAAGATTAGACTGTAATTCTTAATCGTTACGTCTCTATTTTCTAGTGTAGAATAAAACTATTTAATAATTCAACTATGGCGTATTTTTATATTAGCCGTTTAAGTAGATGTTATAACATTTTGAAGTTCTAAAAACGTCTTAAAATTTAAATTTAAATCGTTTTATGAAATATAATTTTGATGAAAAGACCGGTTTTTCTAATGTCATGAATTTTGTTTGATGATGTTGTACATCGTTATTAATGCAAACCTTTTGCGTTAAGCAAATCTTTACCGCCAATTAAAATATAAATAAAATGCTGTACGTAGAGCTAATTACTTGAAATACTCATATTTACGTCTCTTAAAAACTAACATTAAAAAGAAATCTGAAGATTTTATCGATAGTATACGACGTTATTGCCCTCACTTATCATCCTTTTACTATAGTGGTGTGCAGCGAGTGGAACTGGCAAGATTTACAGTGCTATTACAGCGACTGCACAAATTCTGAACATATTATATTATATCTCTAAGTTTTACTGCTATGCTTACGCCATATTGTTTAAACGTCTAAAATGAAGTTCTACAAATAGGTGTAATAAGGCTTTGATGATGGATAGAATTTATGATACTTATGTAAAGCTTAAAAATTTTGACTTTTTTTGACTTTTGTTATTTTAACCGCGGATTTTATAATTATAATTAAGAGACAGGGTAAAATAAGGAAAAAGATAGAAACGTTGTAAAAACTTATCACGCATTTAATATGATTTGCAATATTTTAGACCACGAGTAAAACACATATTTTTAAAAACAAATTTAGAATGCTTTATTTACTATGTAATTGAATCGTCTATCTAATCGTCTATGTAATTGAATCGTCTAGGGTCTAGCGGTCCGGCGTTGTACTTGACTTCTTGAGGTCCCCGAGGGTTTGATCCCCGAGTCGGGCAAAAAAAAAATAGTAAATGTATATTTTTAATTTTCTTATAAATATAAGGTTGCTTGAGATTAGATATGTGCCCAGTTGGCGATTAGCTTACCACCGATCACATTGTGGGAGTTAGTGTCTTCAGCTAGTTGTGGGAGCTCTGGGAGTTGTGCCACTTTCTACCCTTTTGGAGATATGGTCTTGAAGATACTTTCTATGTAAATGCGCTTAACCGCCCAATAGGCCTTTCATCCCGACGCATCTGTTACACCTATGATATATTTTATAGGCCACGGTTCTTTTTCGGCAAAAGGAGAGCCATTGTGCTTTTTGTTTTTTGATATTTGATTATAACAATCCCATTTCTCATTAATCAGCCAGAATGTGGTAAAGTATAGAGAAAACTCGAATCCATATTGACGCCTTAATTGTGTTAGTCGCCATAATGTCAGTGCCTGCCGTTATTATGCTCCGTTTTGTTATTTTGCCAGAGGCTTAACATCCTTAGTCCTCAGTCCATCTGTTTGCTTATTTTCCTATATTTTAGACATGTACACATGATTTAATTTAAAAAATCACACATGATAAAAGGTTCCTATACCATTTAAAACTTGACTGTTTTATCTTTGGTTACAGATGAGAACAGAGACTTCAACAACCATTCAGAGGACGATGTGAAGAGACAGAGAAACCATTACAACGGTGACCAGATATATTCGAATGTAAGTTACTTTTTACTACGATATGTAAATGGAATAGATATAGAATGCTCTTAAATAAAAAAAAAACAGGTGTGTGTTAGTGTACACATGTAAGAAAATAAATTTCTTATAAACATGTGTGAAGCTTCACAAAATGACATCATTTTTCGTACTGAGTAATAGAAAAGAAGTTTTACTTCAAAAAAACTTCTTTCTTTTACATATCGCGGGTTACGATCTTCACTGTGAACGAGCTTAAGAATGGTACATCACCATAATATGGTGATATGGTGATGTCTGTGATGAATATGGTATTATAGTGGAAAATCACAATAACACAGTATGAAATTCGGCGATAGCATACAGTATTTTTTTGTGGAGTGTAACAGAGAAATATGAGGCCTTACACAAAATGTGTCGGCAAATTTCTCTCGTAGAAAAAATAAGTTTCATTTCAAAACATTTTTAAAGCTTGTCTGTTATATTCTTGAAAGTAGGGAATTGCACTTCATAATATAGATATTGAGTAGCGTCTGAATTATTATTATATCAAGAGTCAAGGCGAAAACCATAGATCTGTGCTATTCTTATCTACATAATAGTAATAATGATGGTAATACGTCACTGGAGCCATGGTTGCAGGTGGGTTAATTTGTGTGGGCTTATTGCCTTTGGGGCTAGATTAAATCGGTTAAATTTTGCAAAAATATGTATTTATTGTGGTTGAAAACATAACTTGTATTTTTTTGCAGCTTTGGTCATCGTCGAAGTGGAGTTTAAAGGACGAATACAAGTTGTTATCAGAACTGGGGGGTACCGGCTACTACGGGGAGTTGTTTGACGCTCCGTACGAACACGCGGCGCACCCCCACTATACACCTCATTCGGGTAAGTTGTTTTGACACCCAGTACGTATCATAACCCTTATAATTCGTGGCAAATTGCTGAATCGCAATAACTCTACAATTCGGTCATGAAATTCTGTACTGCGGCTCTAAGTTTTTAGTTTATTATATTTATTCTATCCATCTAATTATATAAATGCAAAAGTCTGTCTGGATGTACCACTAAGTCACTGAACGATTTTGATGAAATTTGATATGCGTATAGGTAAAGATCCGAATTGAAACAAATATTAAGGCTTTAAAAAACCAACATCCAAAGGATTATAATGAGGGAGGAAAGAATGTTTTAAAATCAATTTAAAAAATAAAAGTACTCCCGTATCCCAGAAGGTTCAGGCAGATGTACAATGAAAACACCCACAACAGGCAGAAGACTCTAGAGTCCCACAACGTTAGATCGCGAACCTATCGCCAACCGGGTACGTATACAACGGGTCTACGTTGTTTTTATTAGAAATCGGATAAAAGATTTTTTAGTATCCCGACCCCGGGGAACGAATCCGGGGCCTCCAAAAGTCAACTCCTGAATCCGGACTACTAGACAACAGAGGCGATTTTATTTTTGAAAATTAAATTGAACTTATTTATAGAAGTCGTAACAATTTTCTGAATGAATGAATGAATGAACTCTTTATTGTGCATAATTAAACTTACAACAAAGTAATAGTCAAGGGCAAAGAGCTATTAATATACATACAGATTATGGTAATATAATTCTAAATAGTTTTTAAGGATGGATGAAAAAACTTCGAAACGGTTTTAGATGTAAATTCACTATAATATAGTATATATTATTTATTTTACATTATAGTACCACACAGGCTACAATTTATATTTTTTTTATAATTTCAAGAAGTCGCAGTATGAAGCTAGTTAGCTATATATTACTAGTCAAATCGCTGCCGAACGACGGGTTTTTTGAATTCTGATAAGCCTCAGCAAGGATATATAACGTGGACAGAGTCGTGTTTATAGAATATATGTACATTAAATAGTATACACTGTAAACACTATTTATTTATACATTATACAATGTTTTTTAATGTATAAATAAAATGATAGTGACGGTAAGCTTATGCTCGCCTTTTAAGAGCTGCCTGGCAGAAAGGCAGCTCTTAAAAGGCTGCAAAGGAGCCCGGACCAACACGGTGGCCGAGAAGTTCATTTTGCCGTTTCCTCTCCTAACTGACTTGGTTTATAAACGCTGGTAGTTTGCGGTAGAGAGGGTTATTTTAAAATTTTGATTAATAACTAATATTTAAAAAATATTTATGTAATAAATAATTATTTTTCATAAATACCTATTAAAATATTTGAATACCACAAGATGGTCAGATACGTTGAATTGCCTAAATATTTTTAATTTAATTTTAAAGATTTTTAGTGTGAATCTTAGAAAATTATACTTAAATCATATTGATCACAAACCTCTGTAATAAAAATAACCTTAACACTAGTAATGGAAAATGTAATGTGTAAATGGAAAATAAATTTTATTTAAAAGTGTGTGTCTAAACATGTAATGGTCCACCATGTGCTGATGATTAAAAGTATTAAAGGATGAGTAAAATTTAAAATTATCCTATGCTCGTCTTTTCTGACATTTCGGGTACTATTTTGCTGATGAATTGTATATTGATAGCACTGGCTTTAATGAAATGCGTCAAAATTTACAAGCAATTTTGATTGAAAACTTAATTTAAAAACTAACGATCGTTATCAAAACCTATCCACAATTAGCTGTTCCCTCGAATTTCGTTCAGCCCCTTCAGTTTGTATGGGAACAATTAAAATGTTGCTTCGTCACAATCGAAAAGGATAAAAATTATCTTATCTCCTTCTCCCAATTCTAAGCTATCTCCCCACCAATTTGCAGCCTAATAGGTTCAGCAGTTCTTGATTATAACCGCTAGTAAATAGTGTAACCACTTACTTTTATATAGGATGGTCTACTATCTACAATAAGAGTTTTGTTGCTCGTATATTTTATTACGTCTCTCTATGTTTGTCAGGGTGTACTTAGCAGAATAGACATTCTGCGTCTCTGCCAGGCTAGCTCGTAAGAGGCGTGGTCTCCCGTAACAAAAATTATGTTTAATTGTTGAAAAATAGCAGTGATTACTGTAGTGATTAGCTGATAAGTGAAGTAGCCCAATCAAGAGATTTTATTATGATATTGGAAGGCAAACAACCAGGCGGATTTCCTGATAGTAAGAAATTCACGCCAACTAGAGACACCAAAGGTGGTAATGGTGCGTTGCCGACCTGAGGCAGGGATGTTAAACCTCGAGCAAAAGTAAGTTTAGCGGCTACCTTTCCCTTTAGTCGGAACACGTCGACGGCAAGCACCAATGGTACCAATCCGGGCTAGTCGCAGCTAAACTCTACCACCATGTCTATTCTGCAAAGAGATTAAAGAATCTTAGGTTATTGTAATTGGTCGTAAAATAGCAGTAATAATCCTCTCGAAAGGTAAGTAATTGGTATATTCTTAAAAACAGTTAGTTTAAAATCTAAAAATATGACCTTCGTAACCATTAACCGACCACAAAGGGAATTAAAGAACAGTTATGTTGATGTCACCGCAGGCTTGTAGGGCGTGACTAATCATTGTAATGACAGTTGCTAGACTTTGCCATTTTACGATAATGCCTCCTTCTAACCTTGATTTTCTAATAATGCGGAAAAACTTTCATTACTTATTAAGTTAATTTAATCACCTCTGTGGTCTAACGGTCGGGCGTCGAACTTGACTTCTTGAGGTCCCGGGTTCGATCCCCGGGTCGGGTAACAAAAAAAATAGAAAATGTTTATTTTCAATTTTTGAGTAACAATATCGTTGCCCGGGATTCGATATGTGCCCGGTTGGCGATAGGCTTGCCACCGATCACACTCTGGGACTTAGTGTCTTCGGCTAGTCGTGGGTGCCCTGGTTGTGCTTGTACTGCTCTTAGGGGATATTGGCATGACGATACCGAAGTAAATATAAGTATAATGGTATTTATTGCCAGTTACTGAAAATTACGCCACTAAAAATGGCAACTGGTTTTCAAGACGTACGCAATGTAATCTAACTATCCTTGTGTAATAGCAAGTAAACATATGTGTAAGAAAAGGAAGGACAATTTTAATATTACTTCTAAATTAGAATCAAAATTTTCAAATTTAAACTAAAAATATTATTTTGGGTCTATTATTATTCGAATAGTCTAGGAGAATGTTTTATGTTTTTTTACATAAACTATATTACTGTGAAGTATTGTTTTGAAAAAGTTTACTGTGAAGTATTGTTTTGAAAAGAAAAAGCGGTCACTTATTCGTCTTCAAAAACTTTCGCATTATTAGTGTTAACAGAATGCATGAAGGCTTTTTTCGTTCATCGACCCAAACTCTATCTTCTTTTATTTTATAATTTTTTTATTTAAATGAAAACAAAGGACTCAGGACATTTATAGTCATGTCAGATTAGTGTTTACGAAGTAATTTCAAAAGATTTTCATTGCCATCCTTTGAGGTGTGAACTTTTAAACAAACGTCTCTGAAATTTTGCTTTTCTTTGTTTCTCTTTCTTTTGCTTTTGTTAAAAGGATGGAATAAGATAAAAAAGTTAAAATTATGTAAAGCAGAGAGTCTCTAAAGTTTATTATTATAATTAGGGGTAGCAGAGTAACCACTAAAATAAGTATGTGACGCGTATTTCTATTAATAAAGTTTGACGTATGTACGTGTAAGGGACGGGGGTTGCGTGTATGTGTGTGTGTCACTGTCCGTGACATCATAACTCCTAAACCAACAGATTTTTATGCGGATTTTTGTTTGAAAGCTTAAGTGATTGAAATGGTTCATAGAGCTACAATACGGATTGGTATTGTCGGGGGTTAATGAAAATGTTTAATTCAATATTACTACTTAAACATTCTCTTGCTCTTCAATAGCACGAAAATAAATTCTTCTAGATAATGCGCCTTTTAAAAGTTTTTGATATTCCACGATTAAATCGTTCGGATTTTATCTGAGGGTGGTGTCAAGAGTCTTCGAAGTCATATGTACGAGGGCCATTCAATAAATTTTTAGCCTAAGAAAAAATAAAGAAAATTTTGAGAAAGTAAAGATTTATTTTTCAACATAGTCTCCTTTCAATTCAATACACTTGGACCAGCAATGCTCCAACTTTTTTAACCCGTCAAAAAAATACGATTTCCCGAGGTCTTCAAAATAGGCCTCTGTGGCGGCGATGACCTCATCATTCGACCCAAATCTTTTGCCGGCGAGTGACTTTTTCAGATTTGGGAACAAGAAGAAGTCGCATGGAGCCAAGTCTGGAGAATATTGTGGATGGGGCAGCAATTCGTAGCGCATTTCGATCAATTTGGCCATGACAACGGCGGAGGTATGAGTCGGCGCGTTGTCGTGGTGGAACAGCACTTTTTTTTTGCCAAATGGGGCCGTTTTTTTATTTCAATTCGGCGTCGAATCTGCCCAATAAGTCAGAATAGTAGATCCCCGTGATTGTTTTACCCTTCTAGAGGTAATCGATGTAAATCACACCTTGTGAGTCCCAAAAAACACTGGTCATCACCTGAATTCCTGCCGATTGAACAGTTTTCGCCTTCTTTGGAGCACGTTCGCCGGGTAATATCCACTGTTTCGACTGTTCCTTGGTCTCTGGTGTGTACCAGTGAACCCATGTTTCATCGACGGTCACAAAAGGACGCAAAAACTCCGCCGAGTTGCGTTGAAACAGCGCCAAACATATCGCCGATGTGGTCAAACGGTTGCGCTTGTTGTCTGGTGTGAGCACCCATCACGCCGACAACTTTTTCATACCCAATTCTTCGTGCAGAATATGATGCACT
Organism: Calephelis virginiensis; assembly: GCA_002245475.1. NCBI lineage: Eukaryota > Metazoa > Arthropoda > Insecta > Lepidoptera > Riodinidae > Calephelis > Calephelis virginiensis. Next base: position 478,842 of record NJDC01000139.1, read on the forward strand.
GTCCCATCTGCGATGCCTACAGTCTCAGCTATCTCGTGAATCTTCAGTCGCCGGTCTGCAAACACGAGATCGTGTTTTTTTTTACGATTTCTTCTGTAGTAGCCGTTTTCGGTGCACCTGGGCGTGGCTCATCAAAAACCGACGTGCGGCCACGAGCAAACTCGTTGAATCAATTTTTGACGGTCGCCATCGAAGGAGAAGAGTCACCGTACACAGCATCCAAGCGCTCTTTGATTTCGCTGCGCGTTTTCCCTTCCAAAAACAAGAATCTAATCACCGAACGATGTTGTTCTTTTTCCATTTTTGCAAAACCGACCGACACGCTCGCTTCCAAAGGCTGTCAAAACAAAACAAATGAAGGGAAAAGACTGAAAACTACTTGATAGACTTCAAAAAGTATTTACTGCACGATAGTAAAACTCTTTTGTAACAACAACGCCATGGGGCGATGAGGCTAAGTAATTATTGAAGGCCCCTCGTACAATAGTTTTTATACCGTTGTTTAAAGAGTGTTTTGATTACCTAAGAATCCTTGTTCTAAATAATGTTTAAGATTAAAGAAAGTCTTGAAATTTTAGAATATAAAATTTTAGTTTAAAGATAGTTCACCCAATAAAATTACGGAACTGAAGATTGTCACCTTAGGATACATTATAGTTTTAAGTATTTTTCCCATGCACAGAATACCTTTGTACCAAGTTTACAAAAGAAAAGAGTTTTCCTCGATTGGAGTAAATGTGTCCTTCATCTTTCCCTGATGAGTCAAGGCTGACTCGCAATTAAGAGACGAAGGGTGCAAGTTCAAATCCTACCTGGGTGAAATATTTGTGAAGTTGATAATTGTCTATAGCGTATATTTCTTCTTACTATATAACTTATCAATCATCTTTCGCTCATGAGTTAAGGCAGGCTTGCAAGAAAGAGATGAAGAGTACAGGTTCAAATCCTGGCTGAGTAAAAAAATTGTGAAGATGTTGTTTAACATAGACAGCTGTCTATATCGTATATTTCTTCATTCTATATAAACAATAGAAACAGATGCAAGACGGAAACTCTTCACAATACAGAGTATCTGACCACATCCCGCGGCGTCTCGCAGTAACCCAAGACGCGTGAGCAGCTTATATTACTCCTCTCTCACTATGAGCCATTGACCTTTCCTATTTACTACTGTAGCTTAGATAGAAATATAAGTAAAACTCTTTAAAAAGTAAAATCAACTTAAATAAACATAATAATCATTTTTAAATACCAATTCAGCAAGACATTGTCGCCTCTGTGGTCTAGCGGTCCAGGTGTTGGACTTGACTTTATGAAGTGACGGGTTCGATTCCCGGGTCAGGCAACAAAAAGAAAATTTGGTTTGTCCAGTTTTCTATTGGTTGTGCCCGGTTGGCCCTGGTTGTGCCTCTGCCTACCTCTTCGGGGATATGGGCGTAAAGATACTTAATAATCTGCCAGTATTGTGTTTAATAGTACTTCGAAATTAACCTTCCTGGGCTTCTTTTAGTTTTGGCATGGGCGTGAACATTAGCCTTTAGTTAAGTTTAATTAATTTACATCAACCATTTACCCGATTCCGCAAAATTGGACTCGAATTCTTTAAATTAAGTCTGAAATCATTGTGATCAGTCATGTCAAGGATTTTGGTAAAGCGGTAGCGACCTTACCTTAGATAATTGATTGAGATTTGGCGTCATTGTGAAAAATACAAGTTACTAAACACACAGACTAACTAAACTCCTATCAGAAACTGTTGAGTTTTCTAAATCATAATTAAGCTCAGTAAAACTACAAAAACCGACTCCAATAATTTTATTGGGTACTACGTCGCGAATTGATAATTCTTTTTTCGAAAGATAGCAAATGGTTCGAAAATGGTTTTTTTGACACGCATGTAATAACGCATGTAATAATAATAATAAGTTTTTATACATCCCACGCATATTACGCATAATTTTTGACGACCTTATCATTAATCTTGATAAAATGAATATGGGACGACCTTAACTCGCGACCTCTCTTCCTAAAAAACAACCATCAAAATAGATTAGCTATTGACAGAGAGTAGCCGGTAGACTTACACAATTGCTTAAACTCTCATATAAAAAAGGCCGACAATGCAAACTTCGAGACTTCTGATATTGCAGTTATCCAAGAGAGGTGGTGATCAGTATTGAACAGAGCTTTGTTCTCCGTAAATAGTTCAAAAATACAGATATGTATATGTCGAGGTTCGAACCCGGATCTATTCGATCGGTGACTTTATATAAACTAACACCTCAACCAGAGACATCAAAATGATGTCGCTAGTTCTGCCATTCATCTCAAGATATTCAATACCTCTCCAACTAATTCCCGTGGCAACGGAACCTAACCGCGATTGCGGTTACCTTACGCTGGGACTCGAACCTGTTACACTTTGTGTACACGGGAATTGTTTCCGATTAACCGCATTTCATTCATCATCTTACTTCCTTGCTTTAACTTGCCAAGGAATATTTTTTTTGTTTTTAACAGATTTAAAAAAAAAACAGTTTTTTCTTATAATATTGGAAGGCAAACAAGCAGACGGATTTTCTGATGTTAAGAAATTCACGCCGCCTATAGGCACCAAAGGTGGTAATGGTGCGTTGCCAACGTGAGGCCGGGATGTTAGGCCTCGGGGAAAAGTAAGTTTACCGGCTACCTTACCCTCCGAACCGGAACACGTCATGACGTTATGGCGGCAGAAATAGGTAAGGCAGTGGTACCAATCCGGGCGAGTCGCTGCTAAGCTCTACCACCTAGTCAGATGTCATGGTGTTAGTGACAGTGAGCCTATGCTCGCCTTTTACGAGCTGCCTGGCCAGGAAGGCAGATAGTCTATTCTACAAAGGAGCCCGGACCAACACGAGGTAAATCAGGCGGGTTATCAATTTATCTGTTTTTTTTTTAATACACATACATGTCTTAATACAAAGTCCCTTACGGGGTAGACAGGGAATATCGAGTGCCAAATTTCATGATCCTGGCAGACCTGTCTGGCTTCCTCCACATTTATTACCTTTTTCATACAAATACGCCGGTATCGGAGACTGTTGATACTAACTTTGATAATACCCCGAGCGATTTGATCGTGAAATGTTAACATAGGTCTTCCAGGGTACCTATTTACATCCATCCACATCCGCATTTTATATCTGCTTTGTCAATCTTTCATCTGTCATTCTTTACACATAAAGACATTAAGTCCTACAACGTGAAAGCCTATCGCCAACCGGCACACATCCGATTCCGGGCAACGTTATTTTTATTACAAAATTGAAAATACACATTTTCTATTTTTTTTCTTGCTTGACCCGTGGTTGAAACCCGGGACCTGAAGAACTCAAGTGCGAAGTCTTTCAATCCCAATTTTCCTCGAATCTCACTATTAGAAATACGGTAAGCGAGCGTTACACCACAGTATTACCGTACCGCTCTCATTTCGCTCGCATTTATCCAACACTCATGCTTTTTTCTGATATATCCAACTCTCGCTTACGGGATGGGATAAGCACAGAACTATGCACAGTGAGTTTTTTTATACCTATTTTAATATGTTCTTTACCTGCTGTGAAATGCTATATAAATTGGTCGAAATAAAGCAATATGTAGTCAGGCTAAGCAAGTTGTAAATTCTGATAGGCGACTGAAACAAGCTAACTGTAACTATATAGATATTCTACAGCAGTCCGTCGATACAAATTGTCTACCGCTTGATGGCAATGGGTGGGATCGGACCGAATAATCCATTTTGTTATCGTTTTTTTACAAAGGATAGATATAGTGGTCTATAGAAAAACATTTTGATGAAACAGTTTTTTTAATAATGGATGACATCTTTTTTATATAACAAAAACGAGTTTGTTACACTTATTCGTGATATTTTGGCGATAGGCTTGCTCCTATCACATTATGGGACTTGGTGTCTTCAGCTAGTCGTTTGTACCTCTGCCAGCATCTTCGGAGATATGGGCGTGAAGATACTTCTACGCTAATGACTTAAGAAGTGCTAGATCGATTTTAGAATATTTATTTTAGACTCGTCTTAGCTCTAGTTGCAGAATAATTGTTAAAACATTTGCATGAAATGGCGATTACTTTATAAAAAAAAACTAGCTTATCGAGCGAACCCTGTTCTCTAGGTACTCGATACTCTGTATGGGGACTTAGCGTTAAGAAGTGTATGTATAAGTAAGATGAAGTGTATGTTAAAATTTGTCCATGATTCCGGATTTTAAAGTTGTTTGGTCACTTTATACTACTCGTATAATCTGTGAAACACATAATATAAAACAAAAAAACAATTAATAACTACACGTTAATAAATTACAGCCCCATCATTTTGACTTTTACTTACCCCTCTCCCTTTACTGGGCGATATAAAAAGTACCTATCCTATAACCTTCGGAACATAAAACAGCAACCAGGAAAATCCCGTTACGATCGGTTCCGTATATTCTGCAGGAATAATGGTACAGAGAGACAAAAAGTCTAAAAATGCAAAAATGTGTTCTTTAAAAAGAGTTTTAAATCGCCTACGCCATTTTTTCATATTTTCAATGTACTGAACTCACTTTTCTACAGTCTTTTTATAAGTATAGACGGTATAACAACAACGAATACTATTTTTATAGCTTTTATTATTTATAGCTTACATTTTTATTTCGATCCTCTCATTTATATATTAATTATAATTAAGTTACACACTAGATCAACGGGTGCGTAAGTTTTATTAGTTTAGTAAGAGGGATAGTGTTTAATAGAGCTGTGTAGCTAACGGACATAACTATCGATGGAATCGATAACAAAGGAAATTGTAATTTTCACCACAAGATTTGAATCCTTGATAGCTCAAATGGTTACAATCGCATTTTGTTAGATTTGAAAGGGTCTGTCTTATTACATCTGAGGTGATATTGTTTCTTTCTCTAACAATTCTGAAAATGTTAATCAAACACGTGATGAATTCCGAATTTAAAATTCTTAACAAATAAGTATCTTCACGCCCATATCCCCGAAGAGGTAGGCAGAGGTACAACCAAGGCACCCACGACTAGCCGAAGACACTAAGTCCCACAATATGATAGGTGGCAAGCCTATCGCCAACCGGGCACATTTCCAATCTCGACCAACATTTTTTTTTAAATTAGAAAATTGGAAAAATCCGATTTTTTTATGTTGGCTGACCTGGGATTCGAACCCAGGACCTCATGCAGTCAAGTCCAACACCCGGACCGCTAGAAGCCAAGAAAGACAGGACAGACAGAAAGAAGCTAGAAAGACAAGTCTTTGAGTAAGTTTGCTGGGAAACCCTCCAAACTGAAATAACACCGTAAACGTGCGTATAATGGCTGGTAAATAAATAAATATCCCTGGACAACAATTTATCCCTAAAAACCCTAAAATAATGTGCTTGTATCATGGGCGTTAGTCATCGATACCAATATATAGAAATACCTAAATAGATAACAGAATAAATCTAATAAACATCCAGACCCGGAAATGCAGACATCTAAATGTTCTCACACAAACACCTTGCTCCATCGGGAATTGAACCCGAACCCTGCGGTTGGTCAATGCAATATGTGTGATAAGTGCCTATTACTAAGCCCCAATTTCCTTTGCAGCGACAAACGACTCTACTGGCTCGACCGGAGGGCCTGGTGAGCCACCGTCAGCCGCCGGTAGTCCTGATGCCGCTGCCCTCGTAGTATTACAGCCCCCAGCACCTCCATACCCACCATATGCTCATTACGATAGTAAGTATATGTTTGGATGATTTTTAATAAACTAAGTAAATTGCTATTGAATACTACGAAATCAATAAGGATTTGGGTTCGATATAATCCTTTTTTTTATGATAATGGAAGGCAAAGAAACAGACGAATTTCCCGATGGTTTCTTACCGCTGCCTAGAGACACCAAAGGTGATAATGCTGCGTTGCCAACCTAAGACCGGGATGTTAAGCCTCGAGCAAAAGTGAGTTTACCGGCTACCTTACCCTCCAAACCGGAACAAGTCATGACATTATGGCGGCAGGAATAGGTAAGGCGGTGGTACCAATCCGGGCGAGTCGCTGCGAAACTCTACCACCTAGTAGGATGTCACGGTGTTAGTGACGATAAACCTATGCTCGCCTTTTACAAGCTGCCTGGCAGGAATGGGGATGGTCTATTCTGCAAAGGAGCCCGGACCAACACGTGGAAAATTACATAAATCCACCGTAACTCCTCCTCCCCCGGGGCCCCTGTTGTCTTGATCCACTGCCTGCTTCAGCTACTTCCTTCCTGCCAGGCAGCTCGTAAGAGGCGAACACAGGTTCAAACATAGCTGATACCTACAACACAATTGGTGGTTGAGTGCTGTGCAAACTTACCTATTCCTGCCGCCATAATGACATCGTCTAAAAGGTAGGGTAAATTCCCGACCACAGGACAGCCACGAATCTATAACATCTACGGTGTCTATAATAACAACGGTAGCTATCTAGACGGTAAAATACATACAGTACTACTGTTTAAATTATGCGCTTCGGCTTTACACTTTTTACTCTTTTTACACTTTAATTTTTAAATTGGCTGACCTAATCTAAATTTAAGCGAAATGATTAATTATGTGTAATAACAACTCTATATAGATATCATTAAAATACATTCGGATTTCCTAAGCTTGACGAATATAGCCGAAGCGCATAATTTAAATAGTACTACTTTACTATTTTGTAAAATTCACTTAATAGGTACAACATTTTCTCTGAATTATTGTGTTTAGGTATTTACGAAGTCTTGACCAACGTTATTGAGTCTTAAATTCACCAGACTCCAAATTTTCGCATTGGTTTCTCTTTTTTTCAATTTATCAATCTATATGTCGACATATACTTAAATATCCTTCGTTCTACTGTCAAGTAAATTGTACCAAATAATCGCATTCATTCAGATTTTTTTAGATTATGAATTTGCAACATAAAATGCGAAATTTGTTTTTTCCGACGGTAAATATTCAAAACTTGCAATATATTTTGCAAACTTTCGTAATCAGGCAATAATATTATCTTAAATGCGTTATCTGATTTTAAATGCTTAATCATTTTCAATTGACATAAAACCATTGTTCGTTCTTGGCTGTTTATAATATTCATAACCTTTGCTTAGACACTTGTGGAGAAAAAATAATCACTACAATCGTTCTGCTGAAGCGATCAGTCATATTTTCAACTCAAAGCTCAATAATTCACACATGTTCCATATTTAAGTCATTCTGTATACATTTCTCGAGCATTTATCTATTTCCCTGTAAATGTTATACGCTCCGCCCCTTCACGCATAACCCACACAACCACAACTTCCATACTAACAACCTAAACCAGTTTAAAGAAGCACTCTTGCATCAGAGTCGTGTTTCGGTTCGTTAGACGCTTCAGACAAAGCCCGTATGATTCCCCCTCGAAAATTATTTGCATAGAGCCCCGAATGAGCTATTAAACACCCCACCCCCACCCGGGATAAGCAGATTGCGGCAGATTAAAGACCAAAAGCATAAAGTGAAGCGACATCCACAAATCGTGGGGAATTTTGGCACTTAAAATTAATATGCTTAAGTGCGAAACTCCTGTGGGATGGGCTTGTTTATATGCTTTTGTGGAGGGGTGGAAAGTTGGAAAATTAGATTTCCTTCGTCCTCCAGTTTGTCGAGATACTGTTTTTTGTGATTCTTGTTTTTGTCTTAAATCCCGGATTATTTTTTGCAAATTGTAAAGTGGAATGTCATTACTGTTCTTATTGTTTCCTGTGATACTTTGAGGTCTTTAATGCTTTCATTGTTTATTTAAACTTCGTTTTCCTTAAAAGCCATTTCTTGTGTTTTGTAAGTAGCAATATATTCTTAAGCAAATGTAACTGAATAAGTTTAATTGAGAAATAAAATCAATGCATTTGTCTAGTTTACTATGAGTAGAGCTTTTGCTGCTAAATTTTGTGAAGTAACTAACTTACAGCCCCACTCGGAGTCATCAATAATTTTTTAATCAGTCATTAAGTCGACATTTTTATACGAAATTGTGACTTAACGTTATATTTAATGTTAATTGTCGTCTTGTTATAATGCGGTCGTTAGCTACGTAGGTACCTATCATGCAGCATCTATTTCGGTTATTCTGCCTGTTTGAGTATGGAAACCAGGAGTCCTTTTATTGTTATTTTCCTTTTTCGAATGGTCTTGGGTATACCTAATGTTTTATTGCTTTTATTTAATTGTCTTGATAAGCGTTTTTTTTTCAAAGTCAATTTTTGGTGGCATTGATTGGTTGTGTAGCGTACAAACCATTGTTATCGAGTCAGCCTGGCGGTCTATGCAAAACAATACTACACCACCATCGATAACTTTCCCATATTGTGATGCGGTGATTAAGACTGCCATGTATATCAGCATTTTAAAAGTGATCTTTACTGACTTCAATTCAACTGAGCTGACTTTGAAGCTAATAAACGGCACTAATAAAAATAAAAGAAATAATGCTCAAAAGTATTGAAAATAATCTATTTGCAACGATGAACTTCTTTAATAATAATTCATAGATTAATAATATAACTGTGGGCTATGACTATCGATGTAACTAATTGGAATGGAATTCAAAATTCTAATTTGCACTTAAATATTTTCAGGTACAGTGCCGCTTGCCAGTGAATACGCTTACGCGGCTCCCTACTCCCAATACTCACCCTATGGTGGACCCTACCCGCACTCCGCTGCGACAGGTCTCCTCTCCAAGTGGTAAGTTTTTTATTTTAATTTTCACATAAAACTCTACACGGTTCATAACAAGTAGAGCTAAAGAAAGACCACAATCTTTGTCACGCAAGATCACCAACTAAACACAAGTAACTGGTGAACTGATGAAAATGGTAATGAAAATTAACTTATTCAGATAATTATTTGTTTCCAATTAAAATTACGTAATCCTTTGGGCATCAAAACCACACAACGTTTTGTGTCTCAGATTTTACTGCCTTTAAATCGTTGGCACGCTTAACAACCGCCGCAATACAAATGGCGAGGTGAGATAAATAAATCTACAACGTTTTATCACTGGCTACCGTTGAACGTGCTTTAGGTGTGCTCCAGGGAGATATTTTATCACCTGTGGTTTACCTGATCGTTGTGCTTTTAAATATACCTGTTAATTGGTATTTTCCACCTGAATCAATTTAGTTTTAGGCCTTTTCTGGTGAATACTTACATTTTGATCTTAAATAAATGTCTCACTTCTATGTAGAAATCGATAAAAACACCTAAAAAAGATTCAATCTGCCAATAATTATTTTTGAAAGTTAGATATTAATTTAGTCAACTAATAAATCCAATCTTTGTTAGTGTCTTAAACTAAAACTGACACTTGCTTCAAAAAATATAGGAAATATTTATGAATATGATAGACAAGAAGAAATTAAAAAAATTCATACCCTAGTCATCAATGTTGCGCGTGCATATTATTATAATCATTATTAAACGTAAAAGTATTAACTACGCTTACATTATTATAATCTGGTTTTATTATTGAATAACGGTTACTAAACATGAGTTTTTTTAATAAGCACCAGTATGTTTAAAGCAGCTAGTAGCTTTGCCCGCGGCGTTGGTACTGATAACTATAATTAAATTGTACCGATTTATGGTTTTCTTAATCTGATGTTTTTACCCACCTTAGTAATAAGGAAAACAAACAAAAAAACATTGTGGCCAGAAAAAAAAACATATTTTTAAAAACAGTAAGTAACGTTCTTAAGTTAACGAAAAACTTACTTAAAATTTGATCAAAGACCCAATAAAGTCTATCGAAGTGAAAGTTTGTCGCACATTTGTCGATATGTCTTTTATCCCTCCCATAGGATGGAGACAAAGGGCTGAAGGTCCCTAAGGACGGGGAGTAAGTTATAGGGCATTAAATTTAAGTGATTCCAGAGCTATCGCTTTTAAAGTTTTCCAAAGTTAGGGATGTTGGGCTTTGAGCGGATAATATACAGCCAATCGTATCAAAACGTAGAAGTTCATAGGATTGTTAAAACTAGTACATATCAATGTCTTTAAAATATGTTTAAATGGCGCTTTTTGCGTTAAATCTGACGTGGTTAATGATAAGTTGTTTATTTTTCCATCGATATAAAAATAATTTTATTTGAATTTGATTTTGGTGCCTTACACAGTTTTTCGTGTATTAAGAGAATCATCGCAAAGCATTTCCTTGATTGTATTTCCATATCATGAGGTTAGCTGAAAGGGATCGTTGTTTTGCCAAGAAGGCCGACATTATGTATCACTTTGTTTTTAAGTTTTATTTTTGGTGCACAATTAAGAGGTGTTCTATTCTAATCTACAACAAATATTACTATTGCCTGCAAAGTCATATTGTACTAGCATATTATAAATTTACCAGAAATAGTACTAATACTTTGCCAATTGCTATTATGTTCTTGGAATTTTAGATTTGTGCGTAAGTAGATTTATTGGCAATCCTACAGTCCATACAAGAACGCAGCCATAGTAAGCGCTATTTGCTGGAATTTAGACATCTAGAACTAGTTTGAAATAGCTCGACCAGTTTCACACAATCATTGTGTTAGTCGTATTACGTACACCTCTAATAAGCTACTAAGGAGTCATACAAGTACCTAAGCTAGTAATCTCCATTACTGCTCATATAGTGACGAAAATGTTACAAAACTATTTTTATTTTCAGATATCAACGGACGCCGTGCGAGCAGTAGCTGTCGGCGAACCACAACGAACAAACTAAGTGATAAAAGACACTACGTCATAATTGTGAGAATCTTAGTTAAAACAATCCATTCTTTTAGGAAATCTCAATATATGATATGAGTAAAGGTTTACAATTCGTTAATATTTTCTCATTCACGCTTATAAACGATCAATATTGAACATGTTGTCGACAATTTCTAAATACACGCAAAACAAATTTGACGGAATTAGTTTTGGTGGATTATTTTCTATAGTTTCAAGTTTATTGCTTAATTTTTATTTTCAATTATGAACTACATTCAAAATATTGAATATTTTAACTTTGGTAAATTTGATAAAATCTATGGAGGAAGAGTCATATTCTATTTTTTTTATTATTACGTCCAAATAAGACAAAAAAATTCTGTACTTTTATTTTATGTAGTATATACATGCTAATGTCGTATTCTACAAAAATGTGTTCGATAAAAATGGATCCAAAACATACTAGGTCATGGCAATTTCTTTTTATATTATTTTTAGTAATATCTTAAGACATGAGGTGAGAACAATTTATTTATTGAATTATATTCCAAACATCAATCAGATCATAATATGAAATCGTTTACTTAAACTGTTCAAATTATGTATATTTGATCAATTAATATCTATGTGTTCTAATAATTCATTTTTATTTCAATCGCGCTGTAAAATCTGACTCCAAATTTCATGAAGGAGTAGTCATTTCATTACATAAACCTGTAGACAATGATGATGGCAAATTTACAAAATGTTTCAAAATTGTTAATGCCAAATAATTGTAAATCAATGTACAATGGAGACTTACTCCTTTAGTAAGTCTCCATCAAATTATCTGTCGACGCCTTAGTATGAGGTCAGTAACGTTTCAGTTTTGCATCCTCTTGATTTATCAATGTCTGAAATTCATACTCATTATCTTTAGTTGAATTATGAGAGCCAAAGTGTTGATAACTTCAATTGTAAATATTGACGATTAATGTATTACACTTAATGTCATAACTAGGATTAAGATCTAATTTCCTTTACCTCAATTAAAACAAATAGCGAATATATTTTGTAAGAATCCTGAAATTTTGCTGATTTGCTGTCAAAAGCACAATACTGTTTTAAGTTAATTTATTTTTATATTGTCATAAGATATGTGGATTGTATATGCTTTGATATGTTCAGAACAACATATTATATGAAAAGATTACTTGTTTTGTAGATGTTTATTTGAAATTACATTGAGATTATTACTGTTTTTCATTTTTTACTTTTTATAAAGGTAGATTCTAGTTCGCTGTTTATGTATTGTAACATATTTAGTGAGCATAGATAATTTAAATATAAATTGCATAATATATGTTAATGTTCTGTAGAGACCGATTTAGTTTGTAATTTGTTTAAATCTTATCATTTCCGTCCATTTCTTTGTTTGTAAATATTTGTGGAATATTTTGAAGTGCTTCTCTTAATTGCAAATATAAGTTTATTGTCGCTACATTTCTTTGATGTTTTAAAGGCATGATTATAATATTGCTGTAACTAGTAGCATTTCAAAGTGTTTCTAGATTAGTTCTATATTTATAATTTGACTCAATAGCGTATTTTCGTTTACATCTTACATACAGTTTAGAGGTATGCCAAAGACTCGTAGTACGTCTTTTCAATCCAGTGTTTTTGTATAGCTTATTATGTCCAAAGCAATAATTGTATCCCAAAGATGGTGGACTATTTGACCAATGTATTAAATCAGATTCCTTTGTATGCCTATTACACAATCTACTTTCGTCTACTACTAATCGTAATACTATTATTATACGTTTAATCCTCTTCTGGGAGTTACATAATAAATGTATTGAAATAATTATGTATTCACTACGTAGATTCAGTATCTAGATCATTGATTTTCCATATATTTTTTAAATGTTAGTATCTGCTTTATGTTTATCAATATATTATTGGAATTCATAAATCTTTTACACACTTTGAATATAAGTATTTTAAATATAATGATTGATTATTATTAACAATGTTTTCTTGTCATTATTTTGTATTATAATTATAACCTTTTTTAATACCTTAAAATCGTAAACCACATATTGATTGACAGTAAGATAGTGTAATGGGCTATTTGTTTCTATTATATTATAGTTATATTTCTGTAAACTTAAACTTAAATTAGAAAAATATTATAAATATTTTTTATTCGGAAGATATTAATGTAAATATTGGATCTGATTATGTTAATTTGTAAAGTCCACAAGTTTTACTCAATGACATTTCAGTTGTTACTTGTCATGTTCTATTTATTACTTTGAAATGATCATTCGTTAAGTTTGAGCGGAACATTGTATTATGGCTTTGTAGTTTTTATCATTTATAAATAACTCATTGCATCTGAGAATTGTTGTCTCTCTTTCTCTGTTGCGTTTTCAAATCAGATCGGTGGTATTTAAGCATTTTGTTACAAATCTTACAATATGTTAACAAGATATGTATATTTATGTATAAATATGTTATATATCATTTGTCTAATTTTCAAAAAAAAAATATTTTAGAATTTAAATAATGAAGCTTTTTTTAACATTGAGTATGAAGCTCGTAATTTAATCAAAAAATCTAGATGCTAATCGTAAATTGCTGGTTCAAAGTAAATTTACACGAACACCATAAAAACAGTACCAAAATTATTCAAATCAGTATTATATGGTATTTCTCTTTGTTCATTATCATAATAATTTGTGTATTAAATGAAACAAATATAATTTGTAATGTTTTCCATGACGTTTTAATCTGATTTAAGTAGTTATTCTTCAAGTTGAAAAAAATAATTATATTAAAACAGTTCGAATGAACAAATGATAATAAATTTGCTAAAAAACATTTTTAGCTAAAGAAACATTTAGTTGCTATTGTTTTTATGTTCCGCTCAAAAAATGGTCAAAATAATGCTCCAAAATAACGAGCATATCATTTAAGTGATAGACACGTCATAATGTAATGTAATAGTTTCATTTTATTTGTACTTAGCATATTTGTAAGAAAAGCGCACCAGTAAGAAATAAAGGCATATGAGTTTATAATACATACGTTTTATTTTTGTATTTGTAACCAAAACGTCTTCAAATTAAAAATCAAAAAATTGGGTTTTTCCAATTTTTTAATAAAAGAAAACGTTGCTCGCGATTGGATATGGGCCCGGTTGTCGATAGGCTGGGATTATCCTATCACATTGTGGGACTTAGTGTTTACGGCTAGTCGTGGGTCTCCTAATTGTGCCTCTGCCTATCCTTTCGGGGATATAGGCGTGAAGATACTTACTTACTTTTTGCCCCAATAAAGACACTGTTATGTTTTGTGTCCGGAGGGTTGGGTAGTCCGTAGACTTGCAAATAAGGCCTAACATCCCGGGCACATGACAGCGATGCATCTATAATATTTACGATGTCTCTATGCTATAATAATCTCTTATCTGCAAGAGAGCAGTGTTTGTTCACTGCTTCATTACATAAACAATATAATTTAAATGATAAGAAACCCTATACACGAAAATCCAAATTCTAATCCCAATAAAATTATAAATGTGAGTGTGTATGTTTGTATGTTTGTTTATTACTCCACAAAAACTGCTACACCGATTTTTATGAAATTTGAGACACATATAGACGGTAACTTGGATTAGCACGAGGGATAGTTTTTATACTAATAATGTTTTTATGGGACCATTGTTCTTAAGTGGGAAACAGCTAGTGCCACATAAATTTCATAATTTTTTAAAGAAATAAAAAATGTCACCTTTGAAGTAATTGAACTCTTCGTCTCTGTGACCACGATCTTCTACTTAAACTACTGAGGATTTAAATGATGAATCAGAATTCCTTTTTCATCGATTACTTTAAAAATATTTTAAAATTTGTTAAAATTGCTTTTGTTAACATTGCTAAAATTAAAACATTTCTTTTTATGCTGATTCTAGGCTCCTTCTAGAATATGTATTTAAGAAAATCAGTTTGACTACGTGGTAGAGATGTCTAGTCTGGGTTAAATTCCTGCAACAGTCGGTAAATTTAGGCAAGAAGCATAACATCCCAGACTAAACTTGGTAACATATCTTACGTAACTTTGTCTACAGGCAACGTGCATTTTGTACAATCGGGGAATTAATATAACTGTACCTTTTTGTAAATTTTATCAATTTCTTTTTTTATGACTGGAACATGACAGTCATTATGGCCGCAGGAATAAGTAAGGTTATGGATCACTACCCTTGAAAATTGTTGCACAACACTCTGCCACCAGTGATTTTATTGGCCATGACCTATTTTACATATACCTGCTTCTTACAAGCTGACTGACAGGGAAGCAATAGTCTACTCTAATGATAAGCGTGATTATGCGCTAGCTTGAAGTAGGGGCAAGCAAGGCTAAAATTCCCATCCTTATCGTGGCAATACACTATTAAGACTCTTTGGTTTTGAAATATGGGATAAGCACAATATATTAACCATTAGAATAACCAGTAGTCTTGTTAGTAATGAGTAATGGCACTTTAAAGATATGCTTGCTTAAATGTCAAGCAGATGGTATACGCTACACAAGGGCTCGATACAATTTTAGGCAACTTCGAAGTTTCTATTGAGATCTAAATATTTTTAGAACTTTAGGTACTCTTTTATTTTAAATGTTAACATATTAAAATATGGCCCCACTTTTTAACCGACTTCGATGAAAAAGAGGAGATTATATGTTCCCCTCCTACATATATGTATATTTTGAAAGAGCGTACTTCTGAAGTGGTCCCATTGCCCCCATGTCTGGATCTGATAACGGAATCCTAGGGACATTGAGAAAAAGACTTAATTTTTGTAAGCCTAGATGGTTTACTTATTAAAATGGAAAACGATGTTTGGCATTTTTACTGCGCTTGAATTACAAAGTATTGACTTTGAGGAAAAATGGTTACTGAACATTCGCCGAGTAACAAATTGTGAAATTTAGTCGCCAGTTTAAAACTGACATACAACCAATAACATGCTATGAATATAAATTCAAATAAAATTTAATTTGTAGTTTCCCGCCAAAAAAAATATAAATGTATTATGGTGTGACAAAACAGGCGAAGTAGCGCACTATTCTGCCTGTTTTGTCACGCCATAATGAATGAATAATGAATGAATTGGACTTACTGGAAGCCAAAACCCCCAAATATATCCAGTTTCACACAACACACACACAACTAACTGTTTTATTAGCACCAACAATACACACGCTACTAAGAACTCAACGTACGTTTCGCTTCGTAACCAAAGCATTATCAGGAGAATTCGACTGCACTCCACAAAGGTCGAGCAGATTCTATGAATAATATGAATGCTATGAATATGCTACACGTGAAAACGTTGCAGAATCCAATTTGAGATAGTGTTTAGTGTTTGATGAGATCAACGAGTGCTTCAATACATATTTTTATGATATTGGAATACAAACAAGCAGATGAATTTTCCGATGGTAACAAATTCATGTCGTCTAGAGACACCAAAAGTGGTAACGGTGTGTCGCCCAACCTGAGTTCGGGATGTTAGGCCTCGAGTGAAACTAAGTTCACCGGCTACCCTATCCTCCAAACCGGAACACGTCAACGGTAAGCACTGACGTTATGGCAGCAAGAATAGGTAAGGCTGCGAAACTGCACCACCTAGTAGCATGTCGCAGTGTCAGTGACGGTAAGCCCATGCTCACCTTTCACGAGCTGCCTGGCAGGAAGGCAGATGGTCTATGCTTCAAAGGTGCCCAAACCAACAAGGGGTGGTTCGGGTTCTTTTACGGAACCATTTTTTGTATTAAGTCACGTAGTGTTAAAAAGTTTTCAAGACTCAAAGAGTATAATAATATACCTATACTTGTTCGTTATACAAACAATTCGCATGTATAGCTTTATTGAAAAAACAACCATACCCTAGAGACACCATAGATGCGGTAGTTGCATCTTTGCCCAGTAGCCGAGATGTTGCGGCGATTGTAAAAGTCTGTCGGCTACCCTACTTTCCGGACCGGAATGTGGCAATGTCATTATGGTGACACAAACATAGCGGTGAATCCCTATCTGGACGATTTGCAACACAGCACCAAACCACTAGTTACCTTGTTGGTAATGGAACTGTTTGAATTTTCCGCGCCTCTTACGAAATGTAATTACGAAGGCAGATAGACTATCTGCCATCATTGTACACATAGACCTAGACCAACACGGTGTAAACAAACGCTAGACAAAAAAATGTCGAAGGTCAAGAGGTGGCTACATGGTTTTAAGAGGTAGTGGACTGTATGAGGTGAGAGTATAAGAATCAGGTAGAAGAATGTTGAACTTAGGTCGTCTATAGAGGAGTTAGCAAACAAGCGTCACCAACCTTCAATCCGGGGTCACTCAGGCACCTATGCAAGTCGCTGGCACGGTTCCTCGGCTTACATCTGGTCTCAGTCGAAGGTTCTTCGTTTAACGTCTTACGTAGACTATCACTATCACTCTAGTTTATATAATATGAGGAGTGCACACGTGATGCTCACGGGCGTTGGTTCGCGACTGTTTGTTCATCCATTCAATTCAAAGTCGACCGTTCGTTGTCGGGTTGAATTATCGAGCTACCTACCCTCTATTTTCGACCAAAAATCGAACTGACCCCACACCAAATTCAACATGATTGAATTCTTTAAGTCAGACAAGACAATTGGAAGAAATAATAATTCAACTGAGGTATGAGAAGAAAGAGTAAGTATGCTGGTGCATAATTATGAGGTGATGTATGTGGGAGAGGTGAGATAACATTTATCTTACACATCCATACTTATATACTAGATCCAATAATTATTAAAACAATATGTGCAGAGGTAATTTAAATAGTAATACTTAGAACTACATTTAATTTTGAATGAGGTGAGTTAATTTGTTAATGTACATAAGTTAATGGGCAAATTTTATTTACAGGTCGCTTAAAGAGTCCATTCTTAGTTCTAACGGTGACAACATGCACGATTTTGTTAACGCCTTCATGTGTCATTTCAATTCTACCAAGAGACCATTGAGGCTAGTTAAGTTAGATTTGAGCAAGACAAGATCTCCGATTTTTAGGTTAGGCGGTGAGCTAAACCACTTCGCTCTCTGCTGTAGAGTGTGGAGATAAGCATTAGACCATCGTTTCCAGAATAACTGTGAATCTGCTGTACACACGGGCTCTGAGGTACTTCTTCATACTCATATTCAGGAGCCGTGAGTAAGTTGTGACCCGTTAGGAAATGACCTGCAGTTAATACTTCAAATTCGTTTGGATCGTTTGACAACGGACATAGAGGTCGCGAGTTGAGCACGACTTCTACTCGGCAAAATACCAATGACAATTCCTCAAATGTGAGAGATCTATCGCCTACAGCATGGAGGAGTAAATATTTGCTCTGTTTTATGCGTGCCTCCCAGATGCCACCAAAAGACGCAGCATTCGGAGGATTCGTTCGCCATTCGACGTGACGCACTGTCAATCCGTTTAGAATTTCATCCTTTTTTTTTTGTTGTTCCAGAAGTCAGCTACTTCTTTAAGGTGTTTAGCAGTTGCAATAAAATTGATACCGCAATCTGAATACAAGCAGGAGGAGATTCTGCGGCGTACTACGAAGCGATCGTAGCACGTGAGCCAAGCATCGCACGAGAGAGACGATAGCACAAACGAGAGAGAGAAACAAACAAATAAACAAAGGTACACCTTGTATACCCTTGCGTTACGTCGCAGACTTTCATTTACAAAGAATTTATCACCTAGGTCACATCCCAAGTGGTCAAAGACTTTATGCGGGAGAAGTTGAGGTGCGGGTAAAGTACCCATTTCAAGTTGTAATGAGGATGGTTGGCATTTAAAACAGATTTTAGATATTTTAGATCGAATAATATTACAGGCGCCTAGAATCCAGTACTTTTTACATAAAATGTCCTTTATGTAAAATGTAAATGACTTTCCTCAAGCAATTAAGGATCCAATGGTTTTATTTGCAGACGATAGCACTGCCATATTTACTGACTGTAACCAATTGACATTTGAAAATAAAATTAAC
>NJDC01000139.1:501006-526843 GCA_002245475.1 Calephelis virginiensis
TAAATTATAATTTTTGTACAAAATTTATATTGTAACAAATTCTCCAGGGAAAAGGGACTGTTACTCCTTAATACAGATTACTTTGTAGTCTAGTGAGGAGCACAGTACTTCAACCACTAATGTAAACTGTACATTTTTATAAATAAATAAAAATTATTATTATTATTATTATTATTCTTAACTATTATTGAGGTGTTTACGCACGGCGTAAGTTATAAGAGGTGAGGACTAATGGTCCGGCTCGAAGGACCAAAAAAGACTGTAGCGTAGTCCGGCTTTAACGCTAGACAAAAAAATGACAAAGGTCAAGAGGTGGCTATAGGGAAATGTTTTAAGAGGTAGTGAGTCCACTACCTCTTAAAACATCTCCGTATGAGGTGAGTATAAGAATCAGTTAGAAGAATGTTGAACTTCGGTCGTCTACAGAGGAGTAAGCAAACAAACGTTACCAACCTTCAATCCGGGGTCGCTCAGGCACCTATGCGAGTCGCTGGCACGGTTCCTCGGCTTACATCTGGTCTCAGTCGAAGGTTCTTCGTTTAACGTCTTACGTAGACTATCACTATCACTGTATATAATATGAAGTGTACACACGTGAAGCTCACGGGCGTTAGTTCGCGACTGTTTGTTCGTCCATTCAGTTCAAAGTCGACCGGTCGATGTCTGGTTGAATGAGCGAGCTATCTACCCTCTATTTTCGACCAAAGATCGAAAAATACATCAACAAAAACATAGGACCCAAACTATTTTTCAGTAACTTGTCAAAGTTATTTAAATATAATGTAACGCAATGACAAATAAATGTCACTTTTATCATGTCCAAATCATGTCGTTTTTAAAATAGATGCATAAAATTTATAATGTAATTATTATCAAAAAACACGTTTACGTGTAACTTAAAATGAATTATATCAAATAGGCATTTTTTTATTATGATTCCAACAAATTTGATATTTAGTAATTCAAGTACTTTATGCAATTCAAGTGTTTTATGGACCGACAAAGAAACTCAAACAAGTAACATAGACATAGTATCTTCAAATCCTTCAATTCAAATAGTTGGTGGTAAAGCAAGTCAAAATATGTGCAGTGGAAAATCTGCTCCACAGTGCTTTCAGCATGTAGAAGTAATAAAGGATCCAAAGAATCCAGGAAAAATAACTGTTGTTAAAGATACGTTCTCTGAAGAAATGATGGATTCAGGTTCAAAACGGATGGTATTTTGTAGAGAAGTAGTAGCCCCTATTTTGCCAGAAGGTGAAAAAAAATGCCCATCGAAAGAAATAGAAATAGAATGTGATCCGTGTTTAGATTCATCTGGTTGTCTTGAGGATATGAAACAAAATATACAAAATAAAAACAGTAATGACAGTATATCTTGTAGTAGCAAATCTTCTAAGACAAGTTGCACAAAAAAAATGCCATCTTGTTTCTCAAACTGCTCAAGTAGAAAAACAAATAACTCAAGTTGTACAGAAAAAACCATCAAAATTAAGCAACCAAAATGTCCTAACGAAAAACCAACATATTATATTGTAGACAAAAAACCGTCAAACAATCAGTATAATACCAACTGCGGAAAACGGGAGTCAAGCTGCGAAGCTGCAACAAATATAGCAAGTAAAGTTCAAAGCTTTATAGGATCAGCTTATAATAAAAGTAAGGAAGTTTTTGCTTTAGTAGCTTCCGAAAGTTGTAGGCAATTAAAACTTGACAAAAAACCTAGTTCGGATAGTTCAGAAAATGACGAAAAGTGTAAAACTGACAAAAACAAGAAAAAGTCAAAAGTAGAGCAATGTTCATATAAGAAGGGTGATGAAGAAGATGAAACACATCCAGTCATAGACACAGCTAGTTTTCAAAATACAATAAAACAACCAATGGAATTCGTCAACAATATAACATCAACATTAGAGTCCACAGTAACGTATGTAGGTGATTTGAGTATGGACAAAGTAATTGTTGATCGTATAGAATCTAATATGAATAGAAGTTCAGAATACGATAACCCGTCAACAAATGCACCCGCACAAGAAAGTATGATTGATTTTAACATAAGTCCTAATAATTTGTTTGAAACTATAAAATCCAAAATATTTTCAATATTTGGAAATTCTAGTAAAGAACCAGGAGACGATGGTGCTTCTAAAGGAGATTAAATATTAAATTGGTACTGCAAACAAAAATAATATTAGCCCTGAACCTTCAAGAATGTCTGAATCGCATTAAAATTAAATAAATAATTACTTAAATTAAACTTAATTACTGTTTCTGCATATGCACTTGGTAACTGTTTCTTAAATTCATACTAACTGACACGGCAGACGTTCTGCTGCTGTTTTTTAAATGTCATTTTATTAAAAAAAATGGGGTGGGTCACCCTTGTCAGTTAGGAGTATGAAAAATAGATTTTAGCCCAATTCTCAGACCTACTCAATATGCTCACAAAATTTTATGAGTATCGGTCAAGCCGTTTCAAGGATTACGGGAACGAACATTGTGACACGAGAATTTCATGTATGAGATTTTATAAGCTTTGAATAAATTTGATTGTTTATTGAAAACAATCCAGAAAATATAATCGGATACCTTACTAAGACATTAAACATTTTTTAAAACACTTTTTTGAAATTTCGTCTAATTTTTTCTTCCGAAATCACAAAAAAAATAATGAAATTGATTTACTTTTCTCTGTTTGAAAGATTGAACTTAAAACTCGTGTTACATTTTAATATTTTTGTACACTGAAATGGCGGTCTTAACTTAAACAAAAAAAATAAGCTGCCAAAGACATTTATCATGAACCGAAATCTTAAATTTTTAGATTTTTTAAATTTATACAATTATATAAAATGTGTATGTACGTAATCATTTACTAATGCATATAAATACGGTTAATATACTTATTGCCAGTTTTGTCTGCCATTCGGTCTGTCTGTTTGTTTTGGCTAATCTCTAAAATGGCTGGACCGATGCTGATGGGACTTTCACTGACAGCTTATACAATGATGCGCAAAGTAGGCTACTTTAATATTCTCTTTACACCACCCTTAAATGTGGTAAATATAAACCCAATTGTCTTAAAAAAACGTCTATTTACTTAAAACACAAATGTCCACTGTTGTAAAGCCAGGATGGGCCACTAATGTTAATAAATGAAATCCGGTATCGTATTGGCATACAACCATTCATGAATTACGTAAAGCGTTTAGAGAAAGTGGTGTAGACAAAATACCATGAATCTGTACTAATATTATCAAGCTGAAGAGTATGTTTGTTTGATTTGAACGCGCTAATCTCGGGAATTGCTAGTCCAATTTAAAAACATTTCAGTGTTAGAAAGCCCCCTTATAGAGGAAGGTTATATATATCATCTTGATAACAGCAATTGGAGCAGAGCAACAATGAAGACTGTTTCAAAATTTGGGGGATTTTTTCCAATTTTTTCCGTACAAACTCTTAGTGGCTGTTAATGCCAAGCGAAACAAAGTTTACCAGTCGGCTAGTCCTTCATATGGGGAGAAGCTATAGTAAACAATTTTGATTTTAGGTAACAATGTTGAATTGAAAATTTTACTTTCGCCCTTTTTTTTAACCCCTGACTAAAAACGAGAGGTGTTATAAGTTTGATAAGGTATCAAGCCTATTGTGCAAGTATACCGTCTGGATTGGAATATGACATTGCTGTTTTTGCAGTAGGAATAGATAAAGCAGAGTATCCTTCCCCAGGCAGGTATACACTGCACTCCACGCCAATTCTAACAGCACTCTAGCACCAGCACATTGTTGAAAATGACAGTAAAAATGAAAGTAATTGAATTTTTAGTAACAATATCTAATTCAAAGGATTTATTAGAATAACCCACATTTTTCTGTAAATATGTCTTGTATAAAAGTTATTAACTCGTTCCGGTGAAAAGGAAAAGAAAAAGGGCGTTTAATGAAAAATTCCATTTTTTTTCTATCGAGCCAAATTTCTATTACCGTGTTTTGGTGTATTTTGGTCAAGTATAAGTACACTTAAAAATTTATCGTTACTTACTCGGCCTCGAAGGTTTCTTCATTTCATTTATTTATAAATTCCGTCTATTCGTATTTTGCGTACCTATAAAAAAAGGCCTGCAGGTAGGTACATGTTTACCAAGTGAAGCGCAAATGTCTAAAAACATGATTTTAAGAATTATTATTCTAGAGCTGTTTTGTCCATACACAATATCCTTGAAATCATTCTCTTAGGAAGGATTTTAAGAATTTCGCAGGTACAAAACAGTTATTCTATTCTATAGCTGTTTTGTTATTTTATCCATGCAAATAACATAAAACCAACGAAATGCTAACTGTAACCTTTAAATTTGACAGTGTTTTCAGTAACTGGTTTGTAATAAAAAGAAGGAATCAGCTAAAGACAAGTAACGTTGACAAATTTGCAAATAAAGATATGTCGATATGTCATCGTGTCATTAAATAGCTAAAAACAATTAAAAAAAATATTGAAATCCATAATAATTAATGTTGGTCGAGATGAGATCGTTCTTATAGATAAGAAGTTGCATTTTTAAATAATGAAAACAAAAAAATGCACTGTCGAACCAAGACCAGAACCCCCACCACCAGACCCATGTAAACTTCAATGGAGGAAAGAAAAAGAAAAAGCTGGAATAGTGATATGTCCTCCTCCACTCATAGAAGAAGTACCTCCTCCTCCCAGCTGTTTTGGTCTTTGTATTGAGAAAATTAAAAATCCAGATATCTCAATAAATAATAACCAACAACGTACAGTTTGTGTAGTAAAAAGAGAAGTAACTGGTACAGCAAGGTGTGATGAAATTAAAAATGCCACTACCTTACATCCAGATTTACCTTGGCCTGGATGTCCACCGCAACCAAAACTTCCACTTCCACCCGAGCCAGATCTTTGTGAACTACAACGAAAAAGAGAGAAAGCAAGAGAGTGCAAAGAAAGAATGAAAAGATATTTAGAATAAAAATGGCTAATTTCCTAAAAAATATTTCTTCTAATATTTCTGACATACGTTCTTTTCTTCAAAAAATCACAATGGAAGTCGAGCCATCTGATGAAGATATAAATACTAGACTACTAACTGTCGAAAATGAATCTAAGCCTCATGATAATTTGGGACCTTCGCAAAATATAGATAAACAAATAGCACAATTAGAAAATCTCATAAAACATCTACAAGATGAACTCGCTGATACTTCAAAAAATTTTGATACACTATCAGAAGATGACAAAGCTGCAACAGAATTAGATATACATCTCAATGATCCTGAAAACGAAGAGCCGCTAGAGAAACATGTTTATCCAATTCTGATGAAAGACATACGATTCGATTCACCAGATGTGGGCGAAAATGTCAACAGTAATAAT
This sequence comes from Calephelis virginiensis, assembly GCA_002245475.1. Taxonomy (NCBI): domain Eukaryota; kingdom Metazoa; phylum Arthropoda; class Insecta; order Lepidoptera; family Riodinidae; genus Calephelis; species Calephelis virginiensis. Next base: position 506,396 of record NJDC01000139.1, read on the forward strand.
GAGACAGATGTTGAAGATTTTTTTAATGATGGATTTTCATCGATCCGAAAACAATTTAGTATACTCTGGGATACTGAGTGTAGTGACGAATTAATAGAAAAACCTCAGAAGCATACAGAAGATTATTCTTAAGATGCCTCTTCAAAATTAGACGCTATCCACTTAATATGTTACAAGACCAATATGTCTAAAATCTTCGAAACTTTCAAATGATATTTATCATATGAATTCACACTTACTGTTTTTTTTTATGTGCTCCCAGTATTTTTTTATACAATTTGGATATCCTAGGATAATGTAAAGACCATACCTAACGTTAGCTCAAATGTAGCGGCAAGTGTTTATCAAACTGATATCCTGATCTAGATATCTGCATTAACCAGTGTCATTAAATGAAGCATTCGTGGCTCTGAATATAATATAAAACAATATTATATTTCATATCAACTGACCACAAGTATCACTTGTTAATAGGAGCCGTAAAAGTTCTGCTACGGTTTGTCTTAATATAGTAATATTTGCATAGGTTAAAAAAGATGGTGTACTCGACATAGTCGTGTTGCAGTTTAGAGGGTAAGGCAGTCAATACCTTTACGCAAGATTACACGGGAAACATTTCTATCTCATAAAGGCTGCACATCATTAATAACTTTGGTGTATATGGGTAATGTCTTCAGTTTTAATCTTAATAACAGGGGAGCTCAAGAGGGGTTTGGAGAGTTACTCGACTGTGTCTGATTAGCCTTGCTTGTACTCTTTTTGCTTGAAAATATCCTCAACCACGTCAGATTACGAATGGGGTTCAGAGCATGCCAAAAATATAGACCGTCTTACTACAAAAAAATTTAACACTCATTCAACGCATGTTTTACTGAACACCATAAAATTGAATTCTCAACCAATAGCATGCTATCACGTAATTTACACTCGTTGTCTTACAATAAGCCTATCGGCTACCCTACCGTCCATCACGCAACACGAGAGTGGCGGATACTGACGCTAAGGCGGAAGAAATAAGACAAAATTAACTCGGAATCATCATGGTCCTAAACGTTCCTCAAAAATATCATAACAAAATAGTTATGGTTAAATCATAACCCATAAAATGTTTTTTTTTATTTTATTATAAATACATACATACACATGACCATTATATTAATATCTTGCTGTTTACTCGCGACTTCATCAGTAGAAGAGTTACGATTTTTATACAATATTTCGTCCCCCATTATAGTCCGATTGGGGTTCATACTTAAAAAAAGTGGCCTACATTTTAACTCAAGTCTTTCAGCTGTGCTTTCAGCTATACAAGTATAAAATTTCGCCAAAAATAGTTTTTTTAAGTTAATTTGCCCCTTTTTGGGGCCGGCTAAGACCTTTAGGTCATGCTGCCACATTTTTCGTATTCATTAATTCATTTTAACAGACATAAGTCATAAGTCAAAGTCATGACATAGTCCTGAGTATAGCGGTGGCTTCGTTACTCAAGCTCATTTTGTGAGATTTGGCGGCAGTGAGGAAGTACACGATACACTAATTTCTTTATAAATATTTCACTTGTACACTTAATCGGAACAAAATTAAACAAATTGCCACCTAAATTGACTAATTTTAATCATAATTTACACAAAATTCAATAATTACGAAAAATTTACGACGATCTTTCACCATGGCACCAAAAGTCTAAAAATTGTTTAGTAATTTAGCCGTGAAAGCGTAACAGACAAGCAATGGAATTTATAATAGTTTAAATGAAATATTGGTTTTATTCACACCTCGATTAAAGAAAAAAAAAGATATATCAACAACTTTAATATACTCATACAAAATACAACATTCATTAATTTCATACATTTTACAAAATATAATAACAAGCGGCTGTCATAAACGACTACACTTTATTATTAATAATATAATTCTTAATTTTATAATATTCATATTAAATATATTCATATATAACATACTAAGACACTTCCCTATAATAATAAGTTGTAATAAAATTTATGTAAAACTTCCAAGAGTTAATTATCGTACAAGACAATTTTTTTTCCAAGTTTATAGTAAGTTCGTAACATGAAAAATAAAAAAAATATATGTAGGAAAATATTATAAATAAGTAAATAAATAAATATCCCTGGACAAGTTACACAAATTGAATCTAACCCCAAAGTAAGCAAATTATTTGCTTGTGTTATGGGTGTTAGTCAACGATACTATTACATAGAAATACTTAAATAGATACCAGGATACATTTATGTTTGCACATTGTACAATGTACAGTATATTTTATTTTATACTTTTAAAAAAAATGATACTGAAACTTGTAATTTTTTTGTGAATATATATTTATTTATAATTATGTATTTTAATAATTTGTGGCTGTTTTTGATGTAAAAACTGTCTTCCATGTTTGAATCATAAAATCATCTAAATAAAAACAATAAGAACATAAACATTCCTCATAACTTGAACAAACAAATACAAATTTTAGAACATACTTAATAACCTTCTACTTAAGCATTTAAGCGGCATTTAAGCACAATCTTAGCATAAGCATCTAATTTATGAAAAACATTTTTTCACATAAATTGTAATCATTTTTAAATTTAATTTGGCACTTTCAAATTTTTTATATACTTTACTTTGACAATACTTCTTTTTAACAGATTGCGTAGTCCATACTTCGCACTAAACTTCATACGAAATAAACTTTTACAATTTATAATTTTACATATTTTTTATTGTAGTATATAACAATTATGCTTAATAAGCATAATTGTTATATACTACAATAAAAAACAATATATAGCCATACTATAATATTTAAAATTTATCTTTATTTACCAGATATCACATATATATATTACGTAAGTGTCCATTAAGAATTAATACCTAATAGTGATATTTATTTCTTCAAACTAGAATTGTGCATAAGTAAAAAAGTAGAACCACGTAATACACAGTAATTCAGTTTTTATCTTTCGCAATTTTTGATCATTATCACATATTGCTTAAACATTTTGCTTCCAATCTTTTTGAATACTTATTTTTGTAAATACTTTTTTAAACGCAAAGTCAGTTAAAATATTGGATTAAACTTTATATTTCATAGTTTCTATACTTCTTATCGCCGGTGCTTGGTGGAATTCCATTCTTGATACAATTTATTTACAAACACTTGTACTTTCCACAATACTTTAAAAGTATTTGTAAATAAATAGTATCAATTTATATTTCATATAATTTATATAATAATATTCGACACATACGTATTATAATTGTATAAAATAATTTAATAAAATTGTATAAGATTACTATAAGCACATTCAAAATGTTTTTGGCTGTACTGACTAAATTAAAATTTCGAAAACAATACGCATTTAATGAACAAATGTAAGTTTAATGAAATTTCAATTGAATTCACAATTTTACAAAAGGCACTTTGTTGTAGAATAAATGTTCAAAAATCTGTTAAAACGTTTATGAAACATTCAGTTCTAGGAATAATATTCAAGATGTATTAAATTATTGAATTCTACTATTAACATTAAATATCACTTCTAAAGTTTTCTTAGTACTAGAAAAAACCTGTAATAAACTCAAAATGCTGATCTGTAGTTTCACAAATGATGGTAGATTCTTTATCTAATTAAAATTTAATTTGTCCAAAATTTTTTTATACTTAAAATCAAAACATTGTAATCTTCATACATGTTCTTACTTGGTAGAACATTTTATCTATTTATTTTTATTTTTGTACTGTTACTTGGAAAAAAGTCTGTTATATTTTCTCATATTTTACCTTTCATGTATATGTTATCCTTAAACATGTTAATTAACAATCATGTTTTTGTCGTGCACGTAGGCTTTTTTACGTATTTTTTTAATATAAAAATAAAAATAAATATCAATAGGTACGATCTTTTTGTATAGAACGTACATATTGATATTTATTTTTATCGATTTCAACATATGAAAAGCACAAAAATAGATACAATATCAGTATTTTGAAATTCGTAAAAGTTTGAGAGCGGTATTTTTAACTTGTAAAAAGCTCTAACAATACTAAGTACATAATATATTTATTTTTGTTTTGAAAGTAGTTGAATTTTATGAAAAAATTATATAATGTAATAAAATAAAATTGTGCTGAAATAAAATTTACTTTAGTTATTTAAATTCATAATGTTTTTTTTATTTTATTACGGACGGACACATTTTTATTGCAATGACATCAGACACGTTATTGTATGATGTAAGTTTACTTCCAAATAGGTTTATTAAATGTATTTACAAGTTTAAAAAGAATACACATATGATAAAATGTTAAATTACATTATTTTGTGAACAGTTTTATTGAAATCTTGAATTGTAAACCAATTTCATGTATCCGGCATCTAAATTATTTTGAAGAAATTTTTGTTTACGAACAAAAAAATAATAATAAGGATGACAGGCTGTTTCAGTATTTTCACCTGACTTGTTACGTTCAAAAATGTTAGCCTGTTACTCCTAAATTATATTTCTAATGGAAGTTCAAATACTAAAAAAAAACTAACTTTTTCAATAACATATAGCCACAAATTTTAATTCTAAGTATATTATATACATCCTTATGCTATAAATTTAAATTAATAGGACACAACAAGGCAAAGGCGACTTTCCAAATTTCATTCTACAAACATAAATTCGTAATTTTTTTATAACATTTTGCAATTTTATTATATTTTTTGTGCAAAATCAATAAACAAATATTTTAAAGTTATAAATATCAAAAGTATATACAGAATTGTCAAATAAATGAATGTACATCTTTATATATACTACTAAAAAAACATTCTCTACAAACACTAAAATATTGTGCATTTTTAAATGTCTCCAAAGTACAAAATAGTATCTAAAAAATCAAAAATCCGTAAAATCTCCAAAGCTTCGGCCTCAAGCCAAAAGCGTACAAACCCAAAAACGGGTAAAAGCCTATACGGTTGTCAATCGTATAGGTAAAACGAAAACCAAAAAATATAGGTATATCGTTATTTGTTCCGCGGCGGAGGTTGCACTTGGGGTTGGTGAAATGGGTGATATTGTCTAGACAATATACTTTCCTGAAATAAAAATATAGAATCGTCAATTAAAAAACAATCAGTTTTCAAAAATATTGATCAAACTAGCGTATAGATGTTACAACCACACCGACAGCTAGTTAAATAATTTAGTAATTTTGACTTTAACATCATTCAAACAGTGCTGTAAGACCATAAGGTAAAATTCGTTTTGGCGCCATCGTGAATGAAGATGGTCGTAATTTTTTCACAATTATTGAATTTAGTGTAAATTATGAGTAAAATTGGTTAATTTAGGTGGGAGTTAGTTGAATTTTGTTCAGTGAAAGTGCACAAATGACATAATCATGAAGAAATTAGTTTATCGTGAATTTCCTCGCTGCCGCCGAATCTCCTAAAGTGAGCTTGTGTAACGTGACCACCGCTTTACTCAAGACCCTGACGTGACTTTGTAAAAGAAAGAAAAGAAAAAATATTTATTTGCGGAATATGAGTGTTACAAAGATGTTACAAAGATGTTAAAATTATTTAAGCGTTCCAACATATTCTACCAACTTGTGTTCTGCAAATATATTAATAGGTTTTAATCAAATTACTAATTTTAATTATTTAGTTACTATCTACACACTGTATTTTGTACTTATTACATGATTATTTATTAATACAAACAATTTTAAGAATGTAAATTAGTTTAGAATTAATTAGTAACTAGTGAATAATGACTGTATAAGAAATAATTAATACGGAAGACGTGGAAGCATGGCCCAAAGGTCTTAGCCGGACCCAGGAAGGGGCAAAAAAACCTAAAATAAATAAGGTAAAATTCATAAATTACATCTTCCATTCATTTCCTTTTATCGTATGTTTTGTTATAGTCATTCTCGTATTTCGGTGTAAATAAAAACACATGAAATAATTTTAAAAAATCAGCTAAATGAATTGGAAAAAAAATAATTATATAAACATTAGTACAATTCTTCATTATTATATTGTTACTGCCTTTAAATATATTTTTGTGTTAATAAGGAAAACCAAAAAAAAAAAACTTAAAGTGCATCTGAACTTACCACATCATCATGTCTGTTCTGGGCTCTGCTCATCTTGCGCTCCTGAAGAATTATTTGATTGGCCGCTCTGTAAATATAAAGTTATACATTTGAAAACGAATACAACAAATTGGAACCATTTTTGAAACATTTCATCATTTTAAAACACAATATTGGTAATGCTAAAAAAAATGTTAACTTAGTAATACCTGCCAGAGATTAGTAAAAAACATGTGGCTGGGGTTTATTTTTCGGCTTAGCAACTAAATTTTTGTTAGTATTCAAAAGGACACTTATACCTTGTTCGTCTCTCGTATTTCGAAACGGCTTTTTGCATTAAATATTTCATAATTGATTAGATTTTTTCTTTATTATCATGATTATTTTGGTTTTTCATTCCTGAACGTATTTCGAAAATGATTTGATTTATATTTTGCTCTCTAATTTTAGTAACAATTCTAATAATTCTAAAAGAGTTTAATCTATTAAAAATGCAGAGATAAAATTTTGTTCATGAGTTCGTTTGTAGAAACTAATTTTCGGAATTGCTGAAATGTTTTATAGAAAGATTTTTATCACCAATATTATCACTCGGTGATAATTAGGTAATAGCATGACTTGCAATCGATACATACGTGTCCATCTCCTCCTGCGTGAGGTCGAGCGCTTCCTGCATTTCCCGTGAGGTGCTCTCGATAAACTCTTTGTCACAATATTTTCCCAGCCCTTGCTCCGTCAGAACCTGATTATATATTATTACATTATATTTAAAGATTGCAAAAACAATTGGAAATTTATATAAGACTAGCGGATCCGGCGAACTTTGTATCGCTTGACATTAAAGCTACTAACAGTTTGTATGCAATTTCCCTGCAATTTTCTCGATTATTCTCTTTGCATAATCCTTCTCCTGACAATAACCAAATAATATAACAAAAAAGGATTACCAAATTGGTCCATTCGTTTACGCGTGATACGATGAATTCGGTTAATGGGGATTTATCAATTATTTTGTATATAAAAATTAAGCTTAGGAATTTAACAACCAAATCACCAACAATAATAATAATAATACAAAAACAAAATAAGACAAAACAAAATAATAATTATAATATAACGCAATCTATAATATAATAATAATAATAAATAACGCAAAATATAATCAGGATTTCAAACCACACTTCAGTTTTCACATGAACAAAACCGCAGATAGGTATAATATGTAGATTAATAAATCAATGACCTCAACCAATACACACAACTAAGATTAATATAGTCTTGTAATGTACTACTTATTTGTAAAGTAACTTACTCTATATTCTTTCTATTTACATAACAAATATAATCAAAACGTATCCATATCAATGTCTTCTTTTTTGCTCTCTCCTCTAACGAGCTGCTTGGCAGAGAGGCAAATGGTCTATTCTTTCAGTGAACCCGGTACAACAACAGTAAGAAATATAACTAATATTTGCGAAAATGTATTTTTTGTCCTTCTTTTCTCAAAAAGGCATAATCAATTTTGATTATTTTAAAAATAAAAAAAAAACCTTGGAGACGTAGCGCAGAGGCTATTTTTTATTTCGATGTCAGAATAACCCTAGCACGGTTACTCTAGAATATCGATTTCATTTAAATTAGAAATTGGACTGGGATAATGAATCCGAAACGAATTCAATGAATCCGAAAAAAATATTTAATGTCTAATAAAAATATTTAATGTAACTTAATGTCAATTATTCGTTAGTATTGCGTTCAAAAATACCTAAAATGATATATCCGATTTCGATTTCCAATATTGCATGAATCGAGTTTCAAGAGTAGCCCCACAGATGAGAGCCAAATACCTTCTACGCGGGTGAAGCCAGGGACTACAGCTAGAAATATACTCACTCGTGTTATTAGATTCTCCGCTGGATTCTCTACACAATAAGGCACGTCGTTGTTCCGTCTTGGCATTTTGTCACGATCTGTTCAAACGAATAGTTATGATGTAACAAAGCATAGCGAAACACTACCAATCGGAGTGCTTTAGTAGAATTGTTAAATATAAAAAAATCAAAATCTACTCGTAGTTTAATCCACTTCAAAAATTTTGTCATTTTTAACCCTCTACGCAATTTGACATGGATTGTGTGTGTGTGTGTGTGTGTGTGTGTTTGTGTGTATGTGTGTGTGTGTGTCTATAGCTCTTCAGCAGATGGACGGATTTTGATAATGTTTTTTTTTATTTGAAAGCTAACGTGATCGAGATGGTTCGTAGCTATAGTTTATGGGGATCTGTCCAGGCGTTCGAGGTGATTAGCTAATCTGTAAGCATCTGAACGTGTATTAGAGGCATTACGGGTTTTTTTTTCACTTTTAAACATATGTGCGACCTAACAATTGAAACACTAACGAATGCTGGTACTACTGAGCTGGTCTGTGTAGGAGACGTGACCCTGGAATGCGTACTGGTATATCGAGTTTGGTCTCGTTGGATTCTTCTTAACTAGATCTGTTCATGTTTTCCTCCAACAAGGACTTGATGACAAGTACCTGATAAAAGAACAGGGAGGTACCTGAGAGATCATAGTTTAAAGGTTATATTTCGTAATCTTTGCTGTTTATCTAAAAGCACATCAGATAGAGAGGTGTTGTAAGTTAATTGTGTGTGGGTGTGGGTATCTGTCTGTGGCATCATAATTTTTAAAGGGATGGGCCTTCTGTCGGATGTTCATTGAACATTTTTGAATTTAAGATTATTAATAAATAAAAATGGCTAACGCAAAAAATCTAAGGCAATACAAAATGCAAACTAACTAATAAAACTATATTATTAGAAGTACTTTATTTTTAAAAACGAACTCTAATATCTATATTAGAACCTATTATATTTTGCAGTTGCCATTGTTACCTTCTTTAAAGGACTTTTAAAAAAGAAGTTACATAACAAAATATTGATATTATGTTTCATATTAGACACCTATATTATCATGTATTTTAATTGGTTTTCCCGTCATTTCTGTACTGATTTGAAATATTTTTCCTGGTTCATACTGATACATTTTTTTAATAACTGTAAACGTACATTATCTCACTAAATTACACTAATATCTATATCTACCTACAACCTTTGAAGCAACACATACATATTACAGATCATATAGAACTATTCACCAATTAGCAATTAAGAATATATTTTAAAAAATGAAATATTCTGCTGTAGTATATGTACTCAGTACACAGCACATAGTAGGCACATACTACATAGCTATATTTTTTCACCTGTTCCCCTACCTTTTCTCTAATTGCCTACCCAATACCCATGTACATACAAAGTCTTTGTTTATAAAAAAAGTATCTTCACGCCCATATCCCCGAAGAGGTAGGCAGAGGTACAACCAAGGCACCCACGACTAGCCGAAGACACTAAGTCCCACAATGTGATAGGTGGCAAGCCTATCGCCAACCGGGCACATTTCCAATCCCGACCAACATTTTTTTTATTAGAAAATTGGAAAAATCCAATTTTCTTTTTGTTGGTCGACCCGGGATTCGAACCCGGGACCTCATGCAGTCAAGTCCAACACCCGGACCGCTAGGCCACAGAGGCGATTCTTCTTTGTTTATTGTTTTTATTATTTATGTATAACAATAAATGTTTTTTTATTTTAGTAATTAATTTTTATAACTATTTGGGGAGCCTCTTTTTTGCTTATCGAATTGAGTAGACTTACTGAAATTACAGTATTTTTTAAATAACATATCGCATTTTCCACAATACACTTTATCACTTTATATAACAATCTATGTAATTCTGTAGCTAAACGACTTCAATTTCCTTATATCATTAGGGCTTTTCAAATAAAGATAATTAAATATGTTACTGCAAACCTAATATTGAACGGTAAAAATAAATGAGATTATTTATTTTTAAATGTAAAGGTCTTTTGATGCTGTGGAAAGTGTAACCGGTTAGTTAAAATGTAACATACATACATACATACATACAAATCTTGACGCCAAGTCAACAGAAAGTATCGATTGCTGAAAGTGACGATCCTTGGAGACCCAGGAAGGTCTCCAAGGATCACACACAAGCTTACTCCATACTCATTTCACTTTTCATACAAACACGCCGGTTTTGGAGACTCTTAACACCGTTCTCGGGTAATACTTGAGCGATTTGACCGTGGAATGTCAACCTAGGTGTCCCCGGGTACCTACATCCATCCACATTCGCATGAAATATCTGCTTTATCAATATTTCGTCTGTCATTTTTTACATCACCGAACCAAAAGAGCATGGAATTTCTCACTTTAGCTCTTATCATTCTGTGCTCCAACACTTTCTTTTGGTCAAGTATAACATCAAGTGTTAAAGCACATTGTGGAAACAATATAGTAAGTACATAGAAAGTTAAAAAGTGTGTATAAAAGTAAAGTTCACCAAGTGGCGACTATAAAAATTATTGATTCCACTTATTTTGGTTTACACTATATGAATATTATCTTGTAAACTATTATCTATTATGATGCATATTTTCACTGTTTTTAATTTAATACAATAAAAAATATTAATGAAACCGTCTACATACATTTTAATATTAAGCTGGTAGTCCATGCAGTTATTTATTAAAAAAACGAAAACAATAAAAATATTGTTAATTTTTCAAATGTGCCAGATTATAAATATATTGTTTAAAAATAAGCGTTTTATCATAGTCAACATACTTTATAAAATAATTTATTTTTATCAACTTGAGACATTGTTACTCTTACTTTCTAAATTCATATATTTTAAATAAATATTAAAAAAAATTATAAATTTTAAATAAAAACAAGTTTAAATAACATAAAAATAAAATAATATCAACACTCATTTGAGCATGTACCTAATAAGATTGTTTTTATTGTTTACTCAGTCTCCGAATAACCCTGACTGACAATTTCAATAACCTATCTAAGTTAATAGATACTTTAGATTATTAAGCAAGAGACCTACTATTTTTTTAATAATTAACAAAAATATCTTCCCAACAAAACTCATTCATTATATACTTCTAAGTTATTCAAATTTGCCGTCAGTAATTAATAATGAGCATCAAAAAGATTCGAAAAATTCATTCTTGTCTCTCCTTGGCTAAGGGGCTAGCGTACATGCTTAACTCCATCCACCAACCGCGAGGCTCGAGTTCGATTCCCGACGAAGGCAGACATTTAGTCTAAATTTCCGGGTCTGGGTGTTAGTTAAATTTATTCTGGTATATATTGCATTATTTCTATGTATTAGAATCAATGACAAATACCCATAACACAGACATATAATTTACTTACTTTAAGGTTTAGGTTCAATTTGTGTATCTTGTCCATTGATATCTTTATTTATTCGATAATGTAAAATGAACGTGTTATTTTCAAAATTTAAAAAATAGCATATGATGAAAAAACCCATAACGTATGTATAAACTAGCATTAATCTAAATATTACGAAAGCAATAACATTTTTTTCTTTACAATAATATATCCAATGCTAATACTTATAACCTGGCAATGTATTAAAACTACATAATTAAGGAATTAATATTTCAAGAGCTGAACATAGCATCCGCAATCTGCCAACAATCTAAACTACACACTCAGCAGCAACGTCGCTAGACATTATTATCATAATTAAGTCATAAAAAGTTATACATCGAAACAGCACTTCACGAGTTTCGTATTTTTATGGTATTAGACAGCGAGCAAGCACACGGCTTATCTTAAAGTAATTAAACTCTACATATACACGACAACCAGACATCTACATTCTAGCATTATATGTACATATTTAACGGTTAGATTATTATTTAATCGATTAAACACAATAAAGATTATTAAGTGGAAATTTCTATTTAGCTATTTTGTTTAAATAGTTTGATTTTGTATTTAGATAACGAGTTAGTTAATAATAAGTATATTACATACAAATTGGATATTGCCTTAGATGGACAAAATTAAAAAAAATAGTTTATAAAAAAAACTATCTTAGTTTTAGACACAACGAAAGACATTGAAATATTGTTAAGCCTATTTTTATATTTTTATTGGAATATATTAATGTCAATATATTTTATTGACTGAAATAGAGCAAGATGTGGGTAGTTTCTTTTTTCAAAATACTATAAACATTTTTCAATTTTATATTAACTATAATACCATTATTTTCAATATGACTATATAAATATAACAATTCAAGTTCCGAAATTATCGCTAATTATCTATTAAGTAATTAAAAATGTAACTGTTTCATTATGATGAATTACATAACTTTAAAATCATAGCTTCCGTTTTTTACATAAAATAATAAATGTTCATTTATCATATAGAAGGGCCGTTTTTATTTATATCTTAATTATAAATTTGTCATAGCGACGTCACTGTAACACACTGAAACTTACAGTTATTTCTCATACTCTGGATGAGTTCGTTGGACGTTTTTCTGTGAAATTGATATTAATATCATTTTTATAGTGTCCTATTTCATATTTTTGTCAATTTTCATGAAATTATTATAAATTTAAAGTTTTTATGCATCATTTAAAATATTTGGCCTAAATATGTTGTTATTCTACATATTAGAACCTTTTGAACATACAAATTGTATTTAATTGTATACCCCTAAAAATATTAAATTTTGCACTTGAGCAATTTGTTTCAGATTTGTTGCATTTAGTCTAATTTTGTTCATAATTTTTGAAGTAGAAATTGTATATAATCACAGACACAATAACCAGCGCTTATATAAATTATAATTAAAAAAAATACCAATAAATGTTTAATATACTGTACCTTCCAAATATAATTATAATCCAAATAAAATATGATCTCATCAAGATCCAGACACCCAATAAAAAGTTTTAAGGGAATGATTTTAATACAGATTTTTTTTGAAATGGCTAATATGTTGCTAATCGTGAGGTTTTTACAACTTCATCAGACTATAAATACAGATAAGAACGATCACTCACTGCGAAGTGTGTGTCATCGTCGCTTTGGAAGTCACGACTTGAAGGTAAATCGAAGTAAATAATAACAAACTTTCTTTGATTTATAAATCAAAATTTGTTTGTATTTTTTATGTTTTTATTTAAAAAATAACACCCATGATTGCCAGACACTTACCATCGTCATTTTCGGATAAATATAAATTTTCATGAATTTAACCTTAATGCTGTTATGCATACATTTCAATTATCCCATTAACTCACCAATGAACCCATCAGTTAGACACATAAAACAGTTCTAATTTTTGTAACCTATGACAAAACACTTTTGCTTATGATATGATAACTGCCAAAGCCACCACAATAAAAACTAATGTCTGGCCATGGAATTTATATTCGGATCATATTAATTAAAGCGATTGGAATAGCAAGATCAAAATTAAGTTCTAAATAATACCATCTATGTAATTTCATAGGAACCAAACTCAAGTCTCAAGCTTTCATATCGTTAATGACTCATGCATGTTTTGTTTGTGACTTGTCCAATAGATGGCCCTATTATAAAATGTACAATTACGTATGTTGAAATTTGGTTTATTACCTACAATACACACATTTAAATAAATAGTATGTTTTGGAAAATTATTATACTACAAATTTAGATTGCAAATAAGTGCCTAGTAACAATACACAAGTGTATGTATAACAAAGAAGAGTAAAATAAGCAAATATATAAAAATATAACAAAATTATAATTTATGATGAAAGTCATACACACATTATTTTGTGTATTGCTAGCTTGAAATGATTGTATACTTACTCTATCACTTTAAATATCTTCTCGGAATCCTTGCCGTCAAGCAATGGCTGCATTGCAATTTCTTCTTCGCCGTCGCTTTGGTTGCCTTCGTCGAATTTACTATAAAATATTTAAATTATAAATAAATACTGTATGTCCGTTGAGGCGTGGATAAAACATGAGATATATATGTCCAAACAATGCAGCAATTCTTTTAATGATGACCTTACGGTGATTTTAGATGACACCTACAATCTGCAAAGTTGATATTTTTCTTTAATTTGATTCACTAATAATCAACTAAAAAATAATAAAGTGCACATTGTCGTATTTAAAACAAAACTACTGGTAATAACTGATATCGGAAGTGAATGATTTGATAAGACTAATGGTCGGGCGAAATTCGACCGTAACAAATTTTAATATCTTGTTGATAAGAACGTCATCTTCATTTCTCAAGACCAACTACTTTATTTCCAAACCTTTTAGTGCGCCATTTGTGATCTTTTATCGTTACCATCAATATTTTTGTTTGTGAGTGTCAAATGCATGGTAGTCTGGGTACTGTTTTATTTATTATATTTTATAAGCATTATATAATATTAAAAAATATTAGCGTTCTGCACTTCTCCTATACATAAACTGTAAGTGTGCCAAATTTTATGCTCCTGCGTCCGCGCAATTTTCTTAAGAAATTCGGGTCCAAAGTTTTAGCATCACGTATTAATATATAGATTAAAATTGAAACAAAAATTTAAAAAATAAACGAAAACGTTTTGTATAATTTACACGAGAATATTTTTTTCATATAAAACTGAACAATGGGATATACAGGATATAATTTATTTATTCACTGATTTTTTTAAATACCTGATTCCTTTATTAGTGTTATAAAAAACAAAGCCATGTATTTTGTAAATATTTTTGTTGACGTATACATGCTTATAACTTATATGAAAATATGTTTTTTGTTTTAAAAATTACAAAACAGTATTGTTACAATTAAAATAAATAAATATAAGTAAAAAAAGGTAAATAACCTTTTTAAATACATGCTTGAAAACTCTCAGGACAATTAACTTTTTTTAACTGATTATAAGCCACATAGTGTTGTTGAATTATGTAGCACATTTAACTTGATTTATTAATAATAATGGTGATATGACATGGATTCATATAACAATAATTTAATAATTCTTAGAATTACAAACAATTAATAATACCCACATAATCTTTTAAATGACATTGATTTAATTTTGGCTGCCTCATTATTTTGACACCATTGCTCCATGTTTTCATACATTAAATTATTTAAACAATAATAATTGGTCTCGACAATCAAGACTAACTGCACATTTGTATCACATACCGTTATTAGTGATCGCACTTAGAGATGTCAAATATCTCATTAGGTTAAATGATAGATTAAATGTTAATTGACGTTTCTGAGTGCGGTTGTTAGTGTGACAGTATACTTACTTCTCGTATTCTATAATCTTTCCGTCCATTCCCAACTCCCGTTGCATCATCCAGCTCAGCGACTGGCTGTCTTTACTCACTGTAAGTGAAATATAATATATCTTTACGTATATAAATAAATTCATATTTCGCGTAGACATCGCATCTTGCCTTTTGCTAATTTTTTTTTGTTACAAGTATGTAGGAGAAGGATCATATGAAGAGAAAAACCGGGAATTGCAGAGAAATTGGGAAAAACCACACTTTATTTTTGTCAATACAAACTGTTAGCTGTTGATGTCAAGAGAGACGAAGATCGCCGAATCGACGAGGTTGATTTTTTAACATAGAAAATAAAACTTTTCTATTTATTTAACAGTTTATTTTAAAATCAGTTTTTAAAAAGAAAAAGATTATCTTTAAAATCAAATAATGTAGCACAAAAGGGATGTTTATCTGTAATAATAAACATCTACTACAGTTAACTCACGACAGCAAAACACATTAAAAACGTACAGGGTTACTTTTAAAGGAGTGGTTAAATTTAAATATAAGAACCCGCTTAAATTGTAAGACTTAAATGGTAATGTATTTTAAATATCATTGTAAAATTATAACATTTACTTTAAAGAAATATATATATAATTTTATTTCAGACTATAAATCCTTTTTTTGTTAGTAATACATTAGTTGTTTTTTTTATAATTATTTTTTTTTATTGACCTAGTCTAGCGGTAGTACTAGGTATTGTATGTCATCGCATGTGTAACCTTATCCATTGTTGCAATATTAATTAATAACAACAGCGGGCCAAAACCAATAATATGCTATTCGTGCTGTCTCTCAATCTCCCCATAAGGGAAGCACAATGCTTTCTCAATATTGCCAAGCAAGCATTCACTACATAACCGAAGCACTGCAATGACGAGGCAAACCAAATAGCCTCCTAAAAGCATTATTGTATTGTACACGTAATTCGCTAAATGCGCGCTGCGAGTACTTCAACCATAAACTACATGTGTAGAAGGATTGACAGTAAGATTTTAATAATGTTATTTTTACTGCACCAGTACACCGAGTAAATCTTTGGGCCAATATATTACAGCGCACAGCCAACGCCCTATACACTGGCTCCAGATCTAGGTTATCACACATGTTCTCAGGAATCCAGTGTCCCAGGTACCTACTTAAAACGATCTACTTTATTTAGAGCTGCACCACAAAGGTGTTATAGTGGTATATTTGTGTATGTTTTATTTTTAGATTTAAATATTTTTTAATATACGTAAATAATTATATTCATGATCCGCAAAAATGCTTTACTTATTGTCATGCTTCGTCGTAGTCATGACGTCACGAGGCTGCGAATGCGACTGCGGTCGGTGGAAACCAGTTTCACTCTTTATCTTCGTTGTAGCCCATGCATCTTGTATTTTGCATCGAAATATACATAAATATTTAACCCTGTATAATGCGCAAAACAAATCATCAAAAATATTTAAAAAGGAAATCGTCTCACCATTTGTTGATTTAGGCTTGCTTGGTGGTGGTCGATACAAATTTTCTCTGCCTTTTTTGAAACTTGTCCACACGGCACCAAAAAGAGTATGGTTGCGCTAGAAAAAATGAGCATTTTATATTAAAAACACAAATAATAAACGTATTGTTACCACACTGCTGGCAGTTTCTGTAAGAAATCAATTATTAGTCATCTTTGATTTATAACAAAATTTAGAAAGATAGAAAAAACACTTAAATTAGTACAGTACAAAATGCCACTTGCTGTTAACCGGAACTAAGTTTGCCGAGGCTTATTAGTTATTTTATTAAAATTAAATTAAGTTAAGTAATTAACTTTAGTCTATGTTACCTGCTAGGATAAATTTCGAAATTCATGTTCAATTTGTAGAATCAATTTATAAACTTACTCTATGCATAGGCTCCACAGCTTCAGCAACCACTTCATCTAAGTTACCAGAAATCGCCCTTTTCAATTCTGGTCCTGCCTCGTGAAGAGTTCGCAGACCTGCCTGTAACGTCGTTTGGGGTGAAACTGCTGCTTCTTGTTCCTTACGCTTGCGGAATCTGTGATAAAATTCATGGGAACTTTAGTACGATACCTCAATCAACTTAAAGCTTTTGGTAAAGCAAAGCTTCAGAATTTCAAAGATACAGTTCAGTCAAATCAGGTTTTTCATTTAGAATTTAGCATAACGTTTTGAATTACATTTTCTGTATTGATTCATGTTTAAAAACATTATATAAGTTTTATGCTACCATGTAAGGTAAAAGAGTACCTATCAATAAGCATAAACAATTAAAACCTATTATATTTATACATGAGACTAAATATGTGATAAAACAAATTTACAGGTCTATCTCTAATTACGGAAATAAGGACAGATAAAGTTTTGAAACACACTATTATATAATTATATATAATATATAGATATATATAAATATTATTAAATTGTCGAAAACTTTTGCTATCATCGTTAACTGACTTGGATTAAGTTTATTTAATTTTTTGATATAAATATATGATAACGTTGCATATTAATGAGTTAACAGTTTATATCAAAACATTATGAATATAGAATGTATTATAATTAATTCATTTTTTCTTATTCTAAGAAAAAAATGCTAAATTTATCGACTGTAACGATCGACGTAAGGAAAAAACTTGAGTGTTTCCAATAACATGTCTTCTCGATGTGAAGGTTAAGCATTTACTAAAACAACATGCAAATGTATTTAAACAACCACTCTAACACAATCAAATTAGATATTCTTTTGCAAAGTTCACAGCAAATCACATTCACAAGTAGAGAAAACATGCTTTGGATAGATTTAAAGGTTTAAGACATGCTTTTGGCGAAAGTTTTCTTGAATTGTAAGAATAAGCTGAAAATGTAGTAGAAAATCATACAGTCAAGAATACAATCAAGAAGTGCAAATACCACAAACAAATATGAAACACAAGGACATAGTATAAAATTTACAAGACTAATCTAATGGCTAAGACATAGGAGTAAGTTATGATTTTACTTACAATTACTTATATTGTGAAAGTATATTACAAATAAAAATTCAATGCCTCTGTTAGTTACTAAAACATTCAAAAGTGTCTATGGATAAATATCCTGACGAAGTATATTATAATTGTTATCATTGGTGTTTTTTTTTTTAATTTTTTATCTCCAATTAGAAAGTAATAACGAAAAATAATAACAATCCATAAGGAATTGGCAATACATTATTTTAAAAACAACCTCCCATTTTCAATTCTCTTTTTTTTTTAATGTTACTTCAGAACTTTTTACTAAATTCATCAATTTCTATTATTCAATTTTCACCGTCTCATTATGTTGGTTCGATTCCCGACGAGGGCAGGTATTTGTGTGATGAACGTCTAAATATCTGTATTTCCCGGTCTGGATGAATAAGTATTTTTTATGCTGATATCCTTGACTAACAACCATTAAAGAAACATATAATTTGCTAACTTTGGAGTTAAATTAAATTTGTGCTATTTGTACAGACATATTTATTTTTTTATTCAATTTTGTTTAAAATTCGGTGGTTCTTATTGTCCTATTCCAATTTGGCGTAGATGTAACGTGTAGGTTTGTAGCTCTGTTTAATAATGTTTAAATATACATTTAATCAGTAGACCTCCAATACAATTCTTTTTTCGAAAAATGATGTTGCATATATTATGTCAAATAAAACGTTAGCCTAAGAGTCTGTTTAAATATCATTGGTACCTCAAATTTCGATGAATATCCAAAGTTTTACACTAATGCTAAGATCTCTATTTTTTAAGTATTGTATTACTTGTTTATCGTTAAACATTTCTATAAAGTTCATAACTTCCACCTCTAGAGCAATAATCATAATGGATAACGATATGTTGATAACACATTTTTAGCAGACTAAATTATCTAATTAATGAAGAAACTGTGAAGTGGTTGACGAAATTCTTTAAAAGTAAACATTCACTTTTATACATTTTTCATTAAAATTAATAAAAATATATAAAATTAAAAAATACGAAAAATAACATTTATACCATCTAGGACATAGGACCATCATAAGAGTAATGTATGAAAAATTAGACATACAAATGTATAGAAAATTCGAAATTGATTCTATGTATGATTTTCTGGTGACAAAAGTTAAAAATTCACAAAACAAAACCAAAAGGTATCACACTCAGGATCAAAAACTAGAAAAAAGAAAAATCTCAAGCAATATTCTTGGCCAAAAAAATCGTCAAAAGATGCCAAGAATATGATAAGCAAAATACAGCATCAATACTCCTTTGGTTGCTTAAAAGTTGAATGTGGACTTACGCATGGTTCCTATAAAAATAGAAATAATTTTGTTAATGTATATTTTATTAGTACTACAACTATATCTACTGAAATTAATTTAGTAACTAGAACTAATAGTTTGCTTTATTGATCAGGTAAATTTTAAGCTACGACTAAACAGTCTTAACTTCATACTACGACAATCAGACAACATCGACTAAAAGCCCAAAATAGGACCAAACAGTAAAATAATCGTTGCTACATATAAATAAACTTAATAATTGCTTAAAGTATAAAAAATAGCATATATAATTTTGGTTAATCATATACAATTATTTAAGTAAATAGTTGAAATAAGCTTAAACTTAATAAACATAAATTTATTACTTTAGTTTTATTAATTCGATTCAAAATTAATAGTAAACATAATATGACAAGGTAAAAATGAAAACAAGGAAAGTAAGTAATTAGGAAGTAATGAAAACAAATACAGCGTATATTAAGCATAATTTCAAAATTATTTAACGTAAATGATTTGTGATTTCAAATTAAATTTTAAATTGTATGAGAATTTATTTATTTAAAAATGAATCCTTAATCAATTATGATTATTTTTTTTCCTATCGTCTTTTTGTAATTGTGATATTTTCTTATATTTTTACATTAAACTCAATTACAAATATAAAAAAAAACTGTATTAATTTAATATTCAAGAGAACTAAATTATACACCCAAAATATGATTTAATATATTATTTAAAAATAGAAATGAAAAAAAATAATATAATAAAGTAATATA
>NJDC01000139.1:526947-548095 GCA_002245475.1 Calephelis virginiensis
TTTAAAAATAGAAATGAAAAAAAAATTATATAACAAAGTAATATAATAATATATAAAGTAAATAATAATATAATAAATGTAAAATATTTATGAAAGAAGTTGATATCTAGGAAACCACACTTTTCCCCAAAATACGATGAATAAAATACAGCGAAAGATATAACCGAAAGAAGAGCAGTGACTCATGGAAAAAAATAAAGTAAAAAGCTATATTTACCTTCTAAAGTAATCCTGAATAAGGAAAGTGGCATAGAACTTGCCAACGGTAATCTCGTTGGGATCTCCTGGCGGTGGAACGACCTGGTCTAAAAGTTTTGGAGACGTTCGTTTCCACACTTTTTTTATGATCGCACGTAATTCTGTATTGCACTCGTCAACAACGCCTGTAGAGCAAGCGTTATTATGGTATATCCATTCGTATAAAGATATTTTTACATCGTCTTAAGAGTTCATAAGAAAGTAAAAATTAATTAGTTGTGTTTTAAAACTCCCAAAATATACAACCCCTTCCTATCACAAGATAATAGGATCTTAGGCAATCTGGCTCATTTCAAGTTTAATTTTAAAGAGGTATAGTGAAAAATTGTACTAAGAAAATGAGCCGTCAAGCGCTATTAGCAATATGATCTTGAACATAAATAGTATAACGGTAACAGTAAATAACGCATACTTACAACAAAATAAATCAATGCATCCCATGTGAACCAGAGATCATAGAATTTGAGTATTTTTTTTAGACGAATTTGATGATTATAAAATAGACGTCACTCATTTTTTTTTTTGATATCGGAAGGCAAACGGATTTCCTGAGGGTAAGAAATTCACGCCGCCTTCATACACCCAAAGTTTTAATAGAGCGTTGCCAACCTGAGGACGGGATGTTAGGCCTTGAGCAAAAGTAAGTTTACCGGCTATCTTACCCTTTGAACCGAAGCACGTTAACGGCAAGCGATGGACGTTATGGCGGCAGGAATATGTAAGGCGGTGGTACCGCCGAGCCGCTGCAAAACTCTACCACCTAGTAAGTATTCACGGTGGTAGTGACGTTAAGCCAATGCTCGCCTTTTACGAGTTGCCTGGCAGGAAGGCAGATGGTCTATTCTGCGAAGTAGCCTGGACCAACACGGAGGAATAAAGATATGATCCAACTGACCTGTAGTTTTAATTTGCAACTGCGTTCTGACGACAGCGAACAACGTCGCGTTAAAGTTAACCGTGCCATCAGAGTTGAGCGGCATATTCATAGAAACCAGACGCTTGCACGCAGTCCGGTGTGGACATAGTTTTCCAAAACCTGGTTAATAAATTCAAGTTCAGATTTATATTACCAAATTCATAACGTTTTAATTACATGAACCATACAAGCGCTATATGCATTATATGCGTATTAAACTAAAACTACTACCGGACTGATAAATGACGAAAATTAGCAATCAGTGATCGAATACGTGTCAATATTAATCACATAAACTATTAATGATTTTGCTAGTTCCGTAATACTAATTAGCAATAATCATACAAATATCCCGCCCATATATTTACATTAAACAGTATAAATACATTTACCTAACGGTGGACTAATTTTCCTCAACAAAGTAACAACATCTAAATGTTTGATTCGTCCTTTTGCGTCCGGGTCGTATTCACTCCACAGTCTGAAAAATAAAATAGAAAGTAACATTCATTATTTTATGGAAACAAGTTTTTTTTTACTGGCGGATTTTTTATCCAGAAATTTAAATTGTTAAAATAACTTTATTTTAAATTCTTAGTTACGTTCTTTTAAATACACAAAAGGTTTTTATGAATGTATTGACAAGTTTCAGTAAAAATATTAAATTGTCTATTTTTTTCTCTAAACTACTTTACACTAAAATTACAGGTTGCAGTTACAGCACTTATTTGTAATACAAACATGGTGTTTATTTCAGCAGTACACCTAATGTCTTAAGACGACGAACGAACTTGTCTTTCCAGTTAGAATAAAAGTGAAGTGTCATCCCCGAGCAATACAACATTGCGACTATTGCTTTTGTAATAAGGTCATTTTTATATAAACAAAACTGGACCAAGAATAGAGCCTCAAGGTATGTAAATAACAACCGTAGAACTTGTAGTGGTTTTACTATTTATCTTAATCCTACGAGTCCTATTGTTCAAACATGAGATTGGGACATCGAGAACTTTGTTTTTAATTATGATAGCGCAATATCCTAATCAAAGTTTAATGATAAACCCAGTCAAAAGCCTTAAAGAGATTACATAACACGCCTATTGCATCATGCAAGTTCTTCCAGGTTTCAAAAATGTTACTAAAACATGGTTAACTTACCTGACGAACTCGTCGAGATGATGAGGTCCGAGAATAGACCAATCCCGAGTCAAATAGTCAAAGTTGTCCATAATGACGGCAACAAATAAGTTTATAATCTGAAAATAATAGTCCTGTTGATACAAATGCACAAAGTTGACTAATAAGAAAAACTTGCAAGAGGAAATTTTCATTATAATTGAACAGACGCAAATAACATAAATTAAATAAATAAAAAAAAATATTTGACAAAAGATGGAACATTGATAAGGGAAACCGTTGACTTTAATTAAACATTTCGTTTTGCTTATTAAAAAAAGGCATTTTTTCTGCTTTTAAAAAGGTCCACGTTATGAGCAAAACGTTCTGATGGACTAGATGTACCATCTTCCACTCTTGTCACATTCATATTATCAACGCACTTATACTACATTAATTGTCGTCTATAGACGACGAGCGTCCATTACAAATCTGTCTATTTCCTTGCCTTCCCATATCACAAAAAGTATGTATACCAAAACTTAATATAACCGTAATTAAAACAAAAAAATCAAAATGTTTACCAGAAATGTACAGAGTAGTGAGAATGATATGAAGTACGGGAATGCGAGTATAGTCCCGCAGCTGTCCTCATACGTGTCGCGTGTAGAATTCTCTCCATCTGGTTTGATACATCCGACCGGGACGCCGGGATGTTGATCGTCGTTTGGTGATAGCGCCATCATTATCTCTTGCCAAGCTTCTCCTAAAAGAGAATAAATACTTATGATTTTTTTGCACCAACATATTTTTGTGACATCCAGCGGACTTTACAGTAGGCTATTCCCAATAGGAGTATACATTTGTGTGAATAGCTCTCCGTGTCTGTTTGTTTATTCCATCAATTTAGTCAATCAATCAATGAAATCAGTTACGATATCTATTTTAAAGTATTTTCATTTGTTATATTTTTGTATATTTGGCAACTACTAACACAAGTATATGATTTGCTTACTTTGGGGTTAGATCAATTTGTGTTATTTATCCAGATATATAAATTTACTTTTACAAATAAATTCATACAATTTGAGTACAGATATTTAAATAGCAAAACAATTTCAACTTAACTTGTATTGAACGTTACACAAAATACTTTAATACCTGTTGCAGATCTAAACAATACCATAAGCGCTCCACCAAACGTTTGGAAGTTGTTGTTTCTTGTTATTATTTCACCATCCAGTTCTATTTTACCAAACAACTGAAACAAAAAAGCATGTTATTCGAAGGTAAAGAAGCAACGGATATCTTGGTTTGTAATAGGTTCACGTCGTGCTATTTACTCTACCACAAAATGTCACTAAATACACAAGTGAAATAATCGATTAATCTAAAAAATAGATTGTTTCTCTAACGGGAAATGGTCACAGATCTAAAAAATCTCAATATTTAAAAATATTTATTAAAGTTATTTCAAAATAACTTTAATATACATTAAACCGAGATTAACTTATTAAGCATTTGTGGAATACAATAGTCACTTTCTCTTCATTATTATTCATAAATTTTAGATTTTTCTCACATTATTTTATTTAAACTTTAATATTCAAATTAATACTTCCATACAAAATATTACAAACATAATATATTAACATGACAAACTCATCAACAATAATACGACTAATAAAACAAATTACCTGAACCAAAAAGTTGTCTTAGACTAACTATAAATATTTCATTAAAATAAACTTATATTTTGTTCATATAAATCTTCTCGTGGCAATAACTAACCAAAACATAAAAGACAAGTAGCGAAATTGGATCATATGTTCATGAGTGATGCGATGACCGATGGTAATAGATATTCATTTTATACGTGTTTTTAAACTTACCTGCATCCCAACAACAGCGTAAATAAAGAAGAGCAGTACAATAAGCAGGGCAACGTAGGGCAAGGCCTGAAACGACTTGATGAAGGTCCACAGAAGGGTTCGTATTCTCTCTCCTCTAGAGAGGAGCTTTATCAGACGCATCGCTCGAAATAGCCGGAAGAATGTAATGTATTTTAAAATATTTCCCTGAAAAAAACAATGATGAGTGTTTTGTTGTACACCTAGCAATTATTTATATAGTTCATAATTTAAATAATCGCTAACTTCTGTCGTCGATAGTAATAACTAAAGATACGAAACACGTTTAGTTCTGTCAGATTCGTTTTAGTTGAGATTTATTACGACGTATTATTATGTCACAAGTGGACATGTTGAGACTCATCTGACATGTCTAAAATGTTCCATCTCTTTTCTTTTTGTTTCATTAGAAAAAGATAGCACACACATAAAACATAACTTAAGTTAGTACTCAGTAGAACTACCACTATTATTAAAAACATATTGGAGTAAAATTTATGGGTTGCTATGAAGTCAGCCATGAAGTGTAGCGCTTGTGACGCTTTAATATATTGTTATGTAGTCTGGTTTCTGTCCAGGGTTATGTTTTTTGCGCATGTATTTATATTTTACATTACTTAACCACTGTATGAAGTTGCTCAATAGACTTTTTTATTCATTTTAATTCAACCAAGTATGTCTTAAAAGGTTCTATAAAGTTTCATAATATAATAATGAGTTTTTTGTCTCTTCCATTATTGTTTTCATTGCTTATACTTAATGCTATAAACAAGTCACAAATAGTAAAATTTCGGATTACACAAAAGTACGTTTTTTTACCTTTAGAAAAACGTGACGGCTAAAGATTTAAAAAAGTGATTGTTTTTGCTTGAATAAAAAACTACAAAAAATACACTTACCTCTTTGCTTTCTGTAGAAGCACCAAACTGTTAACAAAAAAATACTTATTACTGTGGATGCACTGATAACGATTACATATTTGTTACTATTGATAGCTTGCTACAATGGATCTGAGTCCGCTGGATGAAAGAAGAGGTCAAAAATCACCTTGAGATAACCCTAAAGAGGTAAAATAAAGAATAAACTTTATTAAAATCATTTAACATTAAGAAAAATCACAACAACAAATGATTATAGCAAAATATAAACCAATTTATTATTATTTTTAACTATTTCAATTTTTTTATAAGATTCATCAAACTTTAAAAGTTTTTCAGTCATATGGGCCAAATTTTTTTATTCGGCAATTTCATGTCAAAGTTTGAACGAAGGTCTAACAATTTCAAATTGAAGAGCAAAGAATATGTAATTATTACGTAAATATTGAGATCCTCACAAGGTGTCACACGCTTTAACATTCACTAATCTTAAAATATATTTTAACAATACTTAAGAAACATTTATATTATAGATTTTAATAAAAAGTGGTTATCATTAAACACGTACCTCAGTTGGTAATTTATTTTCGTTGACTTGGGTTACCACTATATCGATGATACTCCCGACTACGAGGATAAAATCTGTCACGTTCCAAGCATCACCAAAATAATTCTGAAAATGATCATTTTATCAATAATCAAGACACATCAAGTTATAAAAATAACTTTTAGTTTAATTTGTTTTCTGATTCTAATTCTTACTTTGACAGAATCGAAAGTTTACAAGATTTAAATGTAAGTTTACTATGTTCACAAACAAGGGAAGACAGTTTTTATTTATACTTAACCCTAATTAACCGCCGACGGATAAGGAGAGGTTTAATAAGTTTTACGTGTCTGTGTTTGTCTATCTGTGGCGTTATAACTTTTGAATGGATTTGTTTTTTTGTTCTAAAGCTGACGTAATGACGTTGGAGGTTAATGAACATTTTTCATTTTAGTGTTATTTCACTTGATTAAAGATGTTATGTTTTAAAAATCTTACCTTAAACCTAAACGCAGCTAATTTAAAAACAAACTCCAGCATAAATACAGTTGTTAAAATCATGTTCAAATAATCCAACACCTAAAAATACATCAAAAATTTAGTAGATTATTTAAAATTGTTTTGTTTGTTGAATGCTGAAATAAATATAAATCCAACAGGGTATTATGCCCTCTTCTTATTAACCTGGGTAGCCGTTTGCAGGACTCTTATCACAGGCGATGGTATCGTAATATTCCTACATCGAATAACGCAAAAGATCAATAAGTTTCCGGAATCTTCCAACTGCAAGCTATAATAATAAGATAACTCCATCGTTTAATAAGTAAATAAGGGTGGCAAAAAATCAGGCATTAACTATAAGCTAAGTCCTTGTCACTTTTTGTTGTATGCCTTGAGCTTGTAGAACTTTTCAACTATATCGACACATATGCACGCTCTTTAAGAGCGGCCAACCCGGCTTTTTTTTAATCCTTTGTAACAGATCCTTCTCTGAAACTTTTAAACTAGTTGGTATCTTTTGCACTATACCTATGTTTCTATGGTAACAAAAAATCTGAATTTAGAGAAACCAATTCACTATGAACCTCCAAAATCATGCCTTTTTTCACATTTTTGTCTGAACTTTAGTCGTTTATAATGAACTTATAAATAGTAAAACTAAAGAAAATATGTTCATAGAAACCTCGCAAATGTAATAGAGATTCTAAATGATAAACATTTATTTCACGAACTTGTAAGTATTTCTAAAAAACACGTGTTTCCTGGAACATGTTTTATGAAATTTATTTACAATATTTTTCGTTCAATGTTATCGCGTTCTCACTTGCTTGAAAGTTACCAAATGCAAGCCGAGCTTTCAGGCGCTATCTCTCTTTCTTCGCTGTGCTTCTTTTTCTTACATTGCACTGGATGAAACAACAAGCTTTTCAACCATGCTCGCGTTGGTGATAGACAGGACGGGAAGGGTAAATAGTGTATTCGACTTTTGATTTATATCTCTTTCTGTCTTTTGACATGTGTTCGAAACAGTATAATCGACTTTTATTATATTCGAGAACATTATGTATACAATGAGTGCAACGTTTCAATTAGTCAGTATCTGATGTTTATTGAGGTTAAACTAACTTACCTTTTTGTAATCGGGTTTAGCTTCATGGTACTTCATCATGAGCGCTATTGTGTTGAGTACGATGAACATGAATATCACATACTCGAACTTCTCCGAGGTTACGAACCACCACGTTTTATACTGGATGCGGTGCTTTGGAATGTATCTGGAATCATTTTTTTATAAGACCACCAATTAGAAGTAAATGTGCCTCTTTTTGTTTCTGTGAAGAATTTTATCATTAGATTACATACTTTCATAGATGTAGTTATTAATATAGATCTTAAAGTGAATTGACGACAAAAATGCGAAAGAATGAATAAAGTATTACCAAAAATAGATGAATTAAGAGACCAGAAGTTTAAGCAGGTCAGATGATGTTGTACATAAGCAATAAAAATAAAATAAATTTAAGAATATTATGAAACAATAAAAAGTAGTGTAAACACTGAAAATATAAAAAAAAATTGTTGCTTCTGATCCCTAAATATTTTTGAAGTTAAACTTCTTTAGAATCCTTGTGATTTCAAAACGGGTGCAACGGAAAAACGACAGGTAAGACACAAATATATATTCATCTCATTCTTTGCAGGTAAGAGACACAATTATATATTCATCTCATGCTTTTGTCTATTTACTGAAGTTTCACTTCTGTCGTGTGTGAATCGTACACACACCTTTTTTTCTGCAGTGTATTTGTTTGTTAGTACAGTGTAAAAAGCATTTTTTTCTTATCGAATTTTTACTAAAAATGGTTTTCGATACTTATATAACAAAAGTTGAACTCTAATTAAATCTGTTTAATTTGTGCAAGAAGTATCTTTGAGAACAACAAATGTAATGCTTTAATATAACGCACAAGCGAAGCACCGGCAGTAGATTTTTTTTTATGATATTGGAAAGCAAACAAGCACACGGATTTCCTGCTGTTAAGAAATTCACGCCGCTTACAGACACCAAAGGTGGTAATGGTGCGTTGCCAATCTTAGGCCGGGGTGCTAGGTCTCGAGCAAAAGAAAGTTAACCGGCTTACTTATCCTCCGAACCGGATTACGGCAACGGCAAGCGATGCCATAATGGCGGCAGGAATAGGTAAGGCGTTGGTATCAATCCGGGCGAGTTGCTTTAAAACTCTACTACCTAGTCAGATGTCACGGTGTTAGTGACGGTAAGCCTACGCTCGCCTTTTACTAGCTGCCTGGCGCAGGAAGGCAGATGGTCTATTCTGCAAAAGAGACCGGGCCAACACTAGTACTTTCTTTAAGCTTCTACTAACCTTCTTATCGGTTTCGCTTTCAACGCAAATTCGATGCAATTTCTTTGATTTTTATCCAACTCACAATCTTTAAATTCTTGTTCACCCTCTTTTTGAAATGTGACTATGACAAAACCAACGAAAATATTCACCTAAAAACATAACAAATAAAATGTTCATTTATGTCACTATCAGTGATTAAGCATTAAGTGCATGCAACGAACATAGCATTCATATATGTTTATAGCTAGATTCTAACTTCTTATAAAAAGCTAAAAAGTTGTCTAGTAGAAATTTTATTTGATAAGAGATATGACAATGTTTTTCGTGTTATAAAGTAATGTTTAAATGTCAGAGATAATACTAACGTAAATTTACAATTTTTTTTTTTACAAGCTTGCACCTTTGATAGTGCACAGTAAAGTGTTCTATTTATTAGGATATTATATCGGAATATACTATAATCTTACCAAAAATTACCTAAAGACACAAAGAAAGTAGGTAATACTACTAATGTAGTAGAGCGTAGTTGAACTCCACTAGATGCAAGCATGTCTTAAAAGTTGGCAAGGAAGAACAATTTGAATTCGAAAACCGAAGCGTTGCTATCCAAAAATATAATAACAATATAGTTGACTAGATATTTGAATTACAATTAATTACCACTTACTACCTTAATAATAATGGCCAGGTGATGGATAACAATCCTACAGAATTGTTAGACATTTCTAATATCTAATCTGTCTGATTACGATAGTGAAATAGTTAGTCGTTCTGAATTACTTTTTAGATAATTCCAGCAGAGACCATAGGGTGGCTACACTGCTATGCCTTAGCTTGTTGTAAAAGAAGAACAAAAATTAGATAAAATTACTAATCCGAGTGTCACAGTATCATACCAAGGAGATCAAATGCTATTCATAGAAGCCACAAACTAAAGCAAGAATATCTACAAATAAGTCTACCTTTGAAAGAATTGTAAGATTAATTAAACGAAAATATATTGAAAATGTAACTTACCATAAAGAAAGCAATAACGATGATATAGCTAATATAGAAGAAGGCAACTAATGGTCGAGAATTTTCTATTGGTCCGTGATTTTCTTCATTCGAGTCCATTGATGTTGACAATAAACTGAAATATGAAAATGGAATCATCCCTATGAACTGCAACTGCACCTATTTTTTATACAGGATATTTTTAAGTGATTAGTGACTCGAGTTAATAAATTGTATTATAAAAATATCACTTTTAAATTAAGTCTTTTCAAACCAAAAACCACTAAGATTAATACGACGTGCAATAAACTTAAAGTTAATAATATACAGTGGTTAAATATAACATAAGTTAAACTAAAATTGTTGAAACCAGTAACGATTCATAAAGCCTATTATAAAGTATACTAAGCAAAAGCTGGTCAATCACTGATTGTTTTATTTCAAGAATATCTCAAATAAGAAAGGTATACTTACAGTGGCCAGCCTTCGAAGGTGGATACGGTGAACAAAGTGAGCATTCCATTTGCGACATCATCAAAGTTAAATTTATTCTTTACCCATATCCTGTCTTCTATTTTCGGTTTGCCATTCTCATACACTAGATATGTTCCTCTAAAAGCAAGAAAAGCAGAATGTGGATCCGAGTTGGTTTTAACAATGGCTTGTATCACATGACACCAGCCAAAGTCATATCATGTAATACAATTATTTTATTTAATTATAAAATGATTTAAACTACTCTAAAAGCAAATATTTGAAAACAAAATAGAAACTCGCATTCAAAAATATCCGTTTATTACGTAATATGATACATATACACGTATTTTAAAATGGTATGGTATTACATACTAGATTTCATTAAATGCAAATATTACTGTGGTAATAAATATAATCAATCTCCCCTCCCCCGTTTTTGAAATAGCGGGCGCCATTTTGAAATGTTATATAACATTTATATAAAAGTAGTAGTTCCACAATACGAGTACTACATATTCCAACGAAACTACGTATTATGTCAAAAATCGTCTGACTATTTGGGATGTAATGTAGCGCGCGACAAAGAATAGGAAATAAATAAATACATACATACACACATACATACATACATATCTTCACGCCAAGTCCCTTACGGAGTAGGCAGAGAGTATCGAGTGCCAGACCTCACGATCCTGACAAACCTGTCTTGCTTCCTTCACATTCATAACCCTTTTCATACAAACACGCCGGTTTCGGAGACTCTTGACACTACCCTCGGATAATATCCGGTTGATCTGATTGTGAAATGTCAGCCTTGGTATCCCCGGGTACATACATTCGCATTGTATATCTGCTTTGTCAATCTTTCATCTGTCATTCTTTCCACATGACCGAACCAGCGGAGCATGCCCTTTCGCATTTTAACACCAACACTTTCATTCAATCCCACTCTTTCTCGGATCTCACTGTTACGAATGCGGTCATCGAGCGTTACAATACAGATTTTCCGTAGTGCTCTCATTTCGACCGCATTTATCCTACTTTCATACTCTTTCTGACATACCCATCTCTCGCTTCCATACAATAACGTTGGAATAAGCACAGAATTATGCAAAGCGAGTCTCGCTTTTTGACTCAAAACCTCGCTTTGGAATAGCTTACCCAACGCTCCATTCACACTATTCCCTGCACTCACTCTCCTCTCTACATCCGCGGTGTACCTTCCATCCCTGCTAAAAGCACAGCCAAGATATACAATTTCATTCACTTGTTCCAGCACTACATCATCAACCAAAACTCTTACATCCGTTCTGGCTACGTCTCTTTCAAACACCATAACCAGTGTCACAGTTATGAAATAAATAC
Source organism: Calephelis virginiensis (assembly GCA_002245475.1). Classification (NCBI taxonomy): domain Eukaryota; kingdom Metazoa; phylum Arthropoda; class Insecta; order Lepidoptera; family Riodinidae; genus Calephelis; species Calephelis virginiensis. The sequence continues at coordinate 538,278 of NJDC01000139.1, forward strand.
ATAAATATGGATATGAATACATACATATATATTTTGAAAAAAATTAACCCTTTGAAGGAAAATGGTTTAGATTATAAAATAATTTGAAGATATTTATGGATAGGTATGAATGTGTTAGAATTAAATATCAAATATAAGTTATAATTTATTAAAAAATAACTTACTGACATTCCTCAGGAGTCACTTTAGTGATATCAGTACAACTAAAGAATTTTCCCTGAAACCAAACTAGGATTAAACATAGTATAAAGATTTATGATAATGTGAATATCACCTGACTTCGTTTACTGTAATGACTTAATAGACGTGGTTGAGATCGTTTAGCTTAAACTTAAACCACTTTAACTTTAACTTATACAATGGATTGTATTTACACACATCTATAGTAAGTGTGTAAGTACCTCACGTTGATGATGATGACAGTAATATCGCAGAGTTCAAGATTAGAACACTTCGAAGCCCATAGACCATTCACGAGGATAAATATCAACTTTTAATAAGGAAAGACATTCTTGTAATGAACATTGAAGTCAGTACTTGTGGGTTTTGCGTGATTATTAAATGTTTTTCGAAAAAAAGATTTTTTGTTAGTGTTCGTTGATGATTTTGTTAATTAGTTCATTTAAGGAAATCAATGATTCGGTTTCCACAGAGTGGTGTGGAATTAACCTTGTGGAATAGTTACCTAAATAACACAATCACAAAATTTTTACGACCCATCAATGGAAAATCTGTGAAAATTTGAGAAGTTAATCTAAGTTCAAAGTAAGTAAATGAGATAATTGCTTAATGGGTGTTAAACAACTATATATAGATATAGTTATAAATTTGTGACAATGACACTGAAACCCAAATATATAAACAAATATTCGTCACACAAATGCATGTGTCGTCGGAAAACTAGGCGACCCGCAAATGAACGGTGTCATGAGGCGTATACGCTAACCCCTAGACCATTGATAATAACCAAATAGCGTAAGGACTAGTTGCATAAATTTGAAGACCAGGCCTTTATTTTTTAAGCTAGACGATCTTGACCGTTGTGTTTACGATTTAATTGTAGATGTTTTCAGTTATATCGAAAAAAAAGGTTACATAAATAAGCCATAGCCAAGCACAAAACAATACAAAAAGGACTTTAAATAATGCGATTGATTTTAATGAAATTAGTTAACTCAATAGGCAAACATGATATACAAAATCAATGCTAACCTATTTGAAGAACAATCACGACTTGATAAGTTCCTCAAAGCTATGATTGATTAAAATAATATTCATATTAAAACAGGTATTAACATATTATACGAACGAATTCTCAAACGATTAGTATTTTTGAATAAAAGAGAATGAGGATATTTCGAACTTTTAAATGTTCGAATTTACTTTACTTTTATTCACTTATTTATTTTAGAAGTATTATGCTAAGGTAGTAGTTGTTGTTGTATTATATTTTTATTTATTTTAATATTGGTTCGAATTTCCAAAATGTTTAATTACTTGTATGTTACAAGGTAGGTATTTTTAGGTAGGCAAATACAACCTAAAAAATTAAGCTAGGTTAAGAAGCAATTAAAGAAACTTTTCCAAGGAAACGGAGCAGTTATACAAAAATTAAAATAATACGTGAAGCAATTAGAAGCATAACTAATAATAATGACAAGTGACAACCTTTTCTAGATAAATTAGTTACACATTTTCTAGTTCTGCCTATTGATTAAAATAGTTACGCAAGCAACAATTCACCTTAAACAACTGAATCCCAACAACAGCAAACATAAATTGCAGCATATGATTAATAATAAAAATATTCCCAATAGACTTAATAGATGCAAAAACACATTTCACAACATACTATAAGAAACAAAGACAAAACAACAAAATGTTAATGACAAACAAAACCAAATTACATTACCACGTCACCACGTATATCCCAAAGTGTAGTTGCATGTTGCGATCGAAAAAAATGTGTAAAAAGGAAAAACACATTAAAAACAGAAAAATAAAAACAATGCCTATGTACAGTGTTTTATTGAAATCAAACCCCCTGCCAGTGTCCTGATCTGACTGTGTAAGAATAAATAAAAAATAAATCAAAACAAAAGAACCCAAATAAACCAAAATCAACTATTGTATATAGTACCTCGTTTCTAGGGCACAAGTGAAAATGTCCAGGTAGGGCAACCGCAAATAAAACACACTAAAGCTAATAATTGAGTCCAAAAAATCACAATCACAACACCTTTGGGCCAATTCGAAAAAAACATGCATTCCAAAAAAGCGAGTTTTTGGACTCAAGCACAATGTTAGTTCAATACACGTAAAAGCCACACAGGAACGAAATCAGATGATTTTCACAGAATTGTCCATTTTGATGCATGTACTTACTGAACCCAAAGGTGTCATTGAAATGAAATAAACTACTCCCTACCTTGAACATTTGCACCCCCATAACAGCGAACATGAATTGTAGAAGATTGGTCACCAGCAAAATGTTGCCGATAGTTTTTATAGCAACTATTACGCATTGAACTACGTGCTAGAATTCATAAAAGAAAATTTACTACTACAGTTATGATTTTAAAAAATATCAATACAAAAAATTAGCAACAAGTACTGACCTTCAAGCCTTTTGCTCTGTTGATAGCTCTTAAAGGTCTCAGAACTCTGAATACTCTCAAAATTTTAATAAACGATACGTTGCTTGATCTGCGTCAAAAATTACAATTAATTATTTATTCTGATATATATTTAAAGTAATATTTTAGGAGATAGAAAAAACATAACATTTAAAAGAATAATGACAGGCTATGAAGAAAATGTTATTGAACACATTTTGGGTTATTTTGAGAAACGAAAAAGATGCGATAGCATAAAACAAAATATTACTTTAACTAAACGTTATTGCTGCATCCATAAAGTCACCGTATTAAAACAAACTTGGAGAAATGCTCAGGTTATTTGTAAAAACTCCCACCATATGTGTAAAAAGGTATAACTTAACCTTTTTAACAAATAAATTAATTCATTCAGGGTTACAAGGTTTATGGAACCATCTAGTTAGGTTGACTACACTAATAAAATAATCCAGAAATATACCTTTAAAGATTTTTTTTATTACCCAGCTATCGGGTTATCATTTATAATAACATGAAATTTTAAAAAAAACACTTACCCGCTTGCTGAGATCAGTGAAACAATAACGACAAGGAGATCCAACAAATTGAAGGCTGAACGGCAAAATGAATCCTTGTGTAAGATAAACCCATACGTGATTAACTTTAATAGTAGTTCTAATGTGAATACGGCTGTGAAGAAATAATCGACTCTGCGGAGAATCTGAAAAGGAAACGCCCGTTCATGTTTTTTTATAGTACACAAAGACAGCGCTTTTTATTACTGATTTCATAGATTACATGAAGATACCAAAATATATAATAGTACTACGCCTTAGTCATAGAAGGTGCCATGAACAAATATTTTTAGGCATACATAACTTCCGCATAGATAAGATTTTTAATTAAATTCAGTAATTTTGATTTTGTCTACAACCAGCTGGACCATTCTGTATCTTTTTAGTGATGATCACTGGGTAAAGTGTACATCAAGTAGCTGTAAAATGACGTGTTTTGTATTTGCTATCTCTATTGTATTTCTATTGGTCACAGGAGATAGCAAATATAAAACACGTCATTTGACAGCTATTTGATGTACACTTTCGCGAGTGGTCATCAATAGAAAGATACGGAATCAGCACCCAGGTCATCTTTAGTACAGGATCAAAATATTTCACAAATGTCATATTTTTTAACTCACGACGGAAAAGAGAATTGTTAAAAGTTTGACTTATCTGTGAATCTAAGTGTGTATATCTGTCTGTGGCATAACGACTTTGAAACGAATTGGATTTCGAAGTAAAGTTTTTCGTCTGAAAGCTGATGTGATCGAAATAATTTCTTAGCAAGGTAGCAATAGGCTATGGTTTTTGTCAGTGTCTGTTTAAAGTTTTAGCATTTTTTATTTTGTTCCATTTTATGTGTGATTGTATTTCTTTCTATTGAGTATTTTTAATAAACCATTGCAATTTAGATTTAACTAGAAATTAATAAGCTGCATCACATCACATTCACTTAGACGAGCTGATTGTGAATATACTTCAAGTATCAAAAAATATAGTAAACTCACGTAATACTCACCTCATTTCTACCTTCACTAGCATTTCCTCCAACAGGATCTTCCATCGCCAACATCAAAGACGAGGCGAGAATACAAAGAAGAATCAGATTTCTAAACCAAGAGTTATTCTGGATGTTATAGCACGACACTCGGAACCTGCAAACAAATTAATAACTTATTTCAGTCTTTTACGAAACTGTAATTTTGAAGAAAACCCTTTAAAAAACGTCTACGTGGAAAATTTTAAATAGATTAGTTAATAGAATACGTGAAAATACAAACAGAAAGATTAAAATTAATGTTATTTAATATAAATTTTAAAGAAAGAAAAAATTTCGCCCCAGACAGGCCTTGAACCTGTAACCTTTCGTCTCAAGCCGACGAATGCTCTAACCAATTGAGCCACTGAGGATTCAAGTCCCGTGGCGAAATTTTTAATTCCTTTCTAACCCGTAACGTTAAACCCGTTTTATCCCAAGCACAGGGCAAGTGCTAAAATAAAAATACGATGTTATTTAATGTTAGAGAATAGCTACATTTAAAAAAATGCTTACAACAATATTTTTTACAAAAAGATGTAGTCGTGTAAATAAATAAATGTAAATATTCCAAATTAGCTGAAAAAGATATCTTTAATAGTAAAATTTAAAACATTTTAGAATTTTTTGCTAGAAATTATCAAATATTTTTACAATATGTTAGTCTTACTTAAACCTAACTTTAACCTATATTTAAAAAATTAACTATAGGAAAATCTAGTAATCATCTAATGTCTTTTACCGTTATTTCATACACTTAATAACAATAAATTCTGACCGACTTGAAAATAAAATATTTTTGTGTCAGAAAATCCCGTACCATGGTTTGAAAAACACAGTTTAAATATTTGGTAAGATATCACTATTTATAAGCAACAAAAAATAGTGAAATGATTGGACATACCAATTAGTTTGAGAAAATATGAAGAAACTGCTACCCTCTGGAATAGGTTTCTCTTGGGATTTGATTTCAACTTCAGACAGTCTTCGCGGCCGAGCTGATATTGTTGCTTGGCGCTGTGGAGCCTGTGGATGTTCTTCTTTCTTCACATCTCCTACAGTCCAAAACAAATATTAGGTTTAGTGGAAAGTGATGACACTGCGAAGGCGTAGTGAAAAGAAGATCCTGCCGGCCAGGCAAGATTTGCTGCCCAATGACCTAGGTCCTACTGGACTGTACTGTACATTTCCACTCTAAGTAACTGTACTATCGCGATGTTTGATTTGCTCAAAATCAATTACATAGTTTGTGTGCCTTGCATCTATAGTTGTAGCATCGAATTTGGCTTGGCCGCTATTATAATATTTCGTCATAATCAATAGCTAATAGATTGGTGTTATCTATCCCATCATAAAACTCTTTGTCATTTATTGTTTACTACACATTTAAGTGACCAAAACGAACAACAATAGATGAATGGCGGCATATCTTAATGTAAAAACATTATAAAAAGTTAATATATTATTCTCAGAAACAAATAAATCCCCTCACGCCCGTATCCCTGAAAGGGTGGGCATATTATAGGTGCAATTAGTACACCCACGATTAGCCAAAGTATTTTAGTCCTATGGTGTTATGACAGGTGGCAAGTCCATCAACACATCGGGCACCTTCCAATAAAAAAGCTGACAAAACACATTTAGATCGAACTTCTCGACCCAGGATTCACACCCGGGACCTCTTGCAGTTGCGGTGGCGCTGAACCACAGGCGATTTTGTTATTATCCTGATATTAAGCAATCTAACATTTTTATTCTGCTATCTGTACTTTTTTCTTGTTATATTTATGGACAGTTTCATTCCGAATGAATAGGGCATATGTTTTCGGATGAATGGGGAATTAAAATAATTCGGATGAAAAATTCGGATGAATGGGGCATAAACCACTCTTACAATTACTGTGACAAATTGCAAGTTTCGCGTGCATAGATTAGTACAATACATTCCTATTGCTTTAACAATAATGTTAGGTTATATCGTGTACTACGGTTTAAGAGTTTCAGACGGAGTTAATGGTATATCTTACTCACCATATTATTGTTATGTAATTGTATCAGCTTATAGCACATAATACAATATTAAATAATATTTACCATTTTGTTTCTTTTCAACTGTGACAAGGGCATCACTAGCGTCGTTTTGAATCTCTTCCTCTTCTTGTTCTTCTATATCGCCCTCTGATCCTGTTTCTTCATACTCGTGTTCGGACCTTAAAAATAAAATTATTATTCATGTTTTGCCTCGGTGGTAAAGCGGTCTGAGGTCGGACTTAACTTCTTAAGGTCCCGTGTTCAATTCCCTGGTTAGGCAACAAAAAACATAGAAAATGTATATTTTCAATTTTCTAATTAAAACGACGTTGCCAGGCATTGGTTATGTGCCTGTTTGGCGATATGCTTGCCACTAATCACTTTGTGGAATTTAGTGTCTTCGGCTAGTCATAGATGCTCTGTTTGTGCCTATGTCTACCTCTTCATATCTACAGCGAATCGCATAAAACGAATGTTTTGTCTACTAGTTGCAATAAATGAAATTCTAGCTTTGAAGACGAGCTTAATAAAAAGAAAACTGTTTCTATGAGATGGTACTACATAATATAAAGAAATTATGGTTAAAATTTTACCTGGCCACTCTTTTATAAGCAACCTTTTGCTTTTTGCTGCATGCAAATAAAATAAAATTTATTTAGTTTAGTAAAACATTGAAATAGGAATGTAAATGATTGTGATAATAAAATCTACACCCGATTTCTGTCGTTTGTTGTTTGTACCGCACATTAAATTAAGTGGTGTCACAATTTCCTAAATTAAAAAACACAATAAAAACAGTTATGTTTGCTTAATTTGGTTATAAGATTTTGAAAATTAATATTTTGAACATAGAATTCTTACATTGGAACTACTTTAAAATCAGTACTTTCAAAATCGATTACAAATGTACACGTATATGGCCCTCAGCTACAGCCCAGTGTAAAGTATTTCATTCGCACAGCCACTTCGACGGCTGTATTAGAAGGCCTTGTTGTAAATAAAATAAAATTAAAATTACAAGCCAGGGACCGAAATCAATAAATCAACTTTAGTGAATTTTACTCACTCCTCACTAGAATATCTATCTTCATCCTCGTCATCCAGTTGTGGGTTGCCAGCTTCAGGGTTGTCATTATCCTAAAATAGAATATTGATATTTTACAAATGTTAATGTTATAGTATCTGTTATAGTTTAAACAAGTTATAGGCCTAAATAGTTTCATGTGGCTTATGGACTCATAGTATATAAAAATAATTAGAGTAATCTAAACTCGACCGATTTCAACTTTCACGCCCATTGTATAATTTATTGACTTCAAAATGTGACTAAAAGTACAGTAGTACAATTATTTTTTATACATTTAGTGAACTTGTTGAAAGTTTTCTTAATATCCGTTTCAATTATTAATTCCATAATGAAACTGTTTTATCACTTTCTGCCATTTATTTCTGTCTATTACCTGTATTGTCAAGGAAAAGGGAGAAATGGGAGTCACTTAAGCGATAGTTAAAATAACGAAAAAAAAATATTGTGCTACATTTATTAAAATAATTTGCTTACATACTGTAACTAATCGTTTATCAGTCTCAATTTTATTTTTTTCATTTGGAATCATACTTTGGCAACAATCGAAGTTTTTAAAAATAACAGCCTTGACCACCATTGTCCTGACATGCGGGTAATTGCAGTCAGCTTGTAGGACAATGAGGGTCAAGGTTACAATTCTCATATTCAGCAACTGTCGCACATGTAGCCCTCAGGAAAATCCCATCCTGTGCAGTCTGCGTGAGCCCACACTCCGAAGGGTAAGCATAGGTACCACATTTCGTTGTTACGCCCGGAGCAGATAAAACAAATGTTGCTAGCATCTTCGGCATCATCATCTTCGTTCATGTGATGACACCTATATTAGTCAGACTAATATCAGACTCAATGAAAGAGTTTGAATCTTGCAGTACACGTCTCTAGGCCTTGTTTACAGATTTCTGTTGTGCAAGACGTTTCTTGGTTGCCACTATAGCTCATCCTTTTACTGACTTAGCCGATTTCTTAATGGGATTTGCTGACTCCCATTGCCCGATAATAGGTTTTTCGTCACAAAAATTAAATATATGTAATAAGGTTAAATATTTACTAAAAATGATTGTTTGGTACTTCATATAAAATGTAATTAATAAGACATCCATAAAATTGCTTTAAAACAGTTACTTATTGTTTAATTTGTGCACACATAAAATTATATCAAGAACGCGGTAAAACGTGTCGCGATCTTCTCTCGTGAACCTGACGGGCGAACTGAATGACCATGCGGCGGCCAAAGAGTTGTGGTACGATTGGCTATTTTTGCCGCTGTTTGTGTTTCGACGGGTTTTTGTTTTCTAGATATTGCAGTGACCACCATTGGCCGCTGACTACCATTGCCCGGTTCTCCCCTAAATATAATATGAAAACTTAATATTATCTTATAATCATGTTGAAATAGCCAACATGGAAACATGATTCAATTTATGGTCTTTATTAAAACTACTAGCATTTCGTTATTTCTAGTTACCTCCGTCTCTTTAACTATTTCATCAGCTGCATCCATTTCTTCTGCGTCTCCTAAATTATCCACGGCGATGGCCAAGAACACGTTGAGCAAGATATCTGATTCTATGTTCATAAAATTATTGTTTTTAAAAACCAGAGATCAGGCAATAAATAAATGACAATTAATGTTAAAAAGATATAAGTCGAAAGCATTCAACACAATCTGAATGTCGTTTCGAAGATGAATTTAATTTATCGAGATCTGACTTGAGGTTTGTGAATGTGGTATGTATGTATGTATGTATGATATTTGTGTATAAAAGACACATGAATTTTCCTTTATGCATAATTAAGTTTACCTAATTCAAAATTAACCTACCTTTTGAAAAAGGAATGATCAGATCGCGACGTGGTTGGTTAAATTGGACACAATTTTTTTACAGTTTTACTACGCTTAAATTAATTTTTATCACAATCATTAGGGGTTTAAAAAGGATACAGTTGCCGCAAATAAATATAACAATGAAGTATATAGATGCCAGCATTCCAGGCGTTCCCACACCACCATATGCGTTGATGCCGTGATACATTACCACGTTCCAGTCCTCACCTGTCAAGATCTGAAATAAAATTTATATGATTAAAAGGAAATCATTGATCGGGTCGTCTGTATACGTCTGAAAACAGCTTTACGAGACGATTTCTTTAATTTTCAGTATTTATATAAACTATCGCCCGCCCGTTGGTCGAAATTCGACCATAATAAATTTTAATATTTTGTTGATAAGAACGCCATCTTCATTAAATCCAAATAAAGTTAATTTGCAATTTATTTGGATTTAAGTATGGATTTCCGCAAAGTAACGCCTTCTTCTATCAAGCCATCTTCATTTCTCAAGTACAACTAACTTCTTTGTTTCCAAACCTTTTAGTGCGCCATCTATGATCTTTTATAGTTATCATCAATATGTTTGTTTGTGTGTGTCAAACGCATGGCATTGTGGGTAATGTTTTATTTATTGATCTAATGTACTTTATAAGCATTA
>NJDC01000140.1:0-11636 GCA_002245475.1 Calephelis virginiensis
TAAACAGGGAACGATGTGGAAACTACCTACGACTGTTCGAAAACGGCACACTCACAAAAACATGCACATTGAGGCTTCTTAAGTCTAAGCGTTTTTTGCGATGCTGTAGTAGCGAGTTTTGGCCACGTTTTTTGTTCGAGATTTTTTTACAATGCAGCGACCCTATTCGACTTTTGCTGGGATTAGCCGGTACCATGAGATTAGCTATTTGTGTTATTTGTTGACTACGTACACTGTGATTTTTAGTCGTGGTGGTTAATATTACAGCTAAAATCGATCTTTCTTTTTATAATGTTGCAAGTGCAGAAAAAAATTGTTGAAGTACTATCACATTACAAAGCTGAAAGCATCCTTAACAAGGAATAGCCATTATACGTCAAATTAATTATGCTATTGTTTAGTATTACGCTAATACCTATTTTTTAATTATTACGTAAATAAGTAAAATTAAATCAATTAGTTGCATTGAAGATTTCCTGATGTTAAGAAATTCACGCCGCCTAGAGACACCAAAGATGGTAATGGCGCGTTGCCAACCTGAGTTACCAATCCGGGTGAGTCGCTGCGAAACTCTACCACCTAGTCAGATGTCACGGTGTTAGTGACGGAAAGCCTATTCTCGCCTTTTACGAGCTGCCTGGCACAGGAAGGCAGATGGTCTATTCTACAAAGGAGTCCGGACCACCACGGGGAATTGTGCACTCTGAATTGTTACTAGAAGGTCAAACGGTAAATAAGGAATATTGTTTGAGTGTTATCAGCGTTTAAGAGAGCAAATTCAACGAAAAAGGTCAGATGTGTGAAAACAAAAAAAAATGGATTTTACACCATGACAATGCATCTTCGCATAAAGCCATCATTGTGAACAAATTTTCGAGCAAACATTTAATAAATACCTCAATGCCAACTACTGTCATAGCCGACTTTTTTCTTTTCCTAAGCTCAAAATATTTCTTCGTGGCAATCTTTCTCACTCAGTAGTAGCTTTAAAAGAGAATTTGCAGCAAGAACTGAATTCAATTTCAGAAACAGCGCTTAAAAAATGTTTTTGTGATTTGATTATTCGTTGTCGTGAATCGTTTCTGAAAGAGCATATTTAAAGGCTCTGTGCGATTCCGAAAACATTTCTTACCCTGCACTATACGTTTGTGGAATCAGTTACCGAAGCGTTATTCCCAAACGAAAATGACTTAGAAACCTTTAAAAGAAAAGCGTAAAGAGTTTGGGCTCATCAGATTCGTCTTAACTAAGTCTGTTAATATTTTCTGACTACGGGAACTTGATAACAAGAACCTCATGAGTGAACTGGGAGATGACTGACGGATCATAGTTTAAAACTTGTGAAGCTATGTTTAGTAATCTTTGCAGTTAATTTATGGCACATCAAAAAGAAAGTTGTTGAAAGTTTGACGTATTAATGTGTGTGTTTGTCTGTGGCATTGTAAATTTGAGCGGATGGACTAATTTTGATGCGGGTTATTGTACTTGAAAACAAACGTGATCAAGATGGTTCTTATATAGGTACATTACATATAGGTTTCGTCGGGGTTATTAAACATTTTTAATGTTTGTGTTATTGAATGCAAGTAATAAACAGCCAATTCTTGTAGTTCGATAGTATTTACCAGTTCAGCTACTAGGTATATACCTATTAGACTTATCTTGTATTCTGTCGATACTTTTCGAATTAGGTATCATTATTTTCTAATTCTAGTTTGAGAACAGCAAAATCATCGCCAACATCCTGTTGTGCAAACTTACAAATTAAAAACTTAAACATGAAAAAATACGAATTTAATTTTTATGTGACATCACCTGGGTACACATTGTTGTGTAACTCAGAACCACTGCTCGGGTCTAATTCAATGGGAGTAATTTCAAGTAAAAATTGGTCCATCAAATTGATAGTACCTTTTTATTGTGTGCTAACAAATAAGACGTAAAAAACGTATAAAAGACGTAAAAAAATTATATTTGGTTCCTTCATTACGAAATTCGGTTTTGTAGTAACGTTTTTGAAGGTTGGAATCCTCCAGACCACACAAGAAATACGAGTATGGAAAGAATTATTACACATTAATAAAGATTAATGATTCCTCTTGCGCGACATTTTTTACAATAAATGTGCCCATTGAAAAATAAAATTCGCATTTCTTATAAAAATGGTAAAATATTAGCGGTAATAAAATAAGATTGCTCGGCAAAAAATATGAGTAACTAAAATAGGTTCCCGACATCTCTGCTCCGCGTGTTTTTTATGACAAAACTTATCTAATATGAATACGATCAAGTTGCGTGTACAATTCTACCCGCCTTAATTTATTTGCACCGAACACCAAAATAGTGCTGCTTTTTGACATTCTATCTCCTATTAATAACTGACTGCATATGTGGAAAAGTTAACAAAGATTGATTGTATATGTAAGCGTAAAAAAAATGTCGCGAGCGAAGTAATTTATTAGTTTAGTCAAAATATAAACTTACTAAGAAGTGTTGCCATGCGCCTAATCGTTTTTTCTCTGAATATTCAGAAGTAAGTCATAAAATCATAGAACACATTCTTCAAACAGTGTTTCTAATCGTTTATTCTCCACAAAGTTTTATGGCAGCGCTAAAAATAAAGTGAATAAACCTTTTCAATGGCGTTCAAATATAAAACAATAAACCGTTACCACTAGCTAACTGCCTGTGTCTTTTGGCGTTTGAGCTTATTATTTCACTTACATATTGAGTCGTTTCAATAATACTTGTTATCAAAAAGCAGTGTAAGGAATTTTAATGATATTGTTTCTATTTCATATTTACCCCGGCAGAAAGAAGTGTAAACTATAGCAAGAAGGATCGTGAAAAAGTCTTATTACCCTTTTATGATGTATTTTCCATTCTGCTCGGTGCGCATACCTAAAATGTGGCAAAATACCTAATTTTAATCAAAATCCTGGCTGCTTATCATCTGTTACTTTCGAATTTTACTAAAAGTTATGTTTTTACTTACACGATATTATTATAAATTGAAAATCATAATAATGTCACCGAAGTATGTTATTTGTGATATTGTTAAAAGGGTTATTATTTGGTTTCATGAATCATTTTGATATTAAGAAAAAAATTTAAGATAAATTTAAAGGTAATATCTGATTTTTATCAAAGTCAATTTTGTTTTGTTCATTATAATGAGCATTTTGTTTAATCTGTTTTACAAATAAATTGTTTTTATATAATTTATACCCAGTAAAACTGCAAAATAACTACTTCTAGGTATTTCAAGAAGTATTTAATCGAAATACACATTAACGGAGGTTTTCCTCGATTTTCGTGGGGGCTTAGCATTGGATCCAGACATTGTGGAAGGGGTCCCACTTCCACAAAGTCCGATCCGGTGGTACTTTTAGAATTATATAGACGCGTTACAATAACCTTTGTATAGATCTATGTAATTAAATCTAGATATATAGAGCCTTTCTTTTAAATAAAAAAAATATGTGCGTGTACTCGTGTACTCGTATGAGAAGTTATACTTAATTATTGCATTATTAAAAATACAAAAAAACCGGTTGCATCTGGTTGCGCTGGCAGAATAGAATAGAATAACTCTTTATTGTGCACCAAAATACATAAAAAATAAATTAAAAGAAACTTAAAGACTAAGTAATACACAAAGGCGGCCTTATCGCCAAAACAGCGATCTCTTCCAGGCAACCTTATGTTATGGAGACATAATTAAATAAATTTTATGCGATGGTGCTCTAAATACACAAAATAGAAATATAACACATGCAATATCAATTGGAATAAAATAAAAGTATCTTCACGCCCATATCCCCGAAGAGGTAGGCAGAGGCACAACCAGGTCACCCACGACTAGCCATTTCCAATCCCGACCAACATATTTTTTATTAGAAAATTGGAAAAATCCAATTTTCTTTTTGTTGGCCGACCCGGGATTCGAACCCGGGACCTCGTGCAGTCAAGACCAACACCCGGATCGCTAGACCACAGAGGCGATATTATTATATTCAATTGGAATAAAATTGTTTTAAATAAAGGAAAAAAAAATAAACAGATTAACTTTAATCAAGTCATTTTAAACGTATTGATATTGAGGGTTTTCCTAACGTCAACTGGGAGCGAGTTCCAAAGATTTATTGATAGCGAGGTAAAAGATCGGCTATAATTGTTGGTGTTACGAGAGGGTACTTGGAGAGAAAGGTTATCACTAGATCTAGGAAATTTTACTTCACTATTACGAAATTTAAACCTCTCCTTTAGATACGTAGGGGCAAATGGGTTAAATAGAATAAAGTACAGCAATGAGAGAATATGACAATTCCGGCGAAGATGGATAGGCAACCACTTGAGCTTAGCACGAAATCCAGAAACATGATCATATTTACGTAGTGAAAATATGAACAGAGATTTTAAAGACGCTCAAGTTTATTCATTTGGTCAACAGTAAGATTTATATAGCTAGCGTCCGCATAATCTAAGATGGATAGAAGCAAGGATTCGGCAAGCATAGTCTTGGTGGGAATTGGAAGCAAAGACCGAAGAAGCCTGAGAGAACTCCAGGCACAGTAGACTTTCTTACTGACCTCCTGAAGTTGTTTGGACCAAGAAAGGTTAGTGTCAATAAAAATCCCTAAATTTTTTACATGGTTGCTATAAGGAACAATGACACCCTTTAGTTTAACGGGGGGTAGGCTATCCCAATTAATCTTATTGATAATTCCAGGGCTACCAATAACAACGACCTGAGGTTTAATCGGGTTAAGCTTAAGACCAAAGGAACTGCTCCAATCTTCAATGCTGACTAGATCATTGTCAATGGTAGCAATAGCTCTATGAAGTTCAGTTAGGCTAGAGTACGTGCTGTGCCGGCAGAAGTGAAAACTTGAAGTGTAACGTTGCTCATTTGATAATTTTGGAATGGTAAATGAATAATTTAGCACGAATTGCTTTAATTATCAGTATGAAATTACTATCATTTATGCGGTATAATACAGTAGTCTTGTGCTTATTCGGACATTTTTGGATTCGCACTGTAATCGTACAACCCGTAAAATGTGCTAGTACACCTTATTAGTACTATTAGTACCTACCTATTAGTACTCTGTGCTAAGCCATGAAACTTCAGTACGCTACCTACCTACTAGTACGGCCACTTCATAATTTACCTCGGCGAGTTAAAATAGCATTACTTATGAGATAAAATACATCAACATATTTTATTTTTTTCTTTGCCGATGTAATCGTAATAGTTGTTAGCTACATTGCATTTAGATTTTGTCGGAGGTTATTGGCAGTCTTAGGATTGTGAACTTTTTAAATTGGTTGAATATATTTTCTGGAATGTACAAGAATCGAATACGTATTTTCGGATGAGCAGACGTACTAGTAATAGTACGATCTTCTCAGTGTGTGGCCGTGATTCTAATCTGGTGGTAGGTAGTTAATAAAAATGTCGACAGTTGAATGGTCGATGTGAATAAAGATTTTTCTAATTTTGATTCTGAAATTATCTTACATAAAAAATAGTCACGTACATTCGGTTTTACGCACCACATAAAATTTATTACAATGCTAGCCACCGGGTCCGGCTTTCGGGGGCGCTCGGGTAAAAGAAATTATTTCAAAAATTATGTGGAATTACACACGACGAGAAATTGGCTATATTTATGTAGGTACGAGTACCTACCTAGACTGCAGTTATCAAAACGTGTGCTTAATAGCGATCAGACACAGTAGAAATGTGAATGGTATGGAAATTAAGCGTAGTTGTCAAAATAATTAGACTCCATTAATGCAATAGGGTTATCTTGCAAAATTATAATACAAACAAAAAAACCGCATCTAAATCCGTCCATCCACTGAGCAGCTACGATGTTAAGACAGAAAAACGCACACTCTCCGGCCGTTGTGAGTCACTAGGTAATGGCTAAACAATTAAATCTAAATAGGTCTTAGTTTATTATTTAACGTCCCCTAACAATTTAGAAGCACCATTTTTTTATTTGAGCAGAAGAAACTAGTTTAAAATAGTATAAAACAGTTGACTTCTTTCCTAACATATTGCCCATAAAGAACTCTAAATTTATGTTAAGCATTTTAAATTGAAAACTTTCCAAAAAAAATGAATATTGCTCTGGATTTTGGCAATGATCCATAGTAAACATAACTTGTTTTGAAATCTATGTAAGTTATTTATGCATATATGCTATTAGTGAAGTTAGCGTAGAGCTCACGAGTTTGAATTCATGCCAACTTATTACAAGTTACTACTATAAAGATATCAATAAATTACATTAACATTATTTTTCGATAATTACAGATATTCAGACAATAATCCAAAATAACGGACGCCCAAAGATGGTGGATTTATTATTTCTAAATAACTCCGTGACGTTAATATCATACGAAATATTTTGGTAAAACAAATATGTAACAGCAAAATAAAAAGAATTCAGAAACCCCTGACAAAATCAACGTGTAATGTAGCTAACAACTTTCTGGTTTTCTTTAGCTTCCAAACAAAACAATCGGTCTCTCCGTTCAGAAGTTATGATGCCATAGACGTCTGCACACACATGCAGACATGTCAAATTTGTAGCGTTCTTCTTTTTTTCATCAAGGCTTACAAATAGGCAAAGAGCTAACTCCAAATTCATAACCACGTCCCGAATTGAATTTTAAAAGATTTCGGTATATATACAAGGTACATAAACGAAAAATCACTAATAGAATCGTGATCAGATTATGAGCATATTGTTATTCACTTCCAAATTAAAACTTTTTGGCCAATTGCCAAGTAATAGCTTAAAAACATTTATAAAAACATACAATTGATTTGACAACTTCCTTCTTTTGGAGTCAGTTAATAACATTATATAATTTATTTTTAATATTATATCAACATGCACATAGATGAGAAAAACTACAAGTCACCTTATAAACATTAAATGCATAAACCGAACTTAAACACGAGATCTTAAATATCCAGCGCAACTTTAACGGGTACGACAAACTCGAAATCTGAACATGACAGTTGCAACATAATGTTATGACAGGAACAAAAAGAAAGCCTTAAATATGTCTTTACTGTTCATTGCTGTACACTACTAACTACTGGCTGAACACTAAAATTAAAAATATTCAACAACCACTGATTAAATCTAAACGTTAATTGTTAATATAACCTAGAACCACCTCGATCAGATACACAAACATACACACACGGACACATAAAGATACGTCAAACTCATAGCACCCTTTTTCCATCGACGGTTAAACATAACCTACTAGATTATTTTACAGTCCAGCGATGGAGTTATTGCATTCCTAAAAGTAAACGTACATAGTTAAGTATCGCAGTTTGTATTTACTTACCGAAGGTGCTGTCAACAGCTTCAGCGCTTCACTGAGATGTTTCAGTGTCAGTGTATTATTATCTTCATCTTCATCAGGACCTGGTACATGTATAGACGACTGTCGCGACCGAAACTCAGGCTTTTTCCCGCCAGAACCGCCGCCATTTGCAAATTGTAATTGCGAGGAAGCGCGGCGAAATGGGCACGTCATGATCACTCGGCAAACCAAAATTAACTAATTGTCACGTCATAGTATTTGTTCAACACGTAATTTCACTGATGTTAATCTGAAACAAAGGGAATATCATTTTTATCCATACATTCAATAATTTACGCTCGGTAAAACTGCAAAAAACCGATCTCGATTATAATCAATAAGTCGTGTACGTACAAAAATATCTGAGTATTTTTGTCGATTTTTTGGGATTCCGTCATCATATCCGGATTTTGTGAAAACTCCGATACTAAATTTTTCAAATAAAAAAAATTTGTTTAGAAATTACGGAAAAATCTATCAAAATAATAAAGATCAACAAAAACAGATTGCAGACGGTAATATACTAATGTCCAGTGATCCTTACGTAATTATATTTCTTGCAATCAGAAAACTATTCTGTTTTGTTACTATTTATGGTCTAAGAAACGTTTGGTACCTTCCAGAAGTCTGCTAAGGGTCTGGCAAGTACAGCAAAAGGCTTCCTTCCTTCGGCTTCGAAAAATTATCTTAAACTGTGTAGTTGTAGTGATAGTATCTCTAGATGATTATAGTCCGGTGAAGTTGTAAAAACCTCGCGATTAACAACACTAAAAAAATCTCTGGATGACCGTGCTGTGCTCGATATTGTTTACAAATTTAATGTTTTTCGTAGCTGTTTCCGAGATTTAGAAATTAAATACAAAAATTGCTTGTTTAAAGGTAAAGGATAGATATATTAGATAAACATGAGCGTGTGCAGATGGACAGACGCTATTTGCCTAAGCGATTTGACTTTTATTTATCTTTGTGTGACACTATCATTCGTAACATTAGCCAAATGTTTTAGAATTAAATGGTGTCATTTTTACTAAGCACCGACTAAACTTATTTTAGGTGTTCGCTATCTTTTTCAAATGAAACAAAATGTAAAGCGATGGAACATTTTAGACACGTCAGACTAAGCCGGACATGCCGACTCATGACGTTTTTAATCAACGTTTTCTAGGATCGTAACTCTGTAGAAATGGCATCTAAAATCTAATCTAACCTGAATGTGTTTTGTATTTTTCTATTACTATCGTTAAAAGAGGCGAAAACTTAAAATTAGTTAAGTGGGTGTACAATAAAATTACCACCACTTAATATTTTGCTCAGAAATCCAGTATGTTTGGAAAATAGATTAACATTTTTTCACTCATTTTCCTCAATCCAAGAATAATCCGATTATATTTTATCCGCTTAACGCTATTTTTGTGCCAATTCCAGCTTATAGGTTCTGAATACGGGTGATCTAATCATAGCAGGCCAAAAATACGTGATATGGTTTTCAATAGTGATTGCTGGCTTTTATTAAAGTTGCCTTTATCATAGTTAAATGTTTTATTGCAAAATTTGTTGAAAAAGATTTTTTTGGTTATCTGTATTTACGTACCTATATTTGTTTGGTGCACAGCAAATACTTTAATTAATGGCCAATATTCAATAACTAGAAAATGTGTAACGACTAGTTAAACAACTGATTCTTGTAAGAGCGAGATGTTTGATAGCTACTATTACTACTTCAATGTTGTAACCATCTAATATCTGAAAACATACGTAAATTACCACGTCTCACTCTTGCAAGAATCAGTCAATTTTTAGCAAACCGCGGTAGGCGGTGAAGCGGATCTTAAGTTGCAGTGGCCACTTATAAATCCATTGATACCTAAAGCGATTAACACGCGGCACCGCACACCGCCACGGTAGGCTGTGAAGCGGCACATATGTTGCGTTGGCCTTATAAATCCGTAGGTAACTAGCACACGAGCTACGCCCGACATCGCGGTCGAACGGTGCTCAACCGCACCTCTGTTGTCCGCGCGGAGAAGCGGTGCATAGCACTCGGGGCACAGCATAACCGCGCGGATCGTCGTAGGTGCAGGTGTTATACCATGTATGTCTCATTTAGAGTTCTGCTTCATGGGAAGGAATGAACACAATATATTTCCATGTTTTTCTTTCTACTCAATAAAAGCCAGATTGTTGCTACTACTTCTATGGCCATTTTTGTCAGTGACCTCGATCAAACTGGTCGCAACCGCGTTAAATCCATCCGCGCGGACAGGCGCGTAATACAGCCACACCGCGCGGAGAACCGCGACGAAATCCGCTCGCTTCCGTCGGGCGCGGCGGTGAGCGGTGCCGCGATAATCGCCGCAGACGTATTATCTGGCTATCCAAAAATTTATCCCCTCTATGGTCTGGCGGTCCATTTGTTAAACTTGACATTATGAAATCCTAATTTGCGCAAAACCAATCATATCTCATATCCAAAGTCTGTCTGTTTGTCTGTATGTCTGTCAATTACGCTTTCACGTCGAAACCGCGAGATTAGTTTAAATTTTATTTGATATGTCTATATATAAAGATTAGAGTTCAAACACAGCCTGTGTTTCAAAAATCTACACTAGATTGTTTTCCTAAATAGGGGATGAAAGATTCAATGAAAATCGTAACTATGCTACGCACACACAGTCGCAGGTAAACAGCTAGTTTCCTATAATTCTCCGTGTTGGCCCAGGCTACTTTGTAGAATAGACCATCTGTCTTCCTGCCAGGAAATAAACCAACCTGCCATCAGGAAATCCGTCTGCTTGTAAACCTCTAAAAAAAAACAAGAAATCACACCTCTTTTCCTTTGTTTTCATGCAATTAAAAAAAATACTACTATTATGAGATCGTTTTTAGAGATAAACCACTAAGGTCCTTTGAGACGCTGTAAACTATAAAAAAGTATTTTGCCTAGTTATGGATGTAAAACTGAAATTAATTTGAAAGATTCGTTTCATGAAATAAATTAAACAGCCTATAACTAAAATATATACATGGTAATGTGATATTAATAAAGTACAATCCGATTAATAATCGGAACGCGAAACGTGCCATAGCGTGCCAGGCTCAGTCAGTATTAGATTGTCAATAAAGGAATCCCTTAGAGTGGACATTATTATCGAGCTCACGCATAGTATGAACCCATTCCGTCTAGTATTGATAACTTTCAACTATAACGGCCTTACAAATAGAAATAAACTATAATATTCCCTAATACCACAGTTATATTAAGAATAGTTATACTTACAATAAAACATGAATAACTAAGGTATACTTTCTAATAAATAACTGTTAACTACGTAACTTCGTTATATCTTTATCATATTAATGCATAGATGAACCGAACGCAACGTCGCAAATCACAATTTTTGAAGAGCAACTTATTAAAAGTTGTCAAATTGTATCAGTTTGACATTGCATTAACGTCTCATTAGCCTGTATGGTCTAGCTCTCCAGTGTCGGACTTGATTTCTGTAGGTTCCGGGTTGGGCAATAAAAAATATAGAAAAAATATATACAAAATGTGTATTTTTAATTTTCTCATACGTTGCCCGGGATTAAATACGTGCCCGGTTGGCGATAGGCTTGCCAACTATCACATTTTGGGACTTAGTGTCTTCGGCTAGTCGTGTGTGCTCTGGTTGTTCGCCTATCTATCTCTTTGGATAAATGGGCGGGAAGATTAACTTTTCGAAAGAAAGGACGTATCCTTCCAAAGTATTTTTTACTATCAGTTTTCAGAAAAAAAAATGTTTAGTGAGGTTTAGAATGTGTTTCTCGTGTAAGTTAAATTTTATATATATTGAGGAAAAAAAGAAAATACGTATAACAAAATAGGATGGAAACGTTCCAAAAAAAGAGGAGAAGATAAATTATGTTTACTGTTATCAACGTGGCAATTGAATACACATGACATTTGTTTTAAAGCAAATCCATTTTATTTAAACGAACTTTTAATTAATGATAGCTTTGGTTTTCTTTACATTACATAATCAGATCATCATATTATTAATATCTTTAATCAGTTATATTTTCTTATTTCCATCTTAACGATTTTAATATTAGAAAAACTAAATTTAGCTAATCACCTGTTTAGTCTAGCGGTTCAGTTGTTGGACTTGACTGCATGAGGTCCCGGGTTCGAATCCCGGGTCGGGCAACAAAAAGAAAATTGGGCTTTTCCAAATTTTCTAATAAAAAAAATG
>NJDC01000140.1:16323-30685 GCA_002245475.1 Calephelis virginiensis
ACTACATTCCTAAGAATGTATATATACGGTACACAATCTAAACACCATTTTTTATATATGTTTGTCTGTCTGTCTGAAACGGGTAGACCAATGTTACTGACATTTTCACTTGCAGATTGCTAATGTAATGAAATGAGCAGCAGAAAAACTTTATTATTAGACTCCAACTGAACGAAGTCCCGGAAACAGCTAGTAAACAATAAATGTTTTTAAATGTTGTTATGGGTGTCAGTGGACGACACAAATTTGTAAGAAATACCTAAATGGTTAGCAATAATTTATATTAAATAAACATCCAAAAAAAAAATCCCCGTGTTGGTCCGGGCTCCTTTGCAGAATAGATCATCTGCCTTCCTACCAGGCAGCTCGTAAAAGGCGAGCATAGGCTTACCGTCACTAACACCGTGACATCTGACTAGGTGGTAGAGTTTCGCAGCGACTTACCCGGATTGGTACCACCGCCTTACCTATTCCTGCACCCATAACGTCATGACGTGTTCCAGTTTGGGGGGTTAGATAGCCAGTAAACTTACTTTTGCTCGAGGCCTAACATCCCGGCCTCAGGTTGGCAACGCACCATTACTACCTTTGGTGTCTTTAGGCGGCGTGAATTTATTGCCATCAGGAAATCCGTCTTCCGTCGTCTTGTTTGCCTTCCAATATCATAAAAAAAAACCCAAAGATAGAAATACATTTCCCGTTAACTCAAAACATCTCAACCGATACCTTTTTTTGCATTAAAGTGTCCCGATTACTCAAAAATATCCAGACTGATTTGGAAAACTGTTATTACTCTAGGTAAGGTAGGTTTTTAAAATGTTAATATGTTTAAAGTAAATATATCAATATCATTATGAAATGTGAAAGAGTATGAAAATTAATGTTTATCGAGCGTTGATGACAAACAGTGCAAAAGAAATATGATTCCGCAATCTTCCTTAGAAATCATATTTCCAGTTCCCTGTTTACCTTATAATAACTTCCTCCGTTTCTGCAAGCCGATACCATCGTATTTTTAACAGCTCGTCGTTCTAAGGATTCATAAATCATTTTAAATACGGCTTTCCGTCGAAAAGTAAAGCCAATTTTAAACACTTCTGACCTCGTTACAGACTTGTATATGATAGCTCACCAAAATAGACGCTAAACTAGACATTTCAGTTTCCAGCAACTATTCGTGTTCGTCATTCACGCATTTATCTTATTCATACAAACTTTAGCCCCAATAAAGGGAATATTTAGGAGTGGAATTTCCAATAATCCTTAGAGTGGTTTCATCATACCATTTATCTGTGGCTAAATTTAATTGAAATCCGTTCAATCATTTCCACTCGACATTGGTAGGTCACTCAAATTTTAATTTTGTGTATCTAAACTACACTAGTCAATAATTATAATATATAAATTAGATTTATAGTATAACATTCGAATCTACATCGACCTACACCGATATGATAGTTTTACTTTAACATAGTGTTGAATGTAAACCTAGATGTCACTATACCAAAACAAATCGTGCTACCATATTGTAACTTGTTATTTTGTATATAAAACTTTGATTCATCACTATAAATTTTCTCTCCTAGCTACATGATAGTTTTATTGGGAAACACATTTTAGCTGACCACGGGGTCGATTGGGAATTTTTACACATAGTTTGTTAGAACTTAGAAGTTTAGTTATTGTTTTATGATAATTGCAGGCAAACAAGCAGACGAGTCTTCTGATGAAAAGAAATTCACGTCACCAAGAGACACTTTAGTGCGCTGCCGATCTTAGGCCTAAAGCAAAAGTAAGTTTACCGGCTAAATTACCCTCCGAACCGGAACACGTCAACGGCACGCATTGACGTTATGGCGACAGGAATAGGTAAGGCGGTGGTAGCAATCCGGACGAGTTGTTGCGAAACTCTACCACCTAGTAGGATGTTACGGTTTTACTGATTGAAAGCCTATACTCGCTATTTACGAGCTGCCTGGCAGAAAGGCAGATGGTCTATTCTGCAAAGGAGCCCGGACCACGGGGAAAAGTGTATTAGAATTCATATTAATAGTGGGTTGCCTGCAAAAATTCGAGACCGAATATTTAATTATTTTTGACATTACCATTATCTATTGGATTTGAAGATTAGAGAATACATGAAACAGAAGAAACGAAGTTTTTGGGTATGACTTTAGATTACAAGATGTCCTGGAAGCTACATTTGGAGTTCCAGTTTGGATATTATGCATTGTAAATGTTTTGCTAAAAGTTGTAGATACTTCAACTGATATAGTCGCATATCGTTATATGTGGTTTCTACATTCAGATATGGTATGATATTCTGGGGAAACTCATCATACACATAATTTGCATTTGTAGTATAAAAAAGATGCGTAAGAAACATATCTAAGTATCTTCACGCCCATATCTCCGAAGAGGTAGGCAGAGGTACAACCAAGACACCCACGACTAGCCGAAGACACTAAGTCCCACAATGTGATAGGTGGCAAGCCTATCGCCAACCGGGCACATTTCCAATCCCGACCAACATTTTTTTTATTAGAAAATTGGGAAAATCCAATTTTTTTTGTGTTGGCCGACCCGGGATTCGAACCCGAGACCTCATGCAGTCAAGTCCAACACCCGGACCGCTAGACCACGGAGGCGATCTAAACTAAAAAAACATATTTAAACTAAAAAATTAGATAGTTGCAAGCCATGTTTCATCAACCATGCACTTATATATTCGAAACTGCTGCATTTGATAAAGCCTATTTTAATTTATTTGAAAACTTAAAGAGTGATCGTCATTAACATTATGTATGTATGTATGTATGTATCTTGCCTCACCAAACTACTTTGTTCGACAACAATATCTATGGTATGGCAACAGATAAATAAATACTTAAATTCTAACACTTTTATTTTAATTGTCTCAAATCTATTTAATATTTTTATTGATTGCAAATTAGTTTATTTGTTTTTTTGTATTGATTTAACAATAAAATTGTACGCCATATAGGCAGAATATAGAGCTAAAATCGAATTTGTCACCAACTAGCTATATATCTAAATTAGAAAAATAAATAAATTATCAATTATGAAATACGATTTCTTTTTTAATTTTATTCACCATCCTGATTTTTTTGTAGGAATGATTATATATTATATATATTTTTTACCATCCAATCCCATGAAAGTAACTATATCGCCATGTCTTTTTATACCTGGCAAACCAGATAAATAACAGGAAACCCAACTTCTACAAATTCTGTACGACTTAATTATTTACGACGAGATAAAAAAAACTGTTTCGCCATTAAAAATATAACTTTTTTAAAAAAATGAAAAGTATTCTGTTTAGGGTTTTTAGGGCGACCCATTTCTATTACATTTTCTGATATACTAAATTTGTTAAAAAATAGGTTTCATCCTATTTTCAGCCCGGCGAAGGTCGACCTAGATTCGGACCTTAGAATAAACTCAAGCTTTTTATCATTGAAACATATAATTATTAAAATTCGAAGTTTTTAGTTATTCTCTGTATAAATCATCTGGTAAGTTGCAGTTTTAAGTTATATTTTGGAAAAGAAAACTTGTATAAACTTGTCTTTAGAGCGCTAAGTTCAGGTACACAGTTAGGAAGGACAGTGAGGAAGTATAGCTTTGATAACACCAGCTACTAGCAATTCTAATTTATTCCTATCTAAATGTTTGTCATACAAGTGTCTGCCCCCGTATTGGTCGGTGGAGTTAGGCATGCGAACTCTATTCCCTCGACCATCGAGGTGGTCTACTAAAACTAATATAATAATGTAACTCGTTCGCATCATTTATAAATCGAAATAAAAGTTTCTATTGGAAGAACAAGAAATATAAATGAAATGACGTCGTTAATGTGACCTTATAAATAAAATATGCTCTTATAAACTGACTTTGCGTAGGTTTCAGTATTCGTAAACATGTTCATAAATATTACCTTTCCATCATCTTACATAATGAGCTTTTCGTGGAAAACACAATTGATATTTTGTAAGAAAAATATTTCCTTATTAATGTCATGTTCTAGTAAGTCGAGTAGTCTGTACAGGAGTTTAGATTTGTGTTTAAATGTTATTTGTAAAGGTTTCCAGCAATGCGTAGAGTTACTGAAATGTTTTCATTTACTTACTTATTCTAAGCCTTTTGCAACAATTACCATTATCTAAGCAAAATGATTTACCTTTAAGTTACAATATGTATTTTACTAGCATGAAAATAGTTCGCTTGTTTGTTTCTAATTTAGTTAAAAATTGTATATTAAAATAAAAAAGCGTGAATATTATAAGTTTTCACGGTAATTTAGATATTTATTCCAGATTGTATTATTAAGTAAATTCTTAATTGTAATAGTCGAACGAGGGGATTACAAAAACCGTTGGTCACAGACATCTGCAATACAAAGAACTAGTTGCCGGCTTCCCTATTTCGAAATCCCAAAATTTTAATATTTTTTGTACTTGCGCTTTTACAAATGTTGTATCTATATATACCTAACCTACCTACCTACCTGACGGTTTATCCAGTATTTAGTCGTAAGGAACTGAGTATTTCTTGGATTTTCTCGGATTTATTTTAAAGTAATAGTGAACCATTGTAAGATGTAGATTGAACTAATAAACACTTAACTCCTAAACGAATAAAGAATAAATTTACCAATAGACGACCATTCATGAATATAATGCAAAAAGACTTATGGATTTATAACTCCAACAGACACAAAAAGTAATTATGATAATCGAACTTTCCCTCTGTTGATCCGGGCTCCTTTGCAGAATAGACCATCTGCCTTTCAGCCAGGCAGTTCGTAAAAGGTGAGCAAAGGCTTAAAGTCACTAACACCTTGACATCCTACAAGGTGGTAGAGTTTCGCAGCGACTCGCCCGGATTGGCACCTACCTATTCCTGCCACCATAACGTCCAATGCTTGTCGTTGACGTGTTCCAGTTAGGAGGGTAAGGTAGCCGGTAAACTTACTTTTGCTCGAGAGCTAACATCCCGGCCTCTGGTTGGCAACGCACCATTACCACCTTTGGTGTCTCTAGGCGGCGTGAATTTCTCATCATAAAAAGACACTAAGTTTACTACTACGGGCGTAAAGATACCGACACACTATTTGCTGGGCACGCTTACTCTCTGCCTATCCTACTAATGACCTGTACGTTCGGATGTTTTTCCATAGTTATATTTGTTAACGTTATATTTGGGGTTGTTATATCTGCAATGTGACCTGGAAAAAATGACGAGACAATCTGAAAGGCACACTACAAATAAAAAAAACACTTAAATGAAATTACGCGTTTATGAATTAAAGTCCAATTCATATTTTGACGTCTACTTCTCTCGCACGAGGACTCTTTTAGTGAGGGAGATAAAAACTATCCTATCACTTTCCTCGGAATTTAAAATACTTACTAGCTTATGCTACGATCGATTAAGCCGATTTAACGAGAATCGTGGTCATGATACAGACATACAGACAAACAAACAGACGGACAGACAAAAATGTGTACTGCAGCGGCTATTTAGCTACCTGCACCTTTTTTTTTAAATATCTTCAATGTACATATTTCACATTTCTACAATTCTATGATAAGATACTCTTTCCTTGATATTGAAAATTAACTAATCTAAAATGTTGTGTTTCGGTTCTAAAGACTTTTTGTTTCACATCTTATTTCCCATCTTATTTGGAGTAGATCATTATAATCAGTCACCAACCCTAGCGCGACCGCTGAATTTACCTGTCGAATGTACGCTGAATGATTCATAGTTGTCAAAAGTAGTCGCCTCTGTGGTCTCGCGGTCCGGGTGTTGGACTTGACTGCATGAGGTCCGGGTTCGAATCCCGGGTAGACCAACGAAAAGAAAATTGGAATTTTCCAATTTTCTAATAAAAAAAAATGTTGGTCGGGATTGGAAATGTGCCCGGTTGGCGATAGGCTTGCCACTTATCACAATGTGGGACTTAGTGTCTTCGGCTAGTCGTGGGTGCCTTGGTTGTACCTCTGCCTACCCCTTCGGGGATATGGGCGTGAAGATACTTGTACATGTATGAGATTGACTCCTGTACCTCTCTATTTAATGACCTGAAGGTCGAGTCGGAAGTGGATAACTACACCAGCTATTGTATTGGTACCACCACTTTAGTTTTTCTTGCTTTCATAGCATTAATGGTTGCTATTATAGTGATGCAGATTGGAAGATAGGTTAGTCGGTATACCTGAGTAAATAAAAGTCTTCAAATTCTACCCTCAAATCACATCAATAGCATATATTATGACGTCTATAAGCGACGCAACGTGTGTTTTTTTACATCAGAAAATATGTCTGATTGTTTGCCTTTCAATTTTTCTAATATCAATCTAGAAAAAAGGGGCTAATTGCCACAGGCCCTATTCTGTCTAATCATGATACACACTATATAGATCAGTACTATTCGATGAAAAAAATACTCAGATCCACGGATGGAAATCTTTTTTTTTTTTAATTTTTATAAAAATCGTAAAGCCTTTCAAATAACTACCTACAACGTTTCAAATGTGTTAACTTAATAGTGTCGTAACAATATTAAGTTAACACACACATTCTTTTTGTTGCCTTACCCGGAGATCGAACCGAGGAGCTCAAGAAGTCAAGTCCGGTGCTAGACGGCTAAACCACAGAGCCGAGAATATTTTTATAGGTAGGTGTATTATACAATTTCCCCATTTCTAAACCGATGTCTAAAATTATTTTTGTATTTGAAAGAACGTACTTCCGAGGTGGTTTTATTACCACGAAGTCTGAATGTAAAGCCTAAGCTTCCATAGCTTAGGTAAATCGAAAAAAAATACGTTATGTCTGTATATAACTTGTTGAAATTGAAGTCGGTTTTTCTGCAGGTTCACTACTCTTCAATTTGTTATTAGACTACGGAATCCTTAAAAGGAATTATATGTAGAATATGTATTTTATTATTCAAAGTCTCAGTAACACCTCTATATTTCTAAATTGCATCATTACAATATTTTAACACCGGTGGCTCGCTAGATATCAAGGAAATATTACCTTCATTTTTTATGCAAAGCGATCTTCTGCCGTTCGGAATTTTTATTCATAATGTAAAACCCCTTAACAACTGAGAACAAAAGATAAAAGGTCAAAATGTTTAACATAACAAATGGTTTCAGCACGATTTTTAGAGAAGTGATAAATTTGAAACATATTTTGAAACAAATTTCTACGAATATATCACATAAATGACTCGTATATCATCGATGTGGGCTTTTGATATTTCTGATATTTATTATGTTTTGATAACGATATTTGGATAGGTAATATTTGTGAGTTTAAATATTTACGTCAGAATTATGATTTGCAATATAACAGACTACAATTTAATCATATTTCAACATTGCGTAAAGTTTTGTCTGTGTTGAAAGAACATGTTTGAAAATACTAAGAGTTTTGGAGTGTCTTTAAGTCCTAGAAATCGACATTGTTTCGAAAGTAGAATACATTGAATACATTTGGTTCCAAAAGGTTAGGAGAAGTACAAAAGGTAGTCGCCCAAGGGTCTAAGCCTAGTCGTGGCCGGAGAGTTAAAACAAGGTCCCGGCAAAACCAAGGACCAAGGAGGCTGCACCTCAGTATCCCTCTCCGGCCAAAGAGTACACGAGGAGCAGACACAGGGTGGTGGGCCACTTATCCTGTGTGGGGAGGCAGCTTGAAGGCCTGCACAAGAGGGCGGTGGGCATTTCATCTTGCCGGCCCGGTCTTGCAGCAACCAACGATAGTGCCTGTTGCCACTGGAACCACAAAGTGGTGCACACCGTGTCTCCGGGCACCACTTCTGACGATATAAGGCTCCCTGTTGAGTGGGGCTGCCTGACGACACTAGATCCAGCGCCGTCTGGGCAGTGAATATGTGCGAAAGCGTTTCCCCAGCCACGGAACCTGGCGAAGGGGAGAACAGCGGGGTTTTACTCGGTAGGAAAAGGACTTGAACCGCTATTTCCCCCAAAATATCCATGAATATCTCCTGACGTTAAAAAAAGGCACAGTAGGTAGGTTGAGGTTAGCAATTTTTAGAGAGGTACAGCACATTTTCAGAAATTATAAAATGGAACTTTATCATTCGTACAAATATGCTAAAATCGTAGTTATTTTTTGCTAATGAAAAAAATCTATGCTTGCTACTAAGGAATCCTTCATGGGATAGTCCGATTTGCACGTGGCCACTCTATTTAATGGGGTAAGATTTTATTTTTATGATATTGGAAGGCAAATAAGAAGACGGATTACTTGATAGTAAGAAATTCATGCCGCCTGGAGACACCAAAGGTAGTAATGGTGCCTTACCAACCTGACGCCGGGATTTTAAGCCTCGAGCAAAAGTACTCTCCGAACCGGAACACGTCAATGGCAAGCTCTGACGTTCTAGCAGCAGGAATAGGCAAGGCAAGGCGGTGGTACCCATCCTGGCGAGCTGCGAAACTCTACCACCTTGTACCTTACCCTCCGAATCGGAACACGTCAACGGCAAGCATTGGACGTTATGGTGGCAGGAATAGGTAGGTACCAATCCGGGCGAGTCCCTGCGAAACTCTACCTCCTAGTACGATGTCAAGGTGCTTTAAGCCTCTGCTCGCCTTTTACGAGCTGCCTGGCGGTAAGACAGATGGTCTATTCTGCAAAAGGATAGTATAATACATGGCGGTATTATCGATGCTCGTCATAGTCGTGTTATTTTTTAAGTTTAATATAAAATAAATAACAACGAGTGAATTAGTATTTAATCCTGGGCAAATAATGTTTGAGTTCCGTGCTTGCTATTGTATATTTTAAATTTTCTTTATCTGGGTTGGCTGTGAGAAACCACTTTAGAAGATAAGCTTGCCTTTTGTGTATTTTCGAAAACATTTCTTGTATTTACTCGTCTCGTTCTGTAAAATAAAGAATGAGACATTAGTTTCAAAAAGTTAACATTGTGTGAACTTATTAAGTGGATTTGTCATTAGCAATGATAAATGAAATTTCAACTTCTGACGATTAAAAAATATGGAATTTGTGATAAAAAAGAATAATCTAAAGTTCGTGGATGTACCTACGTCATAAATATTATTATTTAATATTTTTTTTTGCTTGATATTTTACATATTTATATAAATCGAACACAATGATACAATAGTTTAAAATAAGCTCAATATGAAAGACTAACGCAATCGCAATCACATAAACTTGTAAATGAAGTTGTAAAACAGTCATTATTGGAAATTCTTTGCAGGGATCCTCATTTTTATTTATGTTTTGGACACGCCACATACTTATAATTAAAGGTAGAATAGCAGTAATACCTACAGTGTTAAAATATAAAAAAGGTAAAATATCAAAAGAAGAATAAAAATGTTTCTTGCAACAAATTTGTACGTGATAAGGCAGACAAATGTCACAGTGTAATCCTATTAATATTATAAATGCAAACGTTTTTTGTAAGTATGTATGTATGGATGTTTGTTACTCTTTCACGCTCGAATGGCTGAACGGATTTGTCTGAAATTTGGAAGACAGATAGATTGTGACCTGGATTAACATATAGGCTATTTTTAATCCCGATCGCACACCGGGTTTCTGTGAAAACGCGGGCGAAGCCGCAGGTAGCAGCTAGTATGTCATATTAATACTGTGTAAATATTATGACAGTTATAGCTAACATTAAAGTAATAGAATTAACTACTCGTATTAATCAAAAAAAATATTTTTTC
The DNA here is from genome assembly GCA_002245475.1 of Calephelis virginiensis. Taxonomy (NCBI): domain Eukaryota; kingdom Metazoa; phylum Arthropoda; class Insecta; order Lepidoptera; family Riodinidae; genus Calephelis; species Calephelis virginiensis. Next base: position 26,091 of record NJDC01000140.1, read on the forward strand.
AATCCTTAGTGTAAGTCTTTCTAATTTGAAAAATAATAAATTAAAAAGAAGTGGGTGTTAAAAAACGTTCAGAGTATTGCAATTGACTATTTATAATAAAACACGCCATGTAATGTAAATTTAAAAAAATCAACCTTATAGGTGACAGTGCTATTTTTCCACGCGACGTAAGCTGTCTTTGTAAACCAAAAAGTAAAAATAAAAAATCCAAAGATTTCATCTAAATGTCAAGATTTGTTAAATTTTGATTGACGCAAATGTCAAAATAAAAATTGTTGAATTTTCAAATTATTTAAATCCGTATCTGTTTTGAGAAAAATAGTTTAATTTGTCTCTTTAAATCTGCGAAAGCATAATGTTCTCGTTTTGTTAAGTATTTTATTACCCGCTACATAAAAATTGTGCTTTAAACCTAGTGCAATAGTTTGGTAAAAACCTGAAAATTTGTTCTGGGCATCAGACTTCTGCCGTTGAACCACAACAAACAGGTAAACATTTAAAAACTACTACTGTAGATAGTATAACTATTACACCTATACAAGTACCAAAGCATTGACATTAACAAAAATCGAGTTTTTTAAATTACCTACTAAACTATATTCTACATACCTATTCTTCCCTTCCCGTGGGAGTTAGCAAATGTTGCAGACAGATTTATTATTATTACTTAGTTAAAAGACTAATATGTTTTTAGATGATGAGGCGGCTACTTCACTTCAAGAAAACATGACATTGATCATTCGTATGCCCTGCCCGTTCACTACTGCTTCAATAAAATTGTTGATACTTAAATGATAAGTTGGTATGTATAAGTTTTGTTTAATTGCTGTGCATAGTACGTACTTGAAACTAGCACTCGTACTCTGTCGCCTCTGTTGTCTAGCGGTCTGGGGTAAGATATGTGTATTTGTGTATTTCAAAAATAAAAGCATCGTTGCCCGGGACTGAACATGTGCCCGGTTGCCATCTGTTACATTTGTGGGACTTAGGTCTTCAGTTAGTCGTGACACGAGAGATCCCACTAACGCGTTACCGACCGCAAGCAATAACTACGCTCTTTTGTTGTAAAGTCCCAGGTATGGAACGCATTAAGTAATAATACCGTTATAACTGGTTCTAAAGTGTAGTAGGTGATAAGAAGTGTCTTCAGAATTACAAGGTGCTAAACATCAATGTGATGTGCACACACATTTTTTTTAATTTTGACGCAATGCTCGATGGCGAAACTTAACGGAAGACACTGAGCCCTCCAATATCTCAATTTTGATTTTTCTCAAAGAGCGTTCGTTAATTCAATATTACTTTCAGGTCATGGAAAACTCGTATGTGCAGAGCAACTTGGTAGCAGCAGCATTTTGCTAGATATCATGTTACATTTACAATTATGTATTGCATGATTGAAATGTCTTTGACAGAAAATAAATAAAGTGTGAATAAAATCATTGATTTTTTTATTATAAAAGTCACATTGAAATTATTAATAACGTGGAATAACCTGCCTGCTTTTTTTCATTTTAAAATTTGGCTGTCTAGATAACTTCTCAGCTTCTTCAGCTTACTTGCTTCTTACTAGTCTGTGTGATAAAATATGTTTTCAATTTAATATTTTTTGAGTCCTATTTTGAAAGGACCATTTATTTTTGTAGATAGTTAAAATACTCTTTGAAAGCATAGTCTAAAATTTGATTTTCAGCCAATAACATCCGGCCACGTCAGCCATGTTGGATTTCAATTTTAAGCGAATGTGTGATTGATCAGAGCATGGGTTTCGATTCGTCAAGACTTGATAAAGTATTAGCATAAACTATACACCAAGTGTTTTTTTTTTGTTCACTTGTAAATATGTACAAAAACATTAAATGGCGACGTAAATCTTAAATAAAGTAAGAATAATGGCGATCAATTTCTACCGAAGGAAGGCATTTGAGATTGTGTCCGCTGAAATTTAAGTAATATTGAAATACAACATGAGTAATGAGAAGAGCTTATTCATTGTCAAAGTTGGCGCTCTTATTCAGTGGCAGAAATAAATTTACAAGTTGAAAGTTGGTAAGAGTCTTGTTAGAAATTATTATGACACTTCTAACCCCATTTTCATTAAAATGACTGAATTGCTACACATTTTGTTTCTGTTTCAACAATTAATATTTTTAGGGTTCTGTAGCCGAATGGCAAAACAAACGAAACCCTTATAGATTCAAAATGTCCGTCCATCTTTATATTGCAGCATAAAATGTTATTCCTAAACTTTTATACTATATGGAACTTGATAAACCGATTTATTAGGACCGCTTTAGGATTTAAGAAAAAAATAGGAGTATGGCACACCTTAATCAGGAAAATGAATCATTATTTTTCTAAATAAAACTACTAAGTGTACAGCAATATGTAGTTCCGGAACAAGTAATCAAAATTGTATATCTCGGAAGTGCTTTAGCATGGTAAGAAGGTATATTTTAGATGTAGAAAGTAGATTATATTATGTAGAAAATTAAGCGAATCGAGCGTTAGGTACCTTAGGTACTTCAAAGCGAGGTTTTGAGTCAGAACTGTAGTCTCCCTTTGCATAATAACGTGATTGTCCCAACGTAACTTCACAAAAAAAAATGAAATGAAGTGAAAATGAAATGAAAATAATTTGTTTGCGAAATATGCGTGTTAATAAGATTTTATAAAAATATCTAAGTGTATCAATATTTTGGTGTGCAAATATTTTAATATTTTAAAAAAATATTATTTAATTACATATAATTATTATTTATTACACATACGTATTTCAACTTTTAGGTATTTTTTTTTATATTTATGACTAGTTTCATTATTTGTTGCACAATATTTTGAAATGTAAATAAATTTAACCCTATGTGACGTCAACTACCACTTTTTTCCAAATCAAGTCAGTTAGCAGAAGAAACGGCGATACATACTACCCAGCAGCCAGGCACCTATCTGCCTTTACTACCACTGTTTCCAAACGTAGCCAGTCAAGAGATGAAACGTGGAAGTAAACTCCTCGGCAACCAAAATTTCTTTAAGTAAATTAAGCTTCAAATTATCAAAAATATTTACGCAGACAATTAATTCGTTTTATTGTCTTTAAATGACATGCATCCCTAAACTCGGGATCAGTCAACTCATGATCAGATGGTGGGATCCTTGGCCACGTGAGTCTTTACCTTCCAGCTTGGAATAAAAATTTAATTCAAATTTTTAGTAAATCTGCAAGACACCGACTTCGATATCAATATTATGTGAGTCATTTACATACATAAAAAAGCGGCCGAGTTCGAGTCGGACTCGTTCATGAAGGGTTCCGTAGCAGCAAGTAACATAATGTAAAAGTTCTTAAGTTCATATACAGTGTTTGCGGTTTACGACTTATAGCAAGCGGTGGGTTGATGTTGAGATGAAAGCCTACCATCACACGATGCCAAACAACTTCTTTGGCATCGTGTCATTATTTTTGTTTGACAATCTGTATGCGGTTCACCGAATACATCTACTTACCAAGTTTTAACTGTATACTTCGTATAGCTTAGAAGAAAAATTAGCTGTGAAATACGGACGGGCCGACAAACAGATAGACATGACTAATCTATAACAATTCCGTTTTTCACCAACTGGCTACGGAACCTTAAAAATTGAGTATATTCCTCGATCCTATCGAACGCTTTCCCTGGGATCCCATTGTCAGATCTAGACTTGGTGGCAATAGGACTAATTTGAAAGTATGATCTTTCAAAATAAGACGAATGTTTAAATTGGTTGAGAAATGACAGAGAAAAAGGAATAAATACGTACAGAAAAAAACATATTTAGATATTTATTTATCCTATATATAGGAGTCAAACTATACCGATCAACCGCAACCTCGGGTTCGATTCTCGACGGGGGCAGGCACTTGTGTGATGAACATTTAGATGTCTGCATTTTCGGGTCTGGGTGTTTATTAAATTTATTCTGATATCTATTTAAGTATTTCTATGTATTTGTATCGTTGACTAACATCCATAACACAAGCATATAATTTGCTTACTTTGGGGTTAGATTCAATTTGTGTAATTTGCCCAGGGAATTGAGGGATGTTTGGGGAAACATATAACCTACTCCTTTTTCATAATCGGTTTAATATGTTGATATTTAATGAAAAATAAATATATCAGTCACAAAGACCAGCTGGGATACAGGCAAGCATAAACGTCTGCTTACCTATAAATTTAAATATCTCAAATTAATAGAACTTACTCTTCCAAAGTTTTATACTGTAATAAAGGTAATTTATAGAAACAACAAATGTATCATAAAAAAATTAGAAAATGAAACAAAACAATTGATATGATACGAAGAAATATTATATCGTATTCATTTTTAAAGAAAATCCTTTCAGTAATCGTTCTTTCGACATTTGAATTGAGTATTTCATGTAGGTACCGCAACCCATTTATACGTAATAGGTTTATAAAAATACTTCTTAAATTGAGTTATGTTGATTATACTCCACCAGACAAAGCTCCTTTAAAGATTTCATAGCCGCATGGCAAAAATGAATTCTAATAGATTCGACGAGTGCATCTGTCCGTCCGTACGTTACTGCG
>NJDC01000140.1:31079-59889 GCA_002245475.1 Calephelis virginiensis
AATTTAAATATCTCAAATTAATAGAACTTACTCTTCCAAAGTTTTATACTGTAATAAAGGTAATTTATAGAAACAACAAATGTATCATAAAAAAATTAGGAAATGAAACAAAACAATTGATATGATACAAAGAAATATTATATCGTATTCATTTTTAAAGAAAATCCTTTCAGTAATCGTTCTTTCGACATTTGAATAGAGTATTTCATGTAGGTACCGCAACCCATTTATACGTAATAGGTTTATAAAAATACTTCTTAAATTGAGTTATGTTGATTATACTCTACCAGACAAAGCTCCTTTAAAGATTTCATAGCCGCATGGCAAAAATGGAATTCTAATAGATTCGACGAGTGCATCTGTCCGTCCGTACGTCACTGCGAGGCTCAGCCTCAATTCCCAAAGGACGGGGACAGCGATTTATGTGACATTTAAATGTCTGTATTTCGCGGGTGTGGGTGTTTGTTTAGTATATTGTGGTATCTATTTTAGTATTTCTATGTATTAGTGTCGTTATTAATTCTATGGACTAGTTATTGGTAACTGAATGCGTGAATATTAATGATAAAGTTTGCAACTTCGATATACGAGTATTTTATTAAGAATATGTAACTAAAATGCTCTGGTCAGAAAGGTTAGATGTAAGTATAATCCTGCTTCTTGTACTACTGATAATATCAAGGGTATAATGAGGAAAAGAGATAAAGCTCAGAGACAGTTTAGGAAGTACCAAACTAATGAAAATTTAGCTGTGAGAGATTGCTACGTTAAAGGTGTTCTTAATTTTGCTGCCTTGCTAAACGCAACTTTATTAATGATCTCGTTTTTTCTGGATCTGATTCCTGTAAAGTTTCGTGAATGTGGTGTCGATGTCTGGAATTCAAATTTTCTGATCCACCTATAACTCTGGGTAATTTGATCAGAGATACTTCTATCGCTAAATTGCTCTCCAAACGAAATTGACGAATCATATATGAAAAAGCATGTTCGGACTATTTCGTCGGTAGTATTGGTATTAGTTGGCAATTTGAGGTCGCGTATGATGCATGTCCCTGAACTATCCGAATTCCCTCCCACACTGTCATATTTTTAATTTTTTATTGACGTCCAGGACGTTTCTTGACTCCTGAAGAATGCCACACATTACTTCTGTTATAAATATTCTCCTTCTTTGGATTTTCGACCTATCTTAAGTATCCTTTTCTGTCCAAGATAGTAGAGCACATAGCATACTCACAGCTAAGTTGAAATGCCATCCTGGCCTTTAGGCTTTCGCCCTGGACATGGAACTTCGTTAATTCAAATGACAGGATAATTTTCAAGCCATCTATGAAAAGTTAACAAAAGATTTGAGAAGTGCTTTTGGTTAGGTGGACTTTGATATGCTAATTAAGGTAGTTACAAACCTAAATATATCACACACAACACTATCACCACTATAATCCACTCAAATTTCTATAAACTTACAATTTTATGCCAGAGGTATTGCGGATACAATTAAATACATGAACTTGAACGAAAGGGCTTAGATCTTTTCTATGAGTGGTCCGAATCATATGGCCTCCCCGTATACCCAAGTAAGTTGCAAGCTTAAATATTTGGTAGTCGCTACATATTAAATGTAATAATTATTAGTGCTATGGCACCGTATATTAAACATAACAATATACCTTTATTTTTACCTTTTGTGTCAACAATCTGCCTCTTGGAATTGTCATGTAAATAAATTGAGCTAAAAATTTACTTCGCATTTCACTCTATCAGGACTTTTAAAGAAGGTTTGCCTATTGAATCTAAAGTTTGATGAATACTTTTATATACCTTATCCTTCCATTATTGATGACGTCAACTCTTATTACCTCGGTGTCACTGAGAAATGTGTCGATAAACTAGAAAAAGTTTAAAATCTCTAAATTCTTTTATTCTTGTCTTCAAAAAATTGATCACATTTCAAGTTTCTGGGATATGACTAAATGGCTTTCGATTGGACAACATAAGTTAACTTTATATTTTTTTTGCTTTTCAAAATTCTTTTTGAACAGTTTTCTCCTAATAATCTTAGGTCAGGTAAGTATTAGTTAGTAAATAATTAAGTCATTTACTTACGGCCAATATTAATAATCAATCCTAATCCAAAACTTGCTGTCCAAGTTTGATATTTTGATCCATTTTTATGTTATCGCTTGCCAATAACATATCTGTGGACATGATAAATATGGCAATTAGGTATGGGATAGGCCGCCGTATATGCAGCTATCTAGATTGCTTGAAATCCATTAGATTGAGATGCATTATTAACATTGACCGTTATTTGGTATCCTTCCAGCTCACGTTGCTGTTTAAATTTCCGTACTCTACTGCAATATCTTTAAATCATTTTGCTGCAATTTCTAACTCATTCACAGTTAATGGTGTAAAGTTGTGGATCTCTTTGCCTTGTGAAATTCCATTAGTGCGAAATTCTTGATTCATTCAAGAAATAGCTATAATAATATTTCCTTGCATAGTTTAAACTCTTTCCGAATAAATATCAGTTGACTTTAAGTATACTATGGTTCGTTTATTTTTTTTATTGTATAAATTTATTAAATAGTAAATTTTTATTAGTTTAAGTCTAGTTTTTTGATTGATTATTTTTTTCACGGCTTGTTTAGCAAAAATTTATTTTATTAGAGATAAGCTCTCTTTTTGTACTTTGTTTTATTTAGTTTTAAGTTTTTTAGCAATATCTGTTGAGTGCAATAATGATTCAGCAATTATCATCCTAAAGAATTGTCAAGTGCCTCCATTTTGGAGTCGCTCAATAAGTGTATTTGGAGATTTTTATTATTTCCATTACAATACCATTATCATTATATTACCAAATTGAACACAATCAAATACACAAAAAAATATAACAAAAATGTCGCAGAGATTTACTAAAAGAAAAAATTATTGATTGCTTAAATATCTTGGTACAAGTAAATACACTTTTGATTCTAAAAATGTTGTAGATTTAATACTCACCTACTTTTTTGTTGTTTATACTCGACTGTTTTCTCTATTTAACGCAAGGTTTTCTAAAGTTTTATAACTACAATTTGTTAAACAATCTCTCATCGCTACAAACCATTCCCGCCGTTATTATTTACACTAGGAAGTCTTTATGTTTACCCTCCAGGGCCATCAAAAGAGAAGTATTATTGAAGTTTTATACCTAGTCTACAATTCATTTTATTCTACTTGTTAAATATACTATTTCAAAAAACCTATATATATTTAAGCATAGCTGAGGGCATTCTCCTGAAGGCCACGACGCTAAAGCTTCCCAATTATCGGCAAATATTCCCTACACCACATATTCTGATAACTTCTATAGATATAGGTAAATATTTGATCGTTCTGCTTGTTTTGCTTTGTTTGAGTTAGTTGAGTGTTACAGCTTTCAAGTTTGTACAGGTTTATATAACAGATATTAGATTCTGATGTCATAAGATGTTAAGTTTCGAACTAGTTATATGAATTGAGGACAATCTTTATTGTTTAATTTTTCTCCAAGAATTTGAGTTGAGTAAAAGTACAAAAACGGACTCAAAATTCATAACTACGTCATCTAGGTAAACAAAAAATATGCCAAATTATGTTTATAAATAAAAAAACATAAATACTTCTATACTAGGTACTACTATACTATACTAGGATACTAAAAAACCGCCGAACATCGTTCACTTAGCCGAACTCAAGCCGAAGCATTGGGACTTAGCGTGAAGATATGTATGTATATTATGTAGGATGACCTGTACGTTTAAGTGTTTTTCTACATTCCAGAGATCAAGTTATTTGGTCATTTCATACTGAGTTTTGTTATATCTGTAATTTTTAAACTATTAAAGTTATGATTTGAATAAAAATTTTAAGACAATTTATAAAACACATGCCTGCTACAAAAAAATGAACAAAATCGAGCTGCGCATAGCCTAATTTACATTTTAACTTGACTTTAATGAGTGGGATAAAAGTATACTACAAGTTCCCTCGGCAGGTTGTTCTACATCCTATTTTTAGTATAATAAATCTATTTTATTTTTAAACTAGCTGCTACCTGCGGCTTCGCCCGCGTTTTCACAGAAACCCGGTGTGCGATCGGGATTAAAAATAGCTTATATGTTAATCCAGGTCACAATCTATCTGTCTTCCAAATTTCAGACAAATCCGTTCAGCCATTCGAGCGTGAAAGAGTAACAAACATCCATACATCCATACTTACAAACTTTCGCATTTATAATATTAATAGGATATCATCAATTTACGGGATTTACTCTTAATAAAGTTGTCTTATTTCAACACTTATTTCAATTAACATTTAAAGAACATCTTCAATATGCAGAACCACAGTTTTATATTGTTTAAAACATTAATTTTGCGGAGGACTTCGCCTAGATTTTGGTTAGATCGCAATTTTCAATGGTCATTATTAAGGGTCCATGTATGTTAAAATACGTCAGCAATATACTGTTTTTTTCATACAAAGCAATTATGGATCTTGGCGACAAAAATACACAAGATTAACATTAATATGCTTTATAAGACTAGTGTTTCCAAAACACGATTCATTTCACTTTGCTCGATAGAAAAAAATCACAAAGTTAACCCTTTTTTGAAAGCAAAACCCATCTGTCTACTTCGATTATGAAAATATTGACACCAGATTTAACATAAACATAGAGAAGTATTATACCTAAAAGATAACTGTTTCAGTTATTATATTTTTTTTTCAAATTACTTTTATAGTGTCAAAAATAGTGATTTGGCGCTTAAGACATTTACTTCAGAGCGCAATATTTCATAGTAATCATGGAACGGGGGAATGCGCTGATTGGCTCTTCTGGCTGACTAAGAATGGGGCCTTAACATAAAATCTGCATAATATATACAGTTGCAATTCCCGATAACCTACGCCTACCCCGCTAGGGACTTAAGGATACGTGTGTGTGTCACAGTTATGGAAGTTCATTCCATACTTACTGTGCCCGTGACTTCACTCGGTTGGAATAAAAGTTACTTAGTCAATTTTATTAAAATGAAAGTAGCCTAACCTCATTCTTATTGTATCAACTACCTGCCATTAAAAGTCCCGTTAATATCTGTCCAGCATTCTTACCTCAAAAATTTCCAAAAAACCGCTTTATTGATTTTTTGATTTTAAGATTCACAAATTTAATCATTCATTAAGATAATTATACCCACTTTAAATTAATTTGATAATTTTGTAGTCATTAAATATCAATAAATAATTATTTGTGGTATATTAAAATTCGGTAATCAAATCATTTAATTACAATTACATAAATTATTAAATAATATAATATCCTACAATTAACAAAAAAAATCATTTAATTATAAATATTCATTAAATTCGACATACAAACATTAACAAAAACCATATTTAATTAAAAAAATTCATTTGTATACCATTAAGATATTTGTTTTTTATTATCAATGTTATGGTTACGTAATTTACTTCCTATCTTATTTTGGTGAAATACATTGTTTATAATTGTTACATTATTATTTATATTATTATAAATTCTTACATTTAAATTTTAATTATTTTTCTTATTAAAGAATAGATTTCGGATCTACTTTTTGGGAGATGAACTCATTTAAGGAGTAAAATCTTTTTTCAAACAGCCATTGGATGCCTAGATTGTAAAATATTTCATAGGCATAGGCTTAGTTAGTTCACATTTAACTCATTGATATTTATATTCAAACGAGTATTACTTAAAGATTCTGTCAATGAATTAATCAAATTCCTCTGCCTGTGTATCTAGAAATATGATCGTTAAAATAGTCACTATAAATAAAACATAAAAGAATTGAAACTGAATGTAAAATTTAAATGAATGTGGTAGCGAAAAGCTTTTACAACCCGATCTGAAAGCGGGATCTTCAAGATATGAGACGTCTAAAAACATCCCACATCCACCCAAACCCTATCTTTCCACTTTGGGAATATAAATCGCATGATGTAACGACATTTTGTTACTTTAATCTTTTGAAACTTCAAACGCGATTACTCCGCGCATAACGAATAAATTTTCGTGATATTTTTGTTTGGCACCTTTTATTTTTGAGTCCTATTTAATTATTTTTTTAAACCCGTTACCATTAAAAAAAACAAAAATATTTATTAAGTAACTTCACAAGATTCCCAGATCACCAAATTTCTTACTGTAGAAAAAAGGGTGAAACATGAAAAAAAATAACGCGAAATTAAATTTAAGTTAACTGACATCAATTTCTTTTACGCACATTTAAATCCTTTGCGTCCATAAGAATATTAAAAAGTAGTAATATTTTTAGGGTAAGTTTTTTAACGCTTTTATTCTTTAATACAATACTTATAACAAAGTATCTTCACACCCGTATCCCCGAAGTAATAGACAGAGGAATAACTAGGACACCCACGATTAACCAAAGACACTACACCGTATATGACAGGTAGCAAGCCTATCCTTCGTATATCTACAATAATTAATGTTGGTTATCATTTTCCACGCTTTGTTTGCCTGGCCCTTGGAAAAATTAGTTCCCAGGTAGCTTGCAGTTGACGAGCAAGTGTTTCATTGCCACGTCTTTGGTAGGTAGATATTAGAGCTTAGTTCAAAACCGCCACTTAACTTATTCTGGTTAAGTTAGTGATTGACATGGTCATGTTTTATGTGGAAGCAAGAAACGTAAAAAAAGACGGGTTGCACTCCGGGAGTGCCGGCAGAAGTGAAAACTTGAATATTAACGTTGTGCATTTTTGATATTTTGGAACGGTTAGGGAATAATTTTGCACGAATTGCTTTGATTATCAGTATGAAAATACTATCATTTATGCACAAATATTATTTTCATATCAATAACCTGCGTTTGGCTTGAAAAAAACTCGCTAAAGTGAGACCACGTGATGGCTGGGAGCGTCGTTATATTATCTATACAACGAACATTGCTCGTCTAAACGTAAAGCTTATTTTCAAGATGGAACAAATAGAGCAATGTCTATTCATATTATACGTATCTGCTATCTGTAAGAATGTAATGGTAGGTATATTGCAGCGTAATATCCATTGCGCATTCTATACTCTTTGGAAATATCTAATTAATACAAAAACAGCAATGAATCTACGTTTCATTTTAGATCTCGCGCCGTCTTATTCGCACATGCGCAGTGCGCCGTCTTACGTTCTGACGATCTGACGCGAGTTTAGAAGTTTTTAACTATTCCAATAAAAGTGCACAACGCCGCTAAAGAAGTTTTCACTTCAAAAATGCGTGTACCCCATTTCGGCTGGAATCCCGACTCATTTTCTCGCGTAGAAAAGTTTATCACCTAACCCAGCGTTAACCACCATTTTTCAGTCCACGGACCCTGTTCCTCAAGTACAATTTTCACGAACCCCCTTAATAAAATAAACAGCAAAAAAAACGGATGAGGTATTCATTTTAGTTATTACAGATACAAAAAAAAACAAATACAGAATGTAATGACTACTTACTATGAAAATATGAAAAAAATTAATGTGAAGGAAATGCATTCAATGAGCGATATATGTATGGTCCAGAGAAGACATTGCGGACCCATGGGGGTAAATTATGGACATATGTTGGGAAAGGTGACCTACACACAACGGCTGACATACCCATTAGTAGATGTACATTTCTTATAGATGTATAATAGAATTAGTTCACAATTTTCAAATTTTTAATATTCCTTTATGGTATTCGCTAACATTTACACCACCTTGATTCAAGATTCAAACAGCAAATTAATCTTTATTATAGATGAATCAACCAACTCATTCCGTACCTCCATTATGCAAACAAATTATCTAGCAAAGTGCCATAAAATTAAATCACTTTGGAAGTTCGTGTAAGTTCCTATCACACGAATCATCTTCCAGTAATGTAATAAAACTATCATTTCCGCACTAATCATTAATGAATTTTTAATTAAATTAACCTTCGGAAAGGAAATGGCGTGACCTACTTGCGTGTCAGGAATATGTTCAAATAATGCGAAGTGCCTTTTCAGCGAGCTTTTAATTACGGACTATTGTTCATTTCTAGGAATATGACTATGATATATTGTCGCGCTTTGTCAGATAAGTGTTATGCGAGGCGCAATGCGGAATTCTTTGCCTTCTTTTGTTTGTCTCTCAAGTGTACTACTGTAAGCAGTGAGAATCCTTTTTGGTGGTATAAAAGTTGTTAAAAAGCTACTTTATTTTATTATAAAATGTTAATTTTAGCTATTTATTGTCACTTTAAATATACCTGTCTAGGTAAAAGGGGCTATTTTTCATCAACTAAGAGCCTGACTTCAAATTAGATCATGAAGAAACAGTCAAGCGAGTCAATGACATACCGTAGCATATAAAAAAACAGATTGCAGGAAACCATCACGTGTGAGGCCGCAGGCACAGATAAGTGTAGGAAATCGAATGATTATAGAAGATGGTAGCAGCATAACGAGCGGTTTGAGAGAACTGTTTGAAGTTTCTAGAATGCAGAGCCTTCGGCATGAATTATTCGGCACAAAGTTTGTTAACCAACCGCGCCCGCACTTCGCCTTAATTATTACAACTTGCTTAATGATTTTGACCCAAAACTTTAAATATTTATAAACAGTTTCATCGATTTTTGATTTATTTTTGTGAAAGCTAATCAAACATTGGCATCACATCAATTTATACATTTGCAAAGTCATTAATAAGATGTATCTTCCATGGTTTGTTAATTCTTTCGCTCATTATAAAAACATTACGACACTTATAACTTAAGACAAAAGACTTTTCAGTACAAACAGGTCACTCTAATTTATAAGCACGATTATTTCACAGACACTATGGACAATGGACAATTTTATTGCTATCAATTTTCTTTATTATAACAGGTAACTACCCGCTACCCGGATCTTTTTTCAGGTAGGCTTAAATTTTTGGGTTTTTCAATGATCACAGTTAGGTAACAATAGCCCGTATCTGTTTAAAAAAAACAGCAATGCTTAGTTTATGAAATCGTTTTTTTTTTCAATACAAAGCAAAGCAAAAGCAAAAATTAAGTATCCCTTAAGAGGAAGGCAGAAATAGGTACAACCAGGTCATCCACGATTACACGAAAGTGACAACATAATGTGATAAGTTCTGTTCAAGAAAACATAAGAATTTGTGGCGTGCCAGCTGCCACGTCTAGTAATTATGAAGTCAATAGCAAATTTGCAAAATTACATACATACATATCTTCACGCCAAGTCCCTTACGGGGTAGGCAGAGAGTATCGAATGCCAGACCACACATTCCTGACAAACCTGTCTTGCTTCCTTCACATTCATAACCCTTTTCATACAAACACGCCGGTTTCGGAGACTCTTGACACCACCCTCGGATAATATCCGATTGATCTGATCGTGAAATGTCAGCCTTGGTCTCCCCGGGTACCTACATCCACCCATAAATTACATAAATGTATGTTTCATAAATAAATAAAATTAAAAACTAACTTTTATGTCAAGTTAGTCTTGATGCTTCGATCGTTGTGCTTGCGCGCTCTGAATATTTCTATGCTTTTGCTATGTACTCTTATGTTTGTGCATTCTACTAACTTTAACTATATGTGTGTAGGTAAAATAGTAACTATAATTTTGTCCAATTTCATCTTTCGTTAACCCACTACAGCACAATTTTTTATACATGATGATTTTATGCCTTACACATAGTCAATTAAGAGAACATGTCATTTTGTGTATGAAATATTCGAAATTTAATTCGTTTACATTTTATTTTCACTCAGAATTTTAAAATACAAACTTAAAGGTTTCTTCGTTTCTTTATTTAAATATGAATACGGTAAATATAAAAAGATGTAAATCTTGCCTCTGTGGTCTAGAACTTCTCGACTTTATGAAATACCTGCCATTAAATAAATTTAAAAAATGTGTCAAAGTGAAATTGTATACAAAAGGTTACAATACCGTTCCTGAATATCTGTTGGATAAGAGTGCTTGGGATTAATTGCTCCTCATACCAATCTCTTACTAGCAATGATATGTGATGTGATACTGATAAATTTGTTTAGAATAAGGATAAAAAGACGGATCTTTTCAGTGTGTGGCCGCGTTCCGATCCGGTGGTAGTTTTAGTATTATATAGACTCGTCACCTTGTAAAGTGAATGAGAATAAAAATATATTATATTCTAGATGTCTAGGTGTTGGATTTGAATGCATGAGGTCTCCGGTTCGATTCCCGGGTCGGGCAGTAAAAAGAAAATGTGATTTTTCCAATTTTCAAAAAAATAATGTTGCTCGGTATTGGATATGTGCCCGGTTGGCCGTAGGCTTACAACCTATCACATTGTGGGACTTAGTGTCTTCGGCTAGTCATGGGTGCCCTGGTTGTGCCTCTGTCTACCTCTTCGTGGATATGGGCGTGAAGATACTTAATTACTTATTTATATGTAAATGTTTGTTTTATTCCAATTCGCTGTCTTGCCTTTTTTTATATTACCTATCGGCAATTGCAAAAACGAATGATAAAAAGTCATTTCGGTTGCAGCTATCATCTCGTTTTGAAATTCGAGTAGATAGTAGATAAAGGATTAAATAATTCATTGCAATAAGTGACGACTGTGACGCATAACATCGTATAAAAATTGGCAGTAACGCGTTTATTAATACCCCATTTTTATACAACTTGGTTTAAAACTAAGCAAATTAATTCAATCTGAAATGGTATTAAATTAAACTAACTTTAAATTACTGTGGTTTGATTTTGGAATGACTTTTGTATGGCGATAAACCTTACAAACAGATACAAATTCCCATTAATAATATGTCCTGTATGAATTTTCACTCCACCGTCAATAATTGTAGTCATTTGCATATGAAACACTTATTTCGTTTTGATTTACCGTTTGAAATGTAGATTATCTGTCACATTACGAAACATGGCCCGCTGCTCGCTCCCTAAATATTCCTTACCGAAGCCTCCTAATTTAGTGGATACGTTAAACATATTCTCGAATTCGTCAACAAACTTCATAAACTTTGTGTAAATAGTATTTGATTATTCATTTAGAAAATAAAAACATACATACAGATATGCTTATAGATATAAAATGAATCCTTGCTTTGTGTTGTCTTCGTATCACGTCTGAACGGATGGACCAGTTTTGCTAATTAATTTGCATTGGTATTGGTATTGATCAGTAAAAGGTTCTTATAAAGATAAAAACTAGGAAAACTGCAAAAACAACATTTTTTTCCATACAACTGTTCAACAATACAACGTTTGCCGGGTAGACTAGAAAAATATAAAAATATTGAATAACCAAAATAAAACTACAACAAAAAATACATTAGTAGTAAATTTGCTTCGCTCAAACTACACCTATTTTAAATGCTTGCTACATTTTTTTAAACAAAAACAAAAGAGATGGAACCTTTTGAACATGTCAGATTAGCTTAGCAACCGGATGAGCTAAATTGTGACATTTTTAATCAACGTTTTCCGAGGAATAGATAAAGCATCTGTAGAAATGTGGTGTGCAAAACATTTTGACAGCTTATCTTAGCTTAGTTTATACTATTAGACACGTTTTTTTTGTTAATTGAAATAACGATAACTCAAAATTAGGTGACTGAGTTCAAACCAACATTTTCATAAAATTCGTGTGAATTGTTACGAGTTTCTTTAAAGAATAAAGGCACAACAAGCACAGCAGGCCCACAAACCCCACAAAGCAGCTCGTATAGAGGCGTTATTGTTTTTATTAACTATATGACTAAGAGATTGAGTTTCGCAACTACTTGTTCACTTCGATACCACCGCCTTACCATTCCTGTACTCACGCTGTAAAGTTTAAATTTTCCAGGAAAAATTATTAGTAGATAAACTAACTGTACATGGTGTATATAGTTATTTTTTTTTTAGTTACATTTCTTATTGTTAGTAATAATATACAGGGTTACATCTAAAGCACGAGTCAAACTTTGAGAAACGGTTTGGAATCGATAACACTTTCGATCTATGAAAAAACTAAAATTGAAAAAAAATCAATATACATTTTTTATCTACGCAAAATACAAGATGCATGGTTATAACCTAAACAAAACATAAAACTTGTTCCTACCGACCGCAGTCTCATTCGCAGGCTGGTGACGTCATAACTCGTACTAGGCACGGCGTAGCGTAACAAGTTAAGCATTTTTGCGGACTGTTTTAAGTGAATGTTTATTGAAGTAAATATTACAATTTGGCAACAATATTTGAAATACATTAACATTTAAGCCTATGTCCCCTAATATTAAAATTTGGCCGGTCCATTAAAAGTTACTCTGTATATGTTCTTATTATTTCTATATTCATCATAGGAACTACTGATGCAACTAATATCCAAAAGCTAAAAACTTAAACCACATGTAAAATGAAAATGGCAAAAACTAACGCTATGGTTCCAGGAGGTATAAAAGCGTCCGAGTAAGCAGCGCACAGCTTGCTACAACCTTGGTTAAAAATAGTGATACCTACGGTTAAAATAGTCTCATTTCCTTTGCAAAAAGGCCATCGTCAAAGTAAACAATGAATTTGCCAAATCATGTCACTTACTACGTAATCACTGATTATTTTGATTACACATTAAGTACTTATGTAATATGATTTAAAGCTGAATACGTCACGTTACGTTAGTGATATACGGAATTTCCGACTTGTGCAGGTGCTTTCCGGGCCCGGATGCTTCGGGAAGTATCTGCACAAGATCGCGAGACGGGAGGCGGCCCTCGCCTGCCTCGAGTCCAGAGTCCAGGTGCCAGAGGATACGGCGTCCCACACGCTGGGGGAGTGCGTCGCTTTTCAGTCTCAGCGGTCGTAGGAGAGGACCTCTCGCTGCCGAGCGTCGTCAACGCCATGCTCCGTGGTGACAAGTCCTGGCAGGCGGTGGTCTCCTTTTGCGAAGAAGTATCGATGCAAAAGGAGACCGCGGAGCAGACCCGGGAGGACGATTCCAACTCAGGCCCGCTCCGGCGCAGGCGGACTGGGGGCGCAAGACGGCGGTTCCTTCGCCTTCAAAGCGCCTCCAATGCGGGGCTGCCGAGAGGAGTCGGGGGACTTTCCTCGGCCAGCACGGCCTCGCACGCCTGGGGGGCGACTCCAGTGGCCGGAGTCGCTCCTCTTTCAGCGCGGTAGGAGGCCCGGTGAGGACCGGGCCGTAGCCACGGAGCGAGATGGTGAATGCCAACGCGACCCCATCTCGCTCCTAGCGAAGGTCATAATGTAAAAAAAAGTGATATACGAAATTACAGAATGACACCGACTAATAATGGGATACCACGTGAGGGCTAACTTAGTTTCAGTGCGTTTTCGATGTCAAAATTATTTGGCAAATATTTTTACTAAATTGATGATGTGTGGAAAGCGCTATAGCTTATATAGCATGCATATCGATATCCCTGACATGGATCGATTAGGTTAGGTTAGTCAGCCTCAGTCTCAGTCTCATTTAATTGCAATTAAAATTAGAAAAGATACAGACAATATAACGAGAGAGCCAATTGAGTCTTATGAAGAATCTATACTTTTCATCGTTAGCACTTGGTGGGTTTCCATTGTATATATATATATAAAAAAATGTACCTGTACTTTTCCACAAAAACATTTTATATATCCGGTTTTACCTATGATACACTATAGTCAACTAGTTTCAGTTTTCATACCATCATCAAGGTTTATTATCCTAGGGTGGTGTCAAGAGTCTCCGAAACAGGCGTGTTTGTATGAAAAGGGAAAATAATGTGATAGAAGTCAGACAGGTTTATCAGGATCGTGAGATCTGGCACTCGATACTCTCGGCCTATCTCGTAAGGGATTTGGCGTGAAGATATGTATATATGTCAAGCTAGGTCTCCCCGGGTACCTCCATCCATCCTTATTCGCACTGTATATATCTGCTTTATAAATAAGAAATAAATAAGTATCTTCACGCCCATATCCCCGAAGAGGTAGGGCAGAGGCACAACCAGGGCACCCACGATTAGCCGAAGACACTAAAGTCCCACAATGTGATAGGTGGCAAGCCTATCGTCAACTTGGCACATATCCAATCCCGAGCAACATTATTTTATTAGAAAGTTGGAAAAACCAAATTTTCCTTTTGTTGCCCAACCCGGGATTTGAACCCGGGACCTCATGCAGTCAAGTCCAATACCTGAACTGCTAGACCACAGAGGCTTTATTAATCTTTTATCTTTCATTATTTCTACATTATCGAACCAGCAGAACATACGTTTTCTTATCTTAACACCAAAACTTTCTTGAGTCTCACTGTTACGAATGCGGTCACTGAGCGATATATCATAGATTTTCCGTAGTGTACTCGTTCCGAGCGCTTCTGTACTGATCTCACTCTTTGGCTGACATACCTAACTTTCGCTTCCAAACAACAACAGAATTATGCGAAGCGAGTTTCAAACTTTGACTCCAAATCTCTCCTATTCCCTGCCTAAACTCTCTTTGTTACATCTGTGGTGTACCTTCTATCCCTGCTAAAAGCACAAACGACATATACAATTTCATTCTCTTATTCCAGCACTATCATTATAATCATCAACTAAAACTATTCCGTCTGTTCTAGCTATGTCTCCTTCAAACACCATTACTTTGGTTTTCATCGCATTCAAATGTCCTTTGATAACTGTGATCAGTGTTTCCGGCGCAGATGGTATAAGAGTCCAAAAGTAAAGCATCATTTGTATTATCACCATCAGTCATTGACCTTAACCTTTGGAGGCGAATGTCCAAATACAAGATAAACAAGCATGCTGATAACACACAGCCTTACTTGACGCCAATATTAACGTCAAACTAAGGCGATATTTTGCCATTCAGCTGCACAACTGCTTTACAATCTGAATTCATAGACTGCACAGCACATAGCAGGGACCCGTCTATCCCATAATCTGGTAAAATGTCCCAAGTTTTATTTGGTACAACCCTATGAAACGCTTCTTCGAGATCCACAAAACCACAGAAAACCGACTGGCCTACAAAAAGATCTTTTCTACGATGTTGCGGAGCAAAAACGCCCTCCTCTTCCAGACGTGTAACCGCCTTTGGCCTTCCACAACATTCCATCGGACATCTCTTGCATCCTCCTTTCAAATATTTCTTATACGTTTTTAACGCCTAACTGTTCAAACTGATGGCCCTGTAACTGGTGCAGTCTATACGTGAACCTTTGCCTTTATACAAGAGCAAGCGCATAATCTGCGGGTACTCAGCTGGTCAAACATATTTTATTGCAAAGAACCCAGAAATAGTTCCAGATCGCAGGACCACCAAAATTGATCATCTCAACTGTAAAGATAAATCATCGACTCTTAAAATAAAAGAAATCATATGTTTTTTTTAAATAAATGCAAGTTAATGTTATGAATACGAACTTTTGTACTTTATAATTGTTTGTAAAAAGTATATAGCATAAATGCTTGTATATCGTCAAATGTTAACATTAACATTAACATTAATTCATTCAAGATTTTCTTTAACGCGAGTGAGAGGAAAACAAGTAAACAAATTTCCTGATAATTAAATATACACGTATTTATAGCAAAAGTAGTAATGATGCGTTGCCTGAGGCTGGGCACTAAATTGTAACATGGCTGTAAATAGGAGTACTGACGTTATGGCAGAATAAGTGTGATGGCGGTACCAAATTAGATGACGCAAAAATCTTCGATCTAGCACAGTAGTATTAAGTATCTTCAATATTCCAGGTACAAAGTTCTACATTGACGATGTAATGTGACCGCGCCTTTAGATCCCAAAAGACAAATCTTAGATGCATTTATCACGACGCGATCCGTCAATGTTACGCACTTGATGAGAACGAGTTTGTATGGAAACTCCATTAGAGAATCCAAGTCATTAGCTGCGAGGGTGGTGATTTTTAACGATAAATTAGGGAGAATTTATGAATATCATCAATTTCGCATTATTCAGTT
Organism: Calephelis virginiensis; assembly: GCA_002245475.1. NCBI lineage: Eukaryota > Metazoa > Arthropoda > Insecta > Lepidoptera > Riodinidae > Calephelis > Calephelis virginiensis. Next base: position 47,106 of record NJDC01000140.1, read on the forward strand.
CAATTAGGTTTTTACAGCGTAGGGATATGATGACCCCATCACCCACTGATCTTTCTTTTATGATATAAGTGGGTGTACATGCAGATGGCTCTGACGGTTGGTGTAGGTGGATGGTCAGAAAAAACCCACTCTCCAAAACCTTCCTCGGTTTTCAAACCATCTGTATGTTTTTTTTTGTAATTTACAACGCAATTACTCGACCAATAATTAATGGATTTTGATGTTTTTTTTTTCTGAAAGTAAATAATGATTCAGAGATGGCTTGAGTAAAATACCTACCACCTTCCCTACCTACATACCACCGTCTTACATATTCCTGCTACCATAGTGTCAGCTTTTGCTGTTACGATTCGGAGGATAAGGTATCTTGTAAACTTACTTTTGCTTGGGGTCTTAAGCACCATTTTCACCTTTGGTTTCTCTAGGCGGCGTAAATTTATTACCCTCAGGAATTCCATCTGCTTGTTTGCCTTCCCTTTTTTCTTTTCAATGATGAAAAAGAATAATCCAGACCAGACAGTTGGTTTTTAAGTTATATTTAACTAGCGGCCAGCCCGGCTTTGCACGAGCACAAAATATACATATAAACCATCCTCTTTAAGCACTTTATCTATTAAAAACCGTGTCGAAATCAGTTGCGTATTTTGAAAGATTTAAGCATACAAAGGGACATAGGGACAGAGAACGCGACTTTGTTATATACTATGTAGTGATAATGCATATTTTTTATGTACCCAGATGTCCTAGTAATTAAACTGGAATTTTCTATTTGCCTAAACACACCTACATTTATTGAACAATTGATATTCGTTTGTTTCGTTCATTGAGTCGTGATCGATTGTGATTTATAAGCGTCCTGTCCATGTGACACGACCTGTGCGACATGAAACCAAGTTATCTGTTAATGTCAATGTAGAGTTTTGGCGCCATCGAGAGAAAAGATGGTCGAAGTTTTTTCAAAATTATTGGATTTCGTGTTAATATTGAGTGAAATTTGTCAATTTTGGTGGCATTTTGTACAATTTTGTTCAGTAAAAGTGCACAAATGAAATAATCATAAAGAAATTAGCGTATCGTATATTTTCTCGTTGCCGCCAAATCTCGTTACATGAGCTTGTGTAAAAAGGCCACCACTTTACCCAAGTGCCTGGCATGACTTATTGACGACTTACGACTGATAACTAATTAAAATTAATTGAAATTGATATAAAATTTGATGTAAACATCTACTTGACTAATGGCTAAATACTAACGTGATGGCCAAAACTTAAAGAATGAAATGAAAATGAATGTCCATGTGCGTACGCAAATTGTTTTAAATCACAGTTTTTTGTAAGGGATGATATACTAAACGTACGTAGGTATTAAAAATTGTACTAAACAAAATTTAGAAATTTAGGAATCATTTTTAAAAAATTATCATTCGTCATCGTCGCCAATATAGATAATTTGTAAACTCCTTAATTTATAAATACACGTACGTATGTAAACCTGTTTATTGTTACAGTGAAGGGGTCATACACGAATAAACCTTTTCAAAGTTTTACGTTGTAGGGACAAGTGCATGTACCATGTGTATTTAGTATGTAAAAACAAGTTTTTTTATTGATTATTTGGACCCGACCGCATTTGGAATATTAAGGTTAGGTTGTATTTTTTTAGTCATCGTCACGTTGTTTTCATTATTGTGGTGTTTCGATTTCAACAGTAGGTTGCGTAGTTGTGAGAAAACTCTTATATGAAATTTCAAAATGGCGTTCAGATGCAAATTCTGTGTAAATTTTTTTTGGCAAAAGTCAGCAAACAAACACACGCTTCCCCTGATCGCAGAAGGTAATCATGACCTATAAACACTGTAGATGTTACAGGAACATCACCATCCCGTGGCTAGGGTGTTAGGTCTAATGTGCAAGTACTCTTCTGGACTGAAGCATGATACTGTCCTAATGACTGCAATAATAGGCAAGGCGATGAATCCCTATGCCTGTCTATTCTACTTATAGGACCCGGACCAACACGGGGGAAATCATCAAAATGTCAAAACATTAATAGATTTATGTTAATACTTATAACTATATAGATTAAGATGCAAAAACCTAATGACGATTGAAAGTATGAGATATAATGTAAATTGTATGGTATAGGAACCTTGCCTACGGCACGTCAGAAATTTGGATTACTCTTTATTTCTCCAATGCAATCTTGGCCGATTTCAATAACCTATCTACAGATAGAGGTAGGCCTACTAGATTTTAGCTTATTATTGGAAAAAAGCAGTGGTTGCCAGGCGACGGATCTAAAGTGAGCCTATTATTATCATTGAAATTTACCGTTAGTTATTAATAGACGGTAGTGTCGTGCAGCAGATTGCGGGATAGATACTGTCGCCTTACCTACTCCTGTTGCCTTAGAAGCAGTGCTCGCCAGTTTCGTATTCCATGTTGAAAGGTTGGATAAACTGTAGACTTGTGTACATAGGCTACATAAGTCTACAGACCACACAGGCAGTCGTACATAGCCTAACAGCCTTGCGAAAAGTTAGTCGAGCACCTGTAACATCCATGGTGTTTATAAGCCACACACTTTTAACATTGCAAGAGGTCCCAATTGCTTGCTATAAATATAACAAAAAAGTTTCCACATTAGATTGTTTGAAATCTGGAATAAACTGTGGTATAATCTAAGCTCTACTTGCCTATTGTTAGCAGAAACCCCCGTAATCCACCGTCAAATACGATCATGGGATCACAATATAACGCTTTGATATTGAAAGGATTTACTTGTTATCTGATATATTATTACTGATTCAAATATACACTAGAAGCTTGCTGTTTGAATACTACTTACATCTGCTTTAATGTATTATCACCGTTTTGGTCTGGGTCCGTTGTGCACCATAGACCATCTGGCAACCTGCCTGGCAACTCGTAAGAGTCGAGCAAACTTTGCATGAGTGGGGTGGTACTAATAAGTAATGATGTACCAAAAAGAACCGCTAAATTTTTCGTCTTTGTTTTTTTTTCTGATAAATTATTTTATTAATACACCATAGCATTGTACTCATAGACCATATCCCTGAGGATGCAGTACAAGTGAAAGCGGTTGGATAATTTGGTAGCTTGTTGCGTAGAAACTTATCAGGGTAGGAATGTACTGCCTAACTTACTGCAGCTATAATGAAAGTATCACTTTCCGGTCCAGAGGGTAGGGTAGCCAGTAAACTTGCTCATCACCCCGGCCGCAGTGTAGCTATGCAACTTTAACATCTACGATGTCTTCTATAGGCCATGGCAGTCTCTTACCATCAGGGGAGCTATGCCCTTTTTGTTTCTTTATGATATAAAACAAATTTTAATTCACAGCCACATTTCTATGACAGAGATACATGTAAAAATATATAAAAGTGATTTCTGTACATTTAAGATATTTCATAAAAAATAATTACTAAAAATAATTTCATAGACTAAATATGGGTAACAAAACACATTTTAAGCATTTTAATAATATTTTCTGGCTGTTTTTATCTGCTATCTGTAAGTACTAAACCAATTGTAATGAACTCTCGCATTTTTTATGAGGATGTTTTAAGCTACTTTTTATAACGTCTTCTTAAGGAGTTCCCGTGAGGAAGGGGTTAAAAGGCAAAATATAAATCCGGTTATAATTAAAATGGGATATACTTTATAGATTGTCCCGTATCTTTTCTAGGTCATAAGTTTAGTTTTTATGAAAATTAGCCATAACAACTCGTTATGAATGCTCCATATTTTATAACCTAGAATTTGCTAGAATTTTTTAGATAGATTTTTGAGATCGTATCAGCACAAAATCTTGCGAAGAAATAGGTATTAATGTAATTTAATTAACAAAAAGCCAAACGTAGGAATTTGTGTTCGCATCTCGTACTAAACTCGTGCTTACTCACTCTCTCGTACTTGTGTTACACTGTTTGGATAGCTGAAATTAAAAAACGTGATATTATTTTTTCAGTGTATCATTAAAAAAATGTGTTATGCTGTATAGTTTGTTAATATGTACATGAATGGGAGAAACCATTATTTATGTAATAGGTTTACAAGCTCATAAGTCTCCCAATATAAGATATAAGAGTAAGAGACAACTGTGACTTATAGACAACATAAATGTTACGGGTGCGTCGCTGTCCTGCAACCAGTATATTAGCTCTGTACCGTTATTAAAGGGGTATTGTTGAGAGATGTGTCAACCCCATCTTAACCGTTTATACTTTTGTCAATGAATAAAGAATTTAAAGATACAAAAATTAAATATTAAATAAATGATAATAAAGATACAAATAACATTAATTAGCTAGCTAACAAATTTGTTTTGCCAATCGATGCTTAGATATGAGAAAATGTCCTGTACTAGACCTAAACTTTTTTGGTTTAGCTTCAATTCTTGCACCAGTGACATTCTATTCTTTTTTCTCTGCCCACATTCCATCAGCAAAATGTTACACATCTTCAACCTTATCGCAATGTTCACAATTAAGTGAAACTTTTTTAATATTTTCTGTTCCTTAAATATAGATATCTACGTTTATTAAAAAATGAGCACCCCACATCTGGAGTTGAATTCGAACTTTCAACTAACGAAAAGTAATCGAAAAAAGTGCGATTGTATTTTGATTCATCTAACTTGGGGGTGCTTCACACTTTTTTTTTTATTTATTTATTATTTCTTTGTTATGATTATAAATTCAGTGTTTATCTTACTCTTGAAAATTACGCTATAATGCTCAAATATACTGAACTTTTGATATTCTCGTTTTTCTATTGTAAAATTTCAATTACCTTTTGTTTACTAATTGGTAAAGTTTGTAAATGTATAAAAAATAGTTCTAAAAATATTGTATATTAATGATGCTGGATATTAAACGCAATTTATTAATTAATTAATTTGAAAATAAACTATTTTCATTTTGTATTATTAATTTTAGTTACAACTTTTCAAACAACGCCACTCAAGTTTAATAATTGTCAAAATGAACATAATTTTCCATATTGATTTTTTTTTTAAACGCTATAGCGTTTTATTATGTATAACGTTTTATAGCTACTTTGTATAAGTAAGTTCGATTTAATGACTGATTAAAATATAAGTAACGTCTACGAGTGCGGTTGTAACACTGATAAATTAAACATCTTACTAAGTCAGTTTATTAGCTTATAAAAAAAAGTATCTTCACGCCCATATCCCTGAAGAGGTAGGCCGAGGTACAACCAAGGCACCCACGACTAACCGAAGACACTAAGTCCCACAATGTGATAGGTGGCAAGCCTATCGCTAACCGGGCACATTTCCAATCCCGACCAACATTTTTTTATTAGAAAATTGGAAAAATCCAATTTTCTTTGTGTTGGCTTATACTTCACTGCTAACGGCCACAAGATAACGACGTTCACAAATGATCTGGCAGCAAGAAAATATAAGACGGTGTTCTCAATCCAGGCCACAAAAAAAACTACACAAAAACTATCCACGGCATCACAACCTTGTCGCATTACATAAATAGAATAATCCAGCAAGATAACTAGATCATACCACTAGCAAATTATTGGGTCACAGCATCCCTATGCCTCGCGCGATCTTAAGGAAAAATATTTCCGTAGGACCTCTAATAATTTACAAGATTTTATGTATGTATGTATATATATATATATTAAAGCTTCTTAGATACATTTGTCATTCAAGTCTCATGCGCATAGTGTTAATTGTGGTTTAATCGGAAAAGAAATTCAGTTCCACGTCACCTCTAAAGAGAGGTTGAGTGATGAGCTAGATGTCTGCGATTCTGAGTTTGTCTGTTCATTAAACTTGTTTCATTTACGATGAATTATCTAGTTCAATGTAGGTATGAAGATCTATTTTATACATACATATCTTCACGCCAAGTCCCTTACACGGTAGGCAGAGAGTATCGAGTGCCTAACCTTACAATCCTGGCAGACCTGCCCGGCTTCCTCCACATTAATTTACACCCGAGCAATACTTTTAATTTTAAAAATTTTAGCCTTACCTTCAGGGGCAGCCAGATTTTTTTAAATTTCGAGATAAGTTCGTTATTTGAATTTTCAGTTTTATTTACTTTTAAGTAATTTATGTAATATTTGTTGTATTCAATAGAAGGTTAAAAATAAAAGTAATAAATGACAATTTTATATAGTTTGCCATTTTTACTTCTTAGTAATTTTGTATATATTGTGAGAGAGGTAAGCACTTTATTTCACAAGTAATTGTGTTGGTATATAAAACGAAAAACAATATATGTGACAATTTCAAACAAAAAATAAATTCGACCGTAATAAAAAATGTAAGCGCTGTAATTTCTGACACTATAAACAATCATGGTCAACTTAAGCACAAAATTAGTCAGTATATACCATTTTAATTTTTCAAGCATTTTTGAGTCACATTTTAAAAACTTTTGAATTAAATTTTGAATTACTCATCGATATATAAACAACAAATACTTATGTATAGTGTTAGCATATTTATTAATCCGAACTCACTTATTTTTATTACTACAAAATAATATCCTTATTTCATTTTCGTCATAAAAACAATTGCTTATGATTCTTTTACATTTATTTCAAAAAATGCTTGAAATGTAGTGTGTACTTTTAAATAAATTTAAATAAAAAACCAAACCTTTAGCCTTGACAAGATTTCACAAAACAACAAAGTCACGAGTCACGATCACTGCACGAAAATTCGTAACACTGCAGAGTACGATTCACGAATCGGAAATATACAAGCCTTGTAACAAATACGTAGCGCCCATAGTGCGATCTACGCGGTACTGCTACGTCGTAACGTTACGGCTAGCGCTGTGCGCACGCGAGTTATAATGCGGCGCGTTGGACTGGGCTACACATTCGATTCGGAATTAATACATTTTATTTACAATTTGACGCTTCTGCATCGTCCTTTTGTACTTGAAAGGATCAATTTGTGTACTTATTATTTGTTACACGCTTCATATAAAATACATTTTGTGCCAATTACGTGTCCCATTAAAATTAAATATTTATGTGATTGCAGAACAAGCTATTTTTATTAAAAATATATGTTCCACAGGAGGAGGTAAATGAGCAGAGTATTGGTCTGACTCAAAAACAACTATATGGGTCATTTAGTTTCGTCGCTCGCCTTTTATGAATGAGTAAGGTATTAGGTTATTTGGAATTTGTAATAGCCACATGCGTGTTTCCTGACTATAATAATACAAACGTAAAAATTTAGTTCTCTAATTGCACCTCCCCGTATTATAATAATAAATGACGGATTATTTATTATTTGTATGTTACAGAAATCAGTAAAAACAGGCGTTGTATCAAATTTTAAATTCCATTTAGGACAATAAGTAAAAACAGTTGTTACATTTATTACAACACGCTTTTGCTAGGAAAAATGTACTTAGGATAATTATTCGTAAATACCAAAACAAAAAAAAACACTCGTACTGCATTGGAGATAAAAAGAATGGGAAAGATATGTTCTATCCCATCAACGGGACTGAAATTTTTGGACTTGGACTCCAAGGAGAAATTTGTATAGAGCCTAGCGTATACACCTAACCCCACCTACATACCGTGAGGCTCGAGTTCGATTCCCGACGGTGGCAGGCATTTCCGCGATGAACATTTATGTGTCTACATTTCCGGGTCTGGATGTTTATTAAATTTATTTTAGTATATTTTCAAGTATTTCTATGTATATAAAAATCTATAAATAGCGTCCATAACACAAGGGTATAATTAGCTTACTTTGGAGCTACATTTAAAATGTGTAATTTATTTGCTCATATTTATTCTTATTTATTAATAATGCTCTAACAGACTTAAATGTTACATTTTTAGGTAGTTTACTCCTGTCATAGGTAAAATATTCAAATTTTTTTGGGCTAAGTAAGAGTGCATGAGTTAGAGAAGCTTCAAAACCCGAACAGCGAATTAACGTTAGTATTAAACAAAGCGGTAATGGTGGTAAGTTTTCGCTACCTTATATCTTAAATCTTTCAAAAATTGTAATGAAAAGACACAAAACACGTTCTGCTCTCAGATTGACATGACATTTCTACATACTTTAAATTTTTTCCTAAACCTTAAATAAAAAAGTAACGATTTGATATGTCCGGACTAATCTGATATAAGTAAATATGCCATCCCCTTTCTTTTTGTTTTATAAAGATAGCATGAACTTAAAATAGGTTTAGCTAGTGCTCAGCAGAATTACCATATGCATAGTATGACCATCAACCACCTTGAAACTTTAACATCTAGTTGTGGTGGTCTTGAAAGATCCGTAAACCGATGCCTACCTCAAGCTACAAGTATGTAAAAAACTGTTATATAATAACCTTTTTTATTACGAATTCTGAAAAAGATAAAAAACAGGCTTCTCTTTCTTATAACCGAAACTTTGGACCTTGTGTTTAAGATAAAGACTGATATCGTCGCCACAAAATGCAGTGGCTCCCCAGAGCAAACTGCTGCTCAACGCTCTTCTTTTCTTTATTTTTCGTCTCTGAAATTAGAAGATTTCCTGTTTCGCATCAAAGATGTGGAATGGCTTCTTTTTTGCCGTCATAACTCCTTCATGAAGCCAAACAACTTTTTGACTGTACTACATATTGCGTACCACACATACTTTTTTAGAGCCCGAGATTTTTTAGAACATGGGGTTTTAAAAGGCGGCAACATCATTTTAGGCAAGTCATGATGAAATAACACAACTATTCTCATAGTTTGCATAAAGTAATAAGTTTGTGGAACAGACGTGCCACATTATTACGGGGTTACTAGAACTGTATTGTACTCAAATTTGTCGAGAAGTTTCAACATTTGTCACATGTCCCTATGTTATTTTAGAGATGGATGGATTTCCGTAGATTAAGAAATATTATCCGTTTAATGACACAAAAGGCGTGTCATTAATCGGATAATATGACCTACGTTAGGTAACATAGGTGACCAGGTTAGCTATTCAAATCATAATTAGATGGGTATGACTTTAAATCTTTTTTATGAGAAGACTTTAAAAATAGCAAGGAATAATTTAAGTCAGTATACTTTAGTGAATCAGGCGTTACTTTGCGGAAATCCATTTCAGCAGATGTAAAAAAAACCTTTAGTTTGCTACTTCCGCGTAAGCAGTGTAACTGTTGTGGCAAATAATCTTCAAAATGACACAGAATTTGACAAGCCTAACTAACGTTCCCACTGCCCACCTTCGCGACCACCTCTCCATCTCTGTTTAGAGTCTGTAAGTACATACAAGTTTGTCTCTCTCTTTTAAGAATAAGTCGTTACTTTATTTTATTTTCTTTATTTCGACATGCCAACAGCAATACAAACACAATGTTACAATATAGCACTTAAAAATACACAAATGTTTGTATGTATGCCAATAAAAGGCATGCACAGCATTCTTAATAAAATAAATATCAGCCAACATGTTGCTGCAGATGATGTAACATCACTTAAAAATAATACACCTAATAATGATGATACTGGTAATGATAATACAATTAAAATTAAAAGGTAAATGAAAATAATGTTATGCAGGAAGATACGCTGCTTTTACCTTTTTTTTGAGACCAAGACAAGTGTCATTAAAGATGTCTAAATCTTTTGCCATACCATTTGCTCGATTATAGTGCAGACAAATTCTCGACAGAGGAGAGTATTTTCGGAGATTTGTCCTACCAATAGGAACATAGAGATTTACTTTACAAGATGTTAGACGTTTTATCAGGCTACGCCCGCTACGGGAACACTTATCCTGAACAAAATAATTATAATTTACTCATTGAAATATAGGAAAGGATATCAAACTCAAATACAAAGGTTGTAATCAAAGTTGCCGATGGCGTGAAAGTCTATTAAATTAAAGGTTATTAGAGATACTCTTGTCTGAAATCAATTATGTTTATTAAATTGTTCTTATTTGTAATTACTTAAACAACAACTACAACGAGAGACGACAATAAATTTGAGTTTTGATTAAAACTTGAATCTTAGTAATTGGTACTATATCTTAAGTTTTCTTATTGAATTGAAAAATATAAGGCGACAAATTTTAAACTACGTAAAAAAATACGTAACGAAATGTCAAAGACGAAAATTGTTGGTTGCCAACCTGGGATAAGTAAATCATCATACATATAAGCAAACCAGCTAGACTCCCTTACTCCATACACGGAAACATGATAATAGCAAGCACTGACAATATGTTGGCAAGATTAGGTATGACCCGGGTGATTATAGCTATGACGAGTCGCCATAAAACTACAGTCAAACATCGTTACAGTGTTACTGACGAATATTACTGCTCTTGCAACTGCTGGGTACAGAGTCTATGTTTTAACAGGGTATAAAGGGTTTTATTTTTCAAGGGAGCCATAGAAAATAATAGGAAAATTACCACATTTGGTGTCTTTACGCGACTTCGGCTTGATATTTTTTCACTCGAAATTTGGAATAAAGATTAAATTAGTTTTTACTATTGCTTCAATTTACTATGTGTTGTATTTATGTTAACCCTTAAAACCTATTACCTAGTTTTCTTATTTAACCACCTACGTGCGATCTCCGAGAACGCTGAATGATAGTTGCGTTTCTTTTGTGATCTGTAATAACAAATTAAAGTTTAGTTGAATAAAATATACGTTCAAACTTTTTTTTATTTTAACACTGCAAATTGTCAACAGTAATATAAAAGTCTTAACAAAAAAGAAAATTATTTGTGAAATAATAACCAAAAATAACTCACTAAAAATCAAAATCTCTATCATATCACGTAAAAATATCACTTTTTTTCTAATAATTTACATTCACTAAAAAAAATTTGAATGTTTCAAAAATTTAGATATTTTCAATTCAGATGCGAGAAATAAAAGTAATCGTGCTGCATACAACATTTTTGATTTATTTACCAACCAATAATTATAATATAACAATTATTATAAACCTATGTTTTTATGCAAAAAATGCATTAAAATGATATTTCGTTAAAAAGGTTATTAAAAAATCGCAAAATATTTAGAAGAAAAATCGAAAACGACAGAAAAAAATGCTTTATTTTTGAGCAACCTCTAAAAGGAGAAAGACTGGATGTTTTTTTGTATATGTGTTAGGCGATTACTCGGACATTTGCCTAGCGATTTTGATGGTTCTTTTTTAAGAACAATAGATCATGATTCTGAGGTGATTGCATATTAATTTTATTATGATCTGACCAGTGATTTTTGAGTTATACTTTATAGGACATCAATTTTTCACTAACAGAAACTAATAGTAGCGTGTTAATAACATTTATGTGGTACCATTTTGAAGCCAATTATAAAAAATATAATTATCAACTTGAGTACCACTTAAAGAAATAGTTGGAGTCGGTTTTTGCAGTTTTATTGCTCTTAAGTAAGATGTACTCATGTTAGAATAATAAATAATAAAGTAATAAATATCCCTAGACAATTTACACAAATTGAATCTAATCTCAAAGTACGCAAAGCATACTGGTAAACCAATTTTCATGAAATTTGGCAGACACATAGAGAGTAACTTGGATTAACACAAAGGATAGTTTTTATACCGAAAAAATGTTCCTGTGGGACCATTTACCACGCGGACATCGCTACAGGCAACAGCTAGTTATGAATAATTTTGAAACAAAGACAAGCCCGCTGAGTTTTTGTCGGATTTTCTCAGTGTGTGACCACGATTTTGATCCGGTAGTAGTTTATAAAAATATCGACGCGCAAAATTACCGCATGTATGGTCTATGCGAATAAAGACTTTCTGATTTTGATTATGATACAACTATAAAATATTATACAACTAGCTGCCTATTCCGGCTTCGCTCGGATGTTATTTTTTTTATCATAAATTGAGATGTAAGCTATCCTATCTTTCAAGTTGGATCAAACTGCACACGGTGTGAAAATTTGATTCAAATTGGTTAAGTAGTTTAGGAGTCCATCGCGGACAAACAACGTGACACGTAATTTATATATATTAAGATAAGATAGAAATGTAACTTAATCATAAATAAAAAAGACATAAGAGGAGTGTTAAAATAAATTGACACATAAATATATAAGAAAACATAAATACAAACATGCACACATAAATACATACAGACGTACATATAAATATATATGAATCCCCTTTCCCGTGGTCACAGCATCACGTCTGAACAAGCAGATCAATTATTGTTTTGTTGTGTCAGTTACTATCAGAAGAAGGTTTTAATGAAGAGAAAAACCGGGGAGATTGTAGGAAAAGTGGGAAAAATAATACTTTAAATAGAAACTTTTAGTAGCTGTTGATGTCAAGCGATAGAAAGTTTGGCGATAAACGATAATCCTATTAATCCTTTTAATATTATAAATGCGAAAGTTGCTCGTAATTGGAAATGTGCCCGGTTGGCGATAGGCTTACCACCTATCACATTGTGGGACTTAGTGTTTTCCGCTAGTCGTGGGTGCCCTGGTTGTGCCTCTGCCTACCTATTCGGGGATATGGGCGTGAAGATACAAAACGAATAAAAATTTAGGACCTTGAAAGACAAATAAACTTACTGAGAAATACATATCTTCTGTAGCACCAAATTTTTAAATCCTACATTGCCAACCAGCGATGGGATGTCAGTCCTCTTGCATAACCATGGTGAATTCCCCAAATCTTTAATTAGAATACAACCTGAATAATTAGTATCGTCCTCCAGTCGAGTCGTTACAAATCTCTTCTGCAGTCAG
>NJDC01000140.1:87533-99099 GCA_002245475.1 Calephelis virginiensis
ATTTATTAACTAGCAGCCTATTTCAGCTTCGCACTGGGGATAAACTTCTATGTTATACATATAAACCTATCTCTTAAATCACACTAGGTATCTATTAAAAAAAATCACATCAGAATCCGTTGCGTAGTTTTAAAGATCTAAGCATACATGGGGATAGACAGTGGAAAACGACTTTGTTTTTTACTATGTAGTGATGTTTTTTCGTATTTGTAGGCATAACGCCTGTTTAAAATAAATACGAAAAAACATCACTAAAAGTGAAGATACTTTTAGTGATGTTTTTTCGTATTTATAGGCATAACACCTGTTTAAAAAAAATTAGTAAAAAACGAAATCAGAAAAACATCACCCCATTTGAAACCTAGTGTGAAGGTATGTACTATAGGTGTCTGTATTTATTAATAACACTTGCACTATAATACTTGCAATAATAATAATGCAAAGGCATTGCACTTAGTACTTTATCAAGGTTTTAATATTTTTTTTTTGTTTATCGTTGCGTTAGTCAAACAATACGGTAATTCAATTTTTAAATTATTATAATTATGTAATCTACAGTTGGCAAACTGCGCGTGCAGTAAAACATATAAGTAAATACTAATTTTAAGTATGCACTTAGTCATAAGGCTGCAATTATCCATCTTCTAAATCGCTTTAGCCTGCAAGGAATAATCTTGGACTAAGAAATTAATAATAAATTAAATAAAACAATAATAAAAAGTTATTTCCTACCACTAATTAAGCAAAATGCTCACATAGATTACAGTTTAAAAATGGTAATTAGAATTTTTTTTTTATGATATTGGAAGGCAAACAAGCAGACGGATTTCCTGATGGTAAGAAATTCTCGCTGCCTAGAGACACCAAAGGTGGTAATGGTGCGTTGCCAACCTGAGGTCGGGATATTAGGCCTCGAGCAAAAGTAAGTTTACCGGCTACCTTACCCTCTAAACCGGAACATGTCATGACGTTATGGCGGCAGGAATAGGTAAGGCGGTGGTACCAATCCGGGTGAGTCGCTGCGAAACTCTACCACCTAGTCAGATGTCATGGTATTAGTGACGGTAAGCCTGTGCTCGTCTTTTACGAGCTGCCTGTCAGAAAAGTAGATGGTCTATTCTGCAAAGGAGTCCGGACAAACACGGGGGAAAAAAGTTTAAATTTAAAAAGCTATCAAATGTTTAATTTTTAATTTAACTACAAAGAAATTGAAAAATAAAACATAATTTTGCTATTAAAAAATAAGATTAAACTATATTTTTTTTCAATTAGGCAGGTGAATGCGTCTTCCAAAATTAGCCATGTCTCACAATCTTGTACTATTTATGACCATTGTGGTATATTTTCTTCAATTTGTCACTTCAACGTGCATAGGGCCTCCCTCTGTGCCAGTAGCAGTTCACCTTTTAACTTTGAGTCGAACTACGTCACCGTAAGGAATTAAAAAGAATGAAAACAGTGATGGCATTTGACCTTAGAAGCAAACTGAAGTTCTTGCGTAAACTGAAGCTTGAGCTAGTGAACAACTTAATGCACCTGGAATCCCGAAATGCTGGATTCATGTAATATTAAATTTCATTCCATGTGATAGGTACTCAGGAAACTCAAAATAACCATTAGGCTGTAATTTACCTGCCTTCTACAAACTGCTTTCTTTATGCAGAAAAAGGGGCAGAGGGGCAGGTGGATGACGGTGATCACCACTAAATAGTGGTGATCACCGTCATCTACAGACATTAGCAACGTTGAAGACCTTTATGGAAGAGTACGTTTTTTTCTGGTATGTTTCCATGTTTGTATTTGGAAATACCGCTATTGGAAAATGGTTACATTGAGGTGTTGTGAGAAGTAAGGATGTCCATAGAAGCACATGGTAGAGGTTCGCCAAGCATTAAGCTGCTTTCAGCTCTGTCGTGAAGGTGAAATGTGAAACTCAGCGGTGCAAATAATACAAATAAATTATCATAGCATTTCCCATGATTTATGCAAAAAATCACTGAAAGTCCCCACATCTCTACAAAACGCCAAAGATAATTTAGGAAAAAGCAAGCCCATAGATAATTGATAATCCAAGAAGCTCTACGTTAAATAAGGTCTAAAGAAAAGAGGTGGGGTCCTACTTACAGATAAATACATTACATATGAATCCAAACTTCCGCTTTTTGTTCCGGGTTCGGCTTGAAGTACTGTCTCGCCTTGCCGAGCACAATTAGCCTTTTAAAGGGTATTTTATCCTTCCCATCCAAATGTTCACAAAACTGAATATCACTCACCATCTCAACTGTGTCTTAACGCTGAGTATACATGCTGGGACAGTTAGGATAACAGTTTCGAGAGGAGATACGACAATGTGAGATTAAATTTGTGCCTTCTTAGATTTAAATTAAACCGGTTCTTCCGGCTTTTGATGATGTATTTTCTAAAAATATTCGACTTGTCAAAATATAATATTTCGCCAGCAGTTACTTCTACATAACAATCAGTGTTATTTTTATTAATAATATAGAGTTAAATCAATTTTGAAATTAAACCTAGAAAATCCCAAAGTTTATTTTGGGTTTCTTTGAAAGATGAAATTTATCTTCGATCCAAATAGCTAGTATCCATTAATCTGTCACTAACACTGTGACTTTTGCTAGATTAAAGGTAGATAGGTACGGTTTATATTAAAGGATTGGTACTAACTTTCAACTAACTTAACTGCCAAAAAATTTTCAACCTCCATAGGTTTTGAAACGAAAAGGGACAATTAAATTAAACGAGTATTTCCATAACCAACTTAAAATAATTCTATAGTTAAAGTACAATTTTCAGTAATATTTACCTTAAAAATGATCATACATTCGCCATCTCTACAGAACCTTTATTACATTATGTCATATTAAATCCCAAACAAGACACTGTAACTTACTATCGAGTTATATTTTATTAAAGGCAACCCTTTTCAAAGCCCAGTTTCCCACAAAGCCTCGTAACGGTACTACAAATTGGATAAAATTGATCATAAGCTAAACTGCAGCTAGCTAAGTTACTGGAAGCTCACGGATACTTCGTTTCCCGCTGGTAAATAAATTTCCTTCTCGGCTTATTCTCTGGGTGTAAGATCTTACAGTGCAGTATTTAACTCAGACCGCCGCAGTTCTTTTTAAGACAAAGAAAAACTCTCATTTTAAATCAAATGTGCGTATTATATGTTTTTGTACGTTTATCAAGAGTAATCTTATTTTGTTTGTTTCTTTGTGTGTGGTAAGTATGACCTATCAGGTCATACATGTTAATAACTGGTCATTCTTCTTCTAAATTTAGACGATAATATCATGTATTCATTCAGTCATCTATCCATTCAGCTATTAAAAATAATATATGAAAAAGTATCTTCACGCTCATATCCCCGAAGAAGTTGGTCAGAGGCACAACCAGGGCACCCACGACTAGTGCCCACAGTGCAAGCCTATCGCCAAACCAGGCACAAATCTAATCCCGAGCAACATTATTTTTATTAGAATATTCGAAAAACGATTTTTTTTGTTTGTAGACCCGGGAATCGAACCCGGGATCTCATGAAGTCAAGTCCAACACCTGGACCGCTAGACCACAGAGGCGATCTAAAAAAATAATAAAATTATATATAAAACTAAAGTTTAACTAAAAATCATTTACTAAATTAAACATTAACTTAAAAAAAAGTTTAACTTAAATATGTTTTAATATTTTCAGCAAATTCTAGATTAGCCTGTGTTTTTAAACATATAGCAGTGTTTTTTTTTTCATATTTTCAAATTTTATTTAATTTAACATATTTATACATTTAACGAACCTGTAGAAAAATTAACGCACAAATCATTAAAAATATTTAAAAAATGTTTAAGAATAGGCAGCAGCACACACTTTTAAGATTATTAGATTTTTTTATATCTGTCCGTTAATCTACTTCTCTGTTTCCTTGTCGCGATTTACGCCGAATAGGGTTGTTTCGCCTATTCGCGTCCACTTAGTGGAGTTTGCAGGTTTGAGGTAAAATATAAAGATGTTTTAGATCTAGTTTTAAATTAACTAATATTGTAACCCAGCCGTAGTACAGTCTATTTTAGGATGAAGCTAAGTTTTAGCCTAAATGTCTTGTGATTATTTGTTGATAATTAAAATAATCGAAATAATGCGATTTCGCCAGTTTGCGTCCACAAAATTCAGATCGCGTCCACCCATGGACCAGTTTGCGTCCACCAACTTATAAAGGGGTTAAGGGGAGATTTTAGTAAGAAAATTTATAGAAATGTTGGGTTTTAAGTCTTTTTTTATTATTACATATGTTCACGCCTAGTTTCCTACTGGGTTGGCAGAGAATATCGAGTACCAAGTGTCACTAGCTTCCTTCACATTCATTACTTTTTTCATACAAAGAAGCTGGTTGTGGAGACTGTGATGGTATGAGTTAGACCTGGGTTTAATTGCCCATGGAATGTCAACTTAGGTCTTCCAGGGTAACTAAGTATGTCCATCCAATTTCGCATGGTATGTCCGTACTGGCATTCTTTCATCTGCCATTCTTACAGCATGTACCAAACAACAGAATATGCCCTTACTCATTATTGTAACAAAATACTTAGTTTTAATCTCACTCTTTCTCTGATCTTATTGTTACGATTGCCGTCAATTAAACTATCCCTGCAAAAAGCACTACCGGGATAAACAAATTAATTAATTTGTTCCAGCGGTACTACGTCTACTAAAACTCTTGAATACGTTCTGACTATATTATGTCATTCATGTGCTATTTTGGTTTCATTTGCATTCAAATGTAGATACGCCTTTTTCTTTCCAATCGTCATTCATTAGTTCATTACTGTTTGCAGCTCAGATGATTTGGAGCTCAAAATTACATCATCAATTGTTTATATAAGGCAGGTCACCACTAGGTCTTATAATTCTTTTTTTTTTCGCATCCACAATATCTAAATTTTAGAATACAGAAATTTTAGAACCTTTAAAAAATATTTTGTTAGATCTGCAGGTAGTCAATTTTCTCTTAGAGATTTCACATCGAGCACGTCCATTTTACAAAATTTATTAGTTTCCTTAAATTTTTTTCTTAACTATTTTTACCTATCGTGTTCCCTCTTTCGTGGTTGATATGCTCTTTATCTTTATTATTTTCTAATGAAAACATCGTCATCCGGGATAGAACATGTGCTCGGTTGGCAATACGTTGGCCATCTATCGCACTATGGAACATCTAGGCTAATGGTGAGTGCCCTAGTTGCATCTTTGTCAACTTATTTGTCTTTATGTAGCTAAAATTTATCATTCACATTTATCATTTATCATACTGTTTGTGTATAAGTGGAAGAAGGCAGAAACAGTTTAATGCGTTTGTTCACTTCCGGAGCGGTGGTGGGTACTAGTCTCGATGGGATTATACTATGCACTCTACCGGCTACCACCTATCTATAACTGTCTGGTTTAATTTTATAAAACAGTTACTTAAGATTTAGTATTTAAATAAACAAGTGGACGCAAACTGGTATATAGTATAATACGTCCATCCAGTTTGCGTCCAGGTAAATTTCGACATCTATGTCTTTTTCTATTACCATAATTATGTGAACGCAAATTGGCTATTTTAATAAGCATAAGAATAATGGTGAAAACAAAATAAAACCCCATTCTTATAACATATTTCTTTATATTAAAATAAAGGATCAAGTTAGAAATAGTAAGATGAGTACGCGTCCACCCTGGACGTCCAAAATGGCTAATTCGTAAAATTGGTATACCAGTTCACGTCCACCTCATTTTACGTCAATAAATACAACAATCAATCAAAACCATTGTTATTTTTATTCTTTTATTAATTTTCAAGATCTAGGAACTAATACAATCTTGAATTAAAATTAAAACATCGAAAAATTACGTATGAAACGCGCGCCGGTGCACTATTTTTTTACTAAAATTATAGCTATTTACACGACTTTTTTGTATAAGTAAGATTAATTATTTTTTTTTAAACAGGAAAAATTATGCAAACAGTTTTTCTGTCTGTGTATGTGTGTTGCTAATATATTGTATTATAGGCAGAAACGACTTTTCATTTTCCTAGTTTGTTAGTACACTTATTTTTAAGGGTTTTTTAAACGTTTTCCGCGAAATGGACGCGAATTGGGGGGTGGACGCGAACAGGCGAACATACCCTATCTATATTATTTATGTTACGTTAATAAGGAAGGTTGTATACTACTGTCTATCCCGTTAACCTAAAAGAACCCGTGGGAGATGGAAAATTCATTCTCATAGTCGTTTCTTTTTTTAATAGACACGTAATCAAAATAAAATTTAGCTTAAAACAAACTTGTAATTATGATTTGACGATTCCAGAGAAAAAAGAAATAACCCTCAACACGAGTAAAAGTTTGTATAACGAAGAAGTTATTATTTATGTTTAATTTAGAATAAGATTTAAAAAATTAGAAAAGTAAAACTTTAACTCTCCGCACGGCAGACTGTTATTCAATCAGAAATTATAACGATGCAAATAAGATACAATTTTGTTGATTTAATATTCTGAAAATGTCGGGTATAACATTTTTAATTATTTATACGGGATACTCACGATCTCTTTTTAGTTTATTTGTCGATATTTCGGCCTAGTTGCATAGGCCGTGGTCACGACGGGTTATTAATTCGCTACGATTTAAGTTTAAAATCGTATGTCGGGTATAAGAGAAATCGGAACTATTTTTTGCAATTTTACTGCATCAGTTGCTGATTGTCAGGTAATAATAATAAGTCATGTTGCAGATACCTTTTTGATAATATTATTTACAACAATTATTAAAAAAAATCATAATGTTAACTATATGGTTCTAACTTTGCGCAGTTATGTTTTTTTAAATAATCCATTGATTGGAAAAATAAGAAAACGCGGCAGGTGTGAGCGAATACAGCTCGTGATTTTTATTTAAGATTCCCTCCACAAGCGGCTTTTAATTGCATTTCTACAGTACTTGTTCATCTGCGAACATAAAGGAATCGCTTAAGCGGATAGATCTCATTACAATATTTGTAGCTCTCAAAGGAAAATTGTCTTTTCTTGACATTTTAATAGGTAATTAAAATCTGCAAACTTAGTGTAACAAAAGTCTTACTCTAATTATGAAACTGATTCAATGTTATTAAAAAGATACTCACCTTCTTCTCCTTTAAAAACCTTCTTTGAGCCTATCCTATACTATTAAAATACTAAAAGAGAGACTACTATTTCATTCTTATTCCATTTAATCTAACTTTAAAATCTCTCGCAATTTTTACTTGGTATTTCTTAACTCTACTTAAGGCATTGAGCTGGATTATTTGGCTACCACGTTAACAGAAAATAGTAATAATCATAAAATATGTTGGGGCTTAACACAAGGAAAAGCACACAGAAGAAAACATATATGGGAAGATAAATAAGGGTAAATGTTTGTACACCAAAAGAAAACTAAATACATTAGCTAATACACTTACTTTCGAAAAACATTTCAATTCGATTATAATTTGTCAATGAGCATCAATTACCTACTTTAAAGAGCTCCAAAATACTTAAATTTTCTCTTTAAATTCTAGATGCAGGAACGGATAAAAATATTTTGGTCGGATTCTATATTTGAGTCTAATATTCGAATATTTATTTTTAGATTGCGGCCAGCTTACACATTTCTTCTAAAGCTGATAATATAATATCAACTATTAAAAAAATAACTACATACATACATATTATATTCACGTCAAGTATCTTATGGAGTCAAAAAATATCAAATGCCGGTTTAGACTGCTCTGAATTTATTACGTATTTCCTACAAACACACCAGTTTCAGAGTCTATTGACATAATCATTTGTTAGAATCGAGAGTCTCCGAAACTGGCGGATTTGTATGAAAAGGGTTATGAATGTGGAGAAAGCCAGGCAGGTTTGCAATTATCGTGAGGTCTGTCACTCGATACTCTCTGCCTTCCCCGTAATGGACTTGGCGTAAAGATATGTATGTGTAGTATCGAAGCGAGTCGACTGCGAAATATCCACCTAGATTGTGCCAATAGGAACATGTTAAGCTAATCTTTCATTTCTAAATTACCAACGCAGAGAGCACACCCTTTCTAATTACACCAACACTTTCTTTCAATCTACTATCTTTTAGATCTCACTATTTCAAATGCAGTCAGCGAGCGTAATTTATCCTATCCTATACTTTTCATGACACATCTAACCAACGCATATATAAATATACCACTTTTTTTAAAAGAAAACAATTTCTACCAATTATTTACAGTTTCTTAGAAGATTTTTTTCGTTATCTTTTAAGAAATGAGAAATAAAGCAGTCATACACTATAGTGTATATGTATGATCTTAATTTCAATATTTCCAAAACATTTTTCTACTATCCAATTGAACGACGAAATAAATTTTAGAAGGGCTAGAATATTACAAAATATATGTCATTAAAATAGCGAATTTAAAATACTATTACTTAATCATAGCATTGGGATGTATGGTCGATGTATTTCCTGATGGTAAAAAATTCACGCCTCCTAGAGACACCAAAGGTGGTAATGATGCGTTGCCAACCTGAGGCCGGGATGTGACGCCCCGAGCAAAAGTAAGTTTGGCTACCTTACCCTCCGAACTGGAACACGTTAACAGCAAGCGCCGACGTTATGGCTGCAGTAATAAATAAAGCAGTGGAGCCAATCCATCCGAGGTCATCAAGCAATGGTGGTAGTGACGGTAAGCATGTGCTTGCCTTTTACGAGCTGCCTGACAGGAAGGCAGACGGTCTATCCTGCAAAGGAACCCGGACTAATACGTGATCCGTTTTTTGAAGTAGTGTAACCGGTAAGATTAATTACGTGTGACGCCTCTAATAACTATGTATATAGGGCAGTGTACATGTTGGGTAGTCTTCGACTCCCACAAAAAGTATTACATTTTTAATGCCCTTGATTGTACTCAATAACTGTATGTAGCTTTCTGCCTACCCTTCAGCAGATCTAATTCTAGGCAATTACTGAAACGAGCCTCTGGCATCGCATGATTAATATGAAATTTGCGGGTCGCACGTGAGCTCGTCACAAATTGCCAGATTTAACCGCCCTTCATCGGGGACTTTGATGGAATCATCCTGAGATTAAGGCGTATTTTAGCCAGAAAGATTACTTTGGTACAGTTACGAGCACTAAAATAAGATATTAAGTTAATGAAATTATTTCCATCTGGATGTTTAGAAAAGAGTAAGGTTTTTGACTAGTTTGAGAACTACCCAACGAAACAACTAAAATTACTGAACGGATTTTGATAAAATTGATTTATAGCTAAGTTAAAAATATCTGCCAAGTTGAAAATTCTCAAAATTCTACCCTTAAAAGTATGAATTACGAAACAAAAGTCACGTCGTCGCAACTCTTTTTATTTAAAGTTTAAAGTTACTTTAAATATCAATCTTTCAGCTCGCTATCGATTTCGAGAGCGCTGTAAACAATTTATGTGATTTATCTTCAAACTAGCGGCCCGCCCCAGCTTTGCACGTTTATGATACATGTAAACCTTCCTCTACAGTCACTTTATCTATCAAAAAAACCGTTGCGTAGTTTTAAAGATTTAAGCATACAAAGGGACAGAGGAAGCGACTTTGTTTAATACTATGTAGTAAGAAATGAACAGGTTTGAAAATCTATTATAAAATCGAAAAAAAGATACGATACTTTTCCCGCATTGTAACAAATGGACAAATGGAATAGCACATTAATTTTACAATATCATCTTACATACAGACAACAGTAGTCCTATTAATATTATAAATGCGAAAGTTTGTAAGTATGGATGTATGGATGTTTGTTACTCTTTCAAGCTCGAATGGCTGAACGGATTTGTCTGAAATTTGGAAGACAGATAGATTGTGACCTGGATTAACATTTAGGCTATTTTTAATCCCGATCGCACACCGAGTTTCTGTGAAAACGCGGGCGAAGCCGCAGGTAGCAGCTAGTATATAATAAAGTCGCAGTCACACGTGATGTGAATGTAGAACAGCAGTTGTTTTCAAGCATAATTTCACCCCCGTGTTGGTCCGGGCTCCTTTGAAGAATAGACCATCTGCCTTCCTGCCAGGCAGCTCGTAAAGGCGAGTACAGGCTTACCGTCACTAACACCGTGACATCTGACTAGGCGGTAGAGTTTCGC
Source organism: Calephelis virginiensis (assembly GCA_002245475.1). NCBI lineage: Eukaryota > Metazoa > Arthropoda > Insecta > Lepidoptera > Riodinidae > Calephelis > Calephelis virginiensis. The sequence continues at coordinate 97,749 of NJDC01000140.1, forward strand.
AGCGACTAATCCGGATTGGTACCACCGCCTTACCTATTCCTGCCTTCATGACGTGTTCCGGTTCGGAGGGTAAGGTAGCCGGTAACCTTACTTTTGCTCAAAGCCTAACATCCCGGCCTTAGGTTCGCAACGCACCATTACCACCTTTGGTGTCTCCAGGCGGCGGGAAATCAGGAAATCCGTCTGCTTGTTTGCCTTCCAGTATAATAAAAAACAAAAACTTTTTAATACTATGACACTTTATAATAACCTTTTTTATGTAACTTTATTTTCGTTGACATTTACTCCGCTAAGCGCAAACACTAATAAATCTCAATTGCTTTTTTTGGGAACGTTTAACATTATAAACGTTCTCTCAGCTCTTTCCAAAACTTTACATATTTTTTTACATTATTTTAATTGTAACTGAATTTCAGTTAAATAAAATCACTTAAATATTCCGCAGTTATTGCACAAGTAAGGTAAAAGCATAACAAAATGTAATAATTATTTCACTAGTACACAATGGAGGAAATATAAACTGAGCAAGCAATTGACTTGATGGTATGTGACCAGCACCTCTCACCAGCAATGCAAAACAGAGAGATCTCACTGTTGCGCTTTCGAACTTCCAGGAATAAGTAAACTATTTTCATAAACTAACGCATTTTAAGATTTTAAAAAACGTATTCGAAACTGCACAATTTATGTTCACCGCACTTTGGGTGGCAAATAAATAAAGCGCAGTAAAACTGTAAAATCCGACTTTAAATTCAATAGTATTTTGTCTTTTAAAAGGTAAAAAAATAATCATTTTAGTTATAAATCAAATTGGACTAACCGGCAAACACAAAAACATAATCATAGAAGTCCGTTCATCTTTATAAAAAACGTAAAGTCGATTTAAACACCTTGTACTTTTTGGAGATCAGTTGAAAAAAAACTGCGTTTTCACTATGTAATTACCTACGTTTGAATTTACAATCTCGTTCCACAATCTATTCTTCCTACAAAGAGCGACCAATTTAAATGTGAATATACTTAAAAATAAAAGCAATTCGTTTCTTTCAATCCCTTTAATGGACGATTGAACTTAGGGTTGTCACTATTCTAATGTTCTTTCTGTAATTATAAAATCGACATATATAAACTTTTTCAGTGCTGTGTTTTAACGATCATGGAGCAATTAGTCTTTGCAGGAATAATAATATCCTTAAAATTGTGTTTTTCTTCTTTTTTTTTCTTTATAGATTGTGCATTCACCCGGATTGGTACCACCGCCTTACCTATTCCTGCCGCTATAACGTCATGACGTGTTCCGATTCGGAGGGTAAGGTAGCCGGTAAACTTACTTTTGCTCGAGGCCTAACAT
>NJDC01000140.1:100102-119300 GCA_002245475.1 Calephelis virginiensis
CGATTTTCTAAAAGCTGTAGAAAAAAAGTTGTTGATTTTGATGTGCTAAAGCCGCCCTAGAAAGGCTATGCGTTATTTACCAGTCGCCCTGTGTAAAAGAAAGTCGTATAGTTACAATACTTATAACCCAAGAACGACTGAACCGATTTGGCTGAAAATAACATTAAAATAGGACTCGGACATAAAATATTTTTTTATCCAGTTCGACTGTGAAGAAACCAGCAAAAACAACATTTTAATTTTTCCTGTACAAACTCAACAGGTTGAACGAAATTCGCAGGAGAAGCTAAGTAAAAGTATCTTCACGCCCATATCCCCGAAGAGGTAAGCAGAGGTACAACCAAGGCACCCACGACTAGCCGAAGACACTAAGCCCCACAATGTGATAGGTGGCAAGCCTTTCGCCAACCGGGCACATGTCCAATCCCGACTGACATTTTTTTTTAATTAGAAAATTGGAAAAATCCAATGTTCTTTTTGTTGGCCGACCCGGGATTCGAACCCGGGACCTCATGCAGTCAAGTCCAACACCCGGACCGCTAGACCACAGAGGCGATAAGAAGCTAGTTTAGTTTAAGGCAACATGAAAATACATACGACCTAAAATTTTAAATTACTAAAAGTAAAAAAAGGCGTAAGAGGTAGACAGAGACCCGGACAACCATCACTAACCGAAGACATTTAGTTCAGCAATGTATATGCAATAGGCAATAGGCAGTAAGCCTATCGCCAACTAAGGACAAATCCAGTCCCGGGCGACATTTCTTTTTGTTGCCCGACTCGAAGTTTGAACCCATGACCTCGCCGAGCCAAGCAAAAGTAAAATAAAATTATAATTTCCAGGTCATTTACATATATTTTCATTACTAGACATTATCAAAACCCCTATCAAAGAGTCAACAATCGGAATCTATATTATATACTTATGTCATGTCTTACATACATAGGTACATAACTTCACGGCAAGTCCCTAATGGAGTAGGCAGAGAGTATCGAGTGCCTAATTTCACGACCTTTGCAGATCTGCCTACTAATTGCCACATTAATTACTCTTTTCATACTAACACGCTGTATCTGGAGACTCTTGAGACTACCCTCGGAAAAAAACTGAGCCCGGTTGGATCATGAAATGTCAACTTAGGTCTCCATATGTACTTTTGTTACCGCAATCGCATTATATATCTGTTTTGTCAATCTTTCATCTGTCGTTTTTTCTATTTGTCGTGCCTTAATAATATTGAATTTAAATGACTAAAGTAGTAAAAAAAAACATAGCTAATGCTTATTATTGTGTTTTTTCTTTACTTTATGGTAAACAACATTTTGGAGTTATTTTATTTTATATGAGTAGGTTTGTTGGTTTAACAATATGGGAACAGATCACATACAACTAAACATGTGCGAAATATGAATTTTTGAGATTTATGCCACAAACATTGAGCGATTGCCCTTGCGACTTATTTATCGATATTGCAAATGGTAGTCGCACATGAAATTGTAACTGTTCAAAGTCGAATGCCATGTTACTCGGAATTTAAGGAATTCCTGGAATCAACACGTCTTCTTCTTTGTACTTTCCTTTCAATATTGTGGCTTCGATGACGTTGCTCATTATTTTTTTCACTGTCGTCGGGTATCGTTACAAAGACATATTTCCTTCTTGCTGTTTAAAGCTATTCAAAGAGTTGCATACTTTGAAGTGATAAATCATTTCGATTGAACATATTTTGCGTGTTTGTCTGCGTGATATATTTTTTATTTGGCACGTTTATATCAACACGTGATTTTCAAGTTGAAAGTTAGTTAATAACTTTTTCTGTGTCAAATTAGTCCATTTGAAAGAAATCATTTTCCAGTAACAGCAAACTACGTTCATTAATTCAATAGCAACTATTTGCTATAAACTATAACCAATGTTATAAATAAATGCAACCTAATATGTATTAAAAGTAGCATTTCAACGCTGTTTATTTCGATTCTATGTGTTCCTTCTATACCCCTCATTTTCATTTCGCGTTTCATGCTCCTCCTCAGTTTGCGTAATCTTGTGTGTCTTTGACTTAAAGTATTGCGAATCATTCGACTTTTAAAACAGTATATTAAAACTTGTTTCATTATTAAGCGTGATTTTTCTTGTCTTTCCGTGATGAATAAACACTTCTCGAGAACTCACTCTATATTAATTACTAGCGGCCCACCCTGGCTACGCACGGTTATGAAATATACGTATAAACCTTCTTCTTCAATGACTTTATCTATTCAAAAAACCGTATCAACATCCGTTACGTAGTTTTAAAGATTTATACAAAGGGACATAGGAACATAGGGAGCGACTTTGTTGTAAACTATGTAGTGATAATGAAATTGTGTACATGAAATGACAATTTAATTATAATATGACGTTTTTAGAGTGCAGACGTGTGGCACAATCTGTTATTTTTAAAATAACTGATTAAGTTATGTGTATTTTTGTTAAATTATCATATAATTTCTCACATTTTCGTAAATTATATTTAAAAAAATGGCAGCAGAGCATTCTATCAATTATGGAATATCTGTCTGTCTATCAGTATCCAGGTCACGATTCATACCAAATCTTGTGAACCCATTGTAAAGAAATTTGGCAGGTACTTAATGTTTTGAAGAAAGTTATAGGATATTTTTTATCTGGCTATATTATTATTCTACTTATACTTTTATTTTTTCCAAGTCACAAATTTTATAGTTCAGAAGTTACAGGCATATCGAAACTTATTAAAAAGGGAACAAATAAAATGAAATCAGGAAACACTTGAATGTACAGGTCATCCATATACATACATATCTTCACGCAGAGTTCACCGGTTCAGGTAGTACTAAATATTTATAGTGGCAACCCTAGTTACAATGCTCGTGAAATGCGCTTTGTATTCTCTAAGTATACCTTCTTCTTTTATGTCTGTTCGTAGTCCTTCATTGCGGGTTTAAGTAAAAAGGCCGGACGATGAAGCAGTTTCCATACAATAGCCACACTTTAGTATTTAACGGCACTTTATCGGAAAATATGACATTAAATACGAATAAGTGGCAATATCTGTGCAGTTAAAGGATTTATTATGAAACTATGATTTTTTGCACAGTCACTTCTTTTAAGTATAAGAACTAGTGTAAAGATGTTAATGATGAGTTATCACCCGCATGTGGATTCGGCTTATAATTAAAGTTACTGAATTATTCAAATGATGAAGTCGAGCATCAATTGTGATTGATACAATCTCTCATATTCCTTTTGCTCTTGCTCTTTATTGTCGTGTTTGTTATGAAGATTAAACTTACTAGTTAACTTACGTACGCAAAAAGTTTAACATCCCGGGCTTAGGTTAGGAACGCACCGTAAACATTTTAAGTGTCTTAACCATCTGTTATTCCTGACACCAGAAACCATTTTTTTACCAGATTTAGACCGGGTTTGTTGAGTAGAATAGGTCATCTGCCAGGCAGCTCGTCATAGACGAGCACAGGTTAAAATATTCGTCATTAACAAAAAGATCACTGGTAGTAGACTACTGTGCAACATCTTGCCCGGGTGCGGATCCACCGCTTTACCTATTCCTGCCACAATAATGACTACCATGCTCTGGTCTAGAGGGTCGACTTGAACAATAGGACAGGTGGATAAGACAGCGACGCACCTGTAACATCTATGATGTCAATAGGCCAAAGTGCTCTCTTACCATCAGCAGAGCCCATTACTTTTTTGCTGATCTCGAACATAAAATAGGCTGCATGTATGTCTCCACAACATAGAAACGGGGCTATAATTTTAAGTAAATCATGACTTGTAAAGGTTGCAAAAACCCGACTATCGTTAGACTATACTTTGGGCTGGCGACCTGCACGAGGTTATTGAGTGGTAGGGATCACTTACTGATGGTTAGTTGGATCATTTAATCATTGAAGTCAAGCAAAACTAGAGATAAAGTGCAGAACAGCAGCCAGTCTGGTCGTATTTCGTGAGGTAACACGTAGGGTAGTAGCGTAAGGGTAGCCGGTAGACTAGCACTCGTGACCTAAGTTCCTGCCATTAGACAGCGAGGTAACAGTAACAGTAGTGTCTATAGACAACGGTAGTCTCTTACCATCAGGAGAGCCGAATGGTCGTCCATCGGGTGGTCGTCCATCACTACGTCCTCCGCTGCGGGGCCGCCACACGTGCAATTACTGAAATATAATTGAATATCAAAGGTGAATAAAATCTTAATACTTCTACAAAGGTATTCCATGTTAGCATACAAACAAAAGTTACTTGTTAAATTAAGTAAATTAATTAATAATACTTATACATCAATACTTCTCTATCGGCAAATAACACGAATTTATCCGTAAGTAAGCAATCTTTACTTTGAATCTATTATCAGCGTTTAGTCAACGATACATATACGCATAAATACCTAGTTATATAAACACCAAATTGTATGTTTTAAGTTCAAAGACCCGGACTTAGATATCTAATGTTAATCACACAAATGTCTGCCCTTTTCGGAAACCCAATCAATGTTTGGCTGCATGTGGCGTCTGTGCTAACCCCTCAATAACGAAACAATCTAAATTTAAAAAACACAAACAGGATATTGCATTACTACAGAAATTTAATATTTTGATGAATACTGCAATCTAGTAGTTTGTGGATTTACTAATTTGAAGAATGTTATGATTAATTTCATTATGTGGTCTTAAGAGCAATTAAAAATTTAATTTTTTGCAGTGAAAACTTCTTTAGCGGCGTTGCGCACTTTTTTGGAATGGGTAAAAACTCCTAAACTCGCATCAGGACACGTGACCTTATCGAAAATTCGTAAGACGGCGCAGGGCGCTTGCGCGAATGTTCGTGTTGTCATGTTTGTGTACGATAGCGTAGTAAATGAATATTGTATTCTACCTCATAAATGATAGTAATTTTACACTGATAATTAAAGCAATTCGTTTATTATTCCCTAACCATACCAAGATATCAAAATTCACAACGTTAATATTCATGTTTTCACTACTGCCGGCACTCCCCTAGTGCAACCCGTCGTTTTTTTATATACCTATTATATGTTAATTGCACTTCTGTGGTGACCCGATTGCCGCTAGTCTAGATCTGAGAATGGAATCTCAGAAAAAATGTCTCTGTCTCTCAGAAAATTGAATCCAATTTTTTACAGTTTTTCTGCGCTTAAAGTGTATAAGTTACATGGCTATTTTTTCAATAGCGAAATACACTCGGCTCTATCGATGGGAAGAGACGGACTGGTGGGAGAAATCTCTTAAATAATATCTCTTGGATAAGATCGTAATAAAATTATAGTTTATTTATCTAAAAAAATCTTATTCCCTAGTATCAGGTCTGTTTTACTTAAAAATACTAAAACATAAATATAACTCTGTGCTTAGGACGTATTAGTATCAGATGACAACGTATTGGATACGCAGTTTTTGGCGCTTAATCGTTTGAAAGAGTCGGGATTAAGAGTAAAATAATGACGTGAATACTTCGCTTAGTTATAGGTCAATGGCTTCCTTCAAATAATATAGGCGAATCGGCTTCAGTTGGTATGTTAATTTTATTGTCGTCATTTTATATGCTACCTTACGCCCCAGAATGCGACAGTAACGAGCTTTGAGGCTGTGGCAGCAGGAATAAATATGGCGGCGATACGAATCCAGACGAGTCGTCAGCTCTTCCTTGTCTTGGTCCCGACGATAGTGACAAACGGACTGACGTTCTTACGGGCTGTTTCCCGGGAAGACATCGAGTAATATTCTTCAAAGGGTTCCGTGACCAACAAGTGGAAAAATAAAAGTTTCTCGATACTTCAATTCTAAGAAGAAGCAATAAGCGTAGCCTCGTTTTTCCATTTGATTGACTTAAACCTACATTATTGTGAAGTAAGTAAGGACTTATTTTGTAAAAGCAATATTACAAATTGGATCGGATGTTATTGTTGATAATAACAAATATTGAAAAAAATGTTTTGGGTTTATATTAGGTACCTATCATATCATTTGTTTAGTTTGGACTAGGGTTCGAATTGGTTAATAAATTGCCAAATTTTTATTTGTTTGGTTGTGCTGCCTCCTTACTCAGTTAGCTCATTTAGTGAGATTCAGCATTGACCAATTTACTTAACATGACTTAGCAACTAAGATAATCTTTTATGTTTTCTCGCGCAACAGTGTCAAAACTCTCACAGAGTAACTTATTGATAAAGTAACATACAAAAAACCCCTTGTAAATTATTCGCTTGTATTAGAATTAGAATCAATTTGTTAGTCATCTCTAAACCGATTTGTGTTAGTGATCCATTGCCACCAAGTCTGAATCTGAAAATGGGGAAAAAACTCTTTTTTGTGTATGTAGATGACATATCCATCGATATTGAACTCAGTTTATTTAGTGTTTCTGCGCTTAAATTATTGCTGTCTATAATGACTACATCAGAGATACCATTACTAAAATTTAAGTACTTTTACTTTAAATTTTCTTAAGCGTGACCAAGTTGAACGACTTTCAAGAACATAAGATAACATAAGGCTAAGTCCCTGGCTGACTCCACTAGATTGCCATACGCGGTAGATAAGAGGCTTAGGAGGTTGATTCTCCCAGCTGTTAAAACACTCCCAGCGTCGACAGTCTAACAATTTAACCGAAACTTTAAGTTACAAAGTTCTATTAGATAACCCAAATGAATATAGAAGTTATGAAAGAAAGTTCCTGAAAGGTACTTATCGTCTGTGTTCAATGAAACATGTTTACTGTGATCAAATTAGCTAATATGTTTTCGCTCACATAGTATTTTTTTATTGATTTTCTCCATGACATGTTTGTCGACGACTATCTTGAAACTACGGGAGTGCGTCAAAGCACTAGACTCTTACACCACCAGGAGAGTCATGTACTTGTTCGATTTCTAATCCCTTAAAAAACAACCATACTCTAAAAAATCATAGACGTTGCAAGTGCGTTTTCGTCTTTTCGCCGGGAGGATAAGCGTAAAGTGCGAGTCAATCAACTATCCCATACTCTGGATTATAAAACGATAATGTCAGAAACTGTCACTAATAAATGTACAAAATATATCTGGCGATTGATCCCTAACCGGTTAAGTTGCAGAACAGGACTCTGCCACAAAAGTCTGCAAATTCTGCAAAGTCTGCAAATAACACATTTACTCTATGATGTCTGGAAGGCAGCTGGTTTATTCTGCCCAAGAAACATCCATACGGGGAAAAAACATACAACTGTCATGCCAAGTTCAAGTCCCTACAAGATGACATGGTATTATGGAAATTAATATCATTATAACGTCTCCTCCCAAAGCAGTTCGGGGTCCTCGTTTACATAATTTGTGATATTAAGACAAAAATGTGAAGGATAAAAGCCGTAAATGAAAATATATTCTGTGTCATCCGAATAAGGTCTGGAGTCGTAATTCTTTAAAAAAAACCCAAGAAAATTTTACCAAGTTGCTCCTTCGGATGCATAATCAGTTATTGTTTTGAATTAACCTTTTTACAGAAAATAATTGTATGCTTGTATTTTGAGCCTGTTTTTGTATGCCAATTGTGAATGTTTATAAGTTCACTGTTTTTTTTTGTATTTTGTAATAAAGTAGGTAAAGAATAAAAAAGACAATGCTCAACGCTATAGTGCAATTTTTTTATAACATATTATAATTGTGTTGTATCGACCGAGTTGTTGGCTGAGGGTTTAGCGTACATACCTAACTCTACCGACCAACCGCGAGTCTTGGGTTCCATTCCTGAATGGCTGCCCCCATTTATGTAATAAACATAGATTTCTGTACTTTCTGAGTCTTGGTGTTTAATAAAATCATATTCTTGACTATTTAGGTATTTCCATGTAGTTGTACCGTATTCTAGCACCTGTAACACGAGCACATAATTTGTTTGCTATTGGGTTAGATCAATTTGCTTAACTTGTCCAGGGACATTTATTTATTTTGTATGTTTCTCTATATTATTATACATGACGTATCGATACGTGTATTATATGAATCATCCAAACCTGTTCAGCTATTTACAAATTATGATGAAACAGCAGACACTTTGACATATTGCAAGTACTGTTAAATACAAATTATCGAATTATAAAGATAATGATGGTAATTCTAACAAACAGATTCCGCTTTTTTAATTTATTTTTTTACTTTCCCCGTTCTTTACTACAAAATAAAATGATATCCAAATTCACTACATCAAACTAAAGCTTTCTGGGCCTTTTCACATAATTTTTAAGTAGTAGCATTTGATACATAATCTAGGCATCACGATGCCTGATGCCTAGATTATATAAACGTATCTAAGCCAGCGAAGACGGGCTTCCTGTAATATATCAGCTACATCGCGAACACTGAGATAGCCTGGAGCGCACTCGTTACGTATCCATTCAACTATCTTATCACCGCTCATCTATCTCAACAATTTCGTCTCAGAGACGCGAAAGTTCTGTAAATAAAGCTGGCGACGCCTCGCTATAGTAAAAATCTACAAATCTAAATCTAAAAAATCTAAATCTACAAAAATCTACAAATTTTCCAAATCTTTGCTCAAGCAGTCCATTTTAAATCGATCTAAGACCGGCGTGAAGTAGTGGCGTTGCTGCTGCGTTTCGTCTGGTTGGTGAGAGTCCCGGATGCCCACTCTCCCCACCTCATATTATACCTCATGCTATAATGGAGCCGCAAATTCCAAGTATTAGTCCCCAGGAGGCTACCACCTGCATTAGTGGTGGAAACCGGGTTTGGTTACCCTGGTGTTTCTAAGTTAGAATCCACGGATCCTAACCAGGAAACTCTAGGTGGCTCCACGGGGGGGAGGTCGATTAGCGCGTAAATTTAAATATGTTCGAGGCAAGCAGGGCACAAAATTTTCGGCGCTCCCTTTCACGCTCGTTGTACGTTTCTGCAGCATTAGGGGAATACACTCCAACTTGAACGCCGTCCACTTTCACCTGGAGCGGCGAAGCCAGCCTTGCCCTTTTTGACTGAGACGCAAATATCTTCTCCGGCTGACACATCGTACCTCTCCTACCCGGGGTATAAACTGGAACATTTATTTGTACTTCGAGCTGGCGTGTGTGCACTCGTCAGAGAGGATATTTGTTTCCGGCGCCTCGGCAATCTTGAAGGCAAAGACCTATCCATTCTTTGGCTTTGCGTTGACTGCTTAGACCACCCGCGTGTCTACGCGTGCCTGTACAAGTCATATAGCAGCAATGCCGAATCAGCCCGGCTCGTTGAGTACATGCAAATGGTCTTCGATTCTGCATCTGAGCAGATCGCATCCGCGGAGATCGTGATTTTTGGTGAATTGGTTCGCATTCCACCGATCATGCGGGAAAATCTGTTGTGTGAGATCATAGGATAGGGCAAACCCATTTTTTCAATATAACCATATGATCTCACACAACTGGTGATTTCGCCCACGCGAATTTCGGATGTGGGGGATCATACGCCTTCACTGTTAGACCTTCTGTTAACCTCTCACCCAGGGAACTATAAAGACTCTGTCCATGCCCTTCTTGGATCTTTCGACCACTGCTTAGTCCCGAGTGCAGTGTCCATTACACTCTATGTGCGGCTACAAATATCGGGCCGACGTCGCGTGTGGCATTATAGGTCAGCAGATTGAGACGGGATGCGATCTTTTTTGTGTCTTACACATGGAGGCAGATTTGCTTCTGGCTGCAACCAGCAGATGTCATCCAGACATCGAGACATGAGATGGATCAACATCCAGACATCGTTGCTGATGCTGTCACTGATGTGGTGCTGCAGGGTATGGTCGACGGTGTGCTCGGAGTCCAAGCCTGTCACTGCTGGTGTTCCCGAAGGCTGTGTGATTTCTCTTACTTTGTTTCTTTTGCATATCAATAACATGTTGCAAATTAGTGACACTCATTGCTATGCAGACGACACTACTAGGGAAGCCTTATATTTTGGCCGACATAATATATCTCGGGAATATGACATCGAGAGTCGAAACCAGCTTGTGTCTAAAATTGACGATCTTTTGCCTGAAATTTCGTTTTGGGGCCAGCAGAATCTGGTGCAATTTAACCCTAGCAAGACACAAATTTGCGCGTTTTCCGCTAAAAAGACACATTTTGTCGCATCTCCTCGATTTGAGAGCGTTTCCCTAACTGCCACAGCCTGCATTGGTATTTGGTATACTCAGCGTTAACATTTCGAGTGATGTTCAATTTCGTGATCATCTGGAGGAGAAGGCTAAAATAGCCTCTTAAAAAACTTGGTGTGCTCAGTAAAGCGAGACAGATTTCAAGCCGACCCATCGCTTACAACTATACAAAGCGGGAGAAGAAACGACGAAACAAACTCCCCGGCAGCCGGTACTATTATAACCTATCGTCCTTATAGTGCCACAGTTTCCAAACATAACCCGCTTTCTGAAATTATAACAAATTATATATATTATTATTATTACAAAACATTGTATTATCTTTGCTTGTCTGCAAGAAAATCTTTAACACTATAATATGTCTTATCTAACAACAAGTCAAACACCTTCTTTTGAAATCTTTTTAATGGCAGTGATTAAAGATTATCAGGAATCTGGTTGTACATACGAATGGACATGCAATATATATTCGTTTTGCAAATATAGATTTTTTGGTTAGGCACATGGAGTTTCTCACTATTTCTAAAATATGATAAGCCTTGGACTTCAGCATTTGTTTGAAACAAATGATAATGTTTTTTAAAGGTAAATACATATTCAGCCAAATTATATAAACAAGGTTAAGGTAATATTTTTGAGAGACTTAAAAAGTGGCTTGCATAAATTCAAATGATTAAAATATGCAAATATACAATGCGAATGTGGATGGATGAAAGTACCCGGGAAGATCAGGTCGTTGTGCAATAGCCGAGGTTTAGGTTCAGAATGTCCAAATCTTACGTTTTTGTATAAAAAGGGGTAATCAATGTGGAGGAAGCCCAAACAGGTCTGTAAGGATTCTAATATATGGCGCTCAATACTCTCTGCCGCAAACATGAGGGACTTGACGTGAAGGTATGTATGTATGTATATCGTAATTATATATTTAAAAAACAATAGGTTCTGGTACAAAACGATTTTAATTTTTTTGTCCGTCTATCGATTTGTCAGTTTATTTCATATGAAAATCTACTTTATTATTTTAAGCAAGGTCTTCATTAAAAGTTATTTTAAAATCAATCAAGAGCGTTGCTGCTGTCAACTAGCGAGGTGGCGACGGCAATAGTTTCAAAGTGCAGCAAATAAAATAACCACTCTTTAAACTGAAGTACGTAGGTACCTAAATGCCTGCTTCAGTAAATCAAAGAATTTTAATAAAAGCAAAGCACATCGACATCTTTTGAGCGATTTAAAACAATAGAATGATTTTATCAAGATTAAAATACGTCTTCCGAAAATTTCCTGCCCTTTCGCCATTTTGTTAATAAGGCAGCCTCCGTTTCTTTTATAAAACTGTCATTATTTCTTTATACAAGCTATAAGTGGAGATAATTCTTTGCGGGATTTCTTTTGATGTTGTAAAGAATTTTGGTATTAAACTTAGACAAAATGTTTCTAAGCAGCAATTAAAAAACAAAAAAAATTTCGTTTTCTTTACGAAAGTGGAAAATAAAAATGAACGTAACAAAAGCTTTTATGAAGTTAATATTTTTTTGTTTGCTACCTAATCGTAAAAATTCTCCAGTTAGATTAAACTAGCCAAAGCTTACTTAGCGAGCGGCATAACGACCTAGACTCCGGGTTGGAAAGCATTATCAACATGTTCGGTGTCCAATCATGGGCAATGACGATTACTATTATTTAAAGGTTTAAATGGGTCCAAACAAAAAAATCTGTAAACTGAAGAAAATCATCGGAACAGTTCTGGAATTGTAGAAAATAAAATATGTAGAAATAGCATACAGTCAAACTTATAACCTCCTACTTTTTTGAAAGTCGGTTACAGACGTTATATGCAAGCGACCTTACCCAGTCGTAAAATTATATTCGAAAGCACCAAGCCATAATGTCGCACGTTAAACTTAACGATGCATATCTTTCATGGGCTTCCACTGGAAATGATTGCTAGTTTGTCATGACGCTAACGTAAAATATTATGTCTAAGTAAAGGCATTTTTTTAGTTTTGCAAAGTTGGTTACGAAGTGGTAGAGTTTTATCAATATACTCATGGATTATTACAACCGTCACACTAATCCGTATGGCTTATAACATAACCTCGTCACTGTCCCTGTTTGATCTGGTGGGTAGACTAATAAATAAACAAACTTACAAAATAACTATAACTATGCTATAGAGAACATGCATTTCTTATAATCATAAAATCAGTCTTTTGTTTGCTTATTTTCCATACCAGGGTTTTATGGTATGATCGTACCTTTTGTATATTCAATGTAGGTATATTTGTAAAACCATTTATAATCTTACACGCTTTTACTTCCCTTTACCCATTTTATGAATTGCCAGTGATGAAAAAACAGTCAAAACGAAACCTACTTTTTAAAAAGAATAAATTGCCCCTGAATATAGTTTGTAATTAATTAAGGTTAAGTTCTATTATTGCAAACAAAACTACTGAATTTTAGGGGCTCCGAAGTCTTAACAAGTTACAGTAACTAGGTCAATATTTAGAAATGTTTTGCTGTAATATTCTTATTCACCGAGGTATCATCAATCATTCAGTTTTTATGCTTCGGTTTTGTTTTTCGGTAAAATAAAAATTATCATATTTTTACCGCCCCGTTGTTTTTATTTTGTCGATCACTTGAAACAACAAACCAAATAAGTTATGTTAGAAAACTTGTATTTTAATAGACAACTTTCCTAGCTCCCAGTTTTGGTCCGAGTCACTTTTTTAGAAAAACAACAAAACTTAACTGTCCACAAAAGCTGCCTGGCAACTCGTAATAATCCCCTCTTTGTACGGGTCACCAGACCACTAGTGGTGAATAATGTGCAGCAACCTGCTCAGGTAAGGTTTCATGTTACTACCACTATAATGAAAGTGCCGAGTGCCAGGCCGAAAACTTGCGTATTGCGAACCAGGCACTTGCTTAATAGGCTTAATACCCGTAACAAGATAGATATCCTATGAGATAGATATCATCAAAGGAGCCCTAAGCTTATTTGCCGAAATATCACATAAAATAATATAAAAAATATTAAGTCTTATTTTTATTAATGTTTCATAATACATTTGTTTTGTTTTTAGTCTATCATTAACCTATTTTTGTAGTAGTGGGAAGCAACTCAGTACTAGGTAATGTTTTTAATGTCGCCTCTATGGTCTAACGGTTCAGTTGTTGGACTTGACTGCATGAGGTCCCGGATTCGAATCCCGGGTCGGGCAACAAAAGGAAATTGGGTTTTTTCAATTTTCTTATAAAAAAAATGTTGCTCGGGATAGGATATGTGCCCGGTTGGCGATAGGCTTGCCACCTATCACATTGTGGGACTTAGTATCTTCGGCTAGTCGTGGGTACCCTGGTTGTGACTCTGCCTACCTCTGCGGGGATATAGGCGTGAAGATACTTTTTTTTATTATGTGATTAACTAAATTTAAAGCCTCGAACTAGCTTGATAATAAGCGTAGGGCATAAGGCTCTGGCATACTAAGGTTCAAATAGTATATACTGTTTTACTTTAAATATTTTCATTCCAAAAATAGTTGGGCCTTAGTAAATTATGTTGACAATCTCTTGAAATAACAATGACATACTTTTACGTATTGACAGAAGTGACAAAATACAAATGAAATAATAACAAATGTAATTATCACTTAAACATACGAATTCCAAACAGAAACAGTACAAGTGTATGCGTTAATGTCTCGTCATTAGAGAATTGGGCGAGTATTGACTTGTGCTTTAGTCCCCCGATAACACCAAACTGCCTTTGTCTGACCCACTTTATTTACAACAATGACAGCCTCTCGCTTTCATATCTGTTCAGTGGCTTGTCAAGATTAGAGATTAATGTTTTTATATGGACCATATAAAATCATTTCAATTTAAACACCAAAAGCTTGTTTATTACATACTTTTACGTCTATATCGATCTTTTTGATAGTATACCAGTTAGTATATATCTTTTTTTTGTTTAACTAACCACGCTAATTCCTGTGCATTTGCTTTTAAAAGTCTTAAGTAATTTATTCAAAAATATTAAGTAGGAGATTTTTTTGAGAAGTAATAATGTTACAGTGAAGAGACGAGTATAAGCTAGTTTTATATACATAAACTTTTTTCATTTTCATTCAGGAATTATCCTTTATATGTGACTTTGCTGATGTAATATTATTTTTATTTCACATAAATTATCCTTTGAAATACCAAATGCTTTTAAAAAAATAGGCCAACTTTCCAAGCGGCTAAAGGATCTCGCTATCAGATTGTCAACGTACTACGAGTATTACTACCTCAGGTGCTAAGGTGTCCTTCATTTATTCATCATTTGCTAGTTGGCTAGTTTGCCTTCCAATGACATATGAAACCTTGATCAACCAACTATAACCTTGAAAGTAAGACATGAACATAATTAAATGAACTAACCATTAGGAAAGAGGCACAAAAACGTCTGACAGCCTCTTATCTACATCCCCTGATTTATTGTTCACTCTTTTCCTTCATTCGTAGATGTTTTCTGGAAAATCAAAAAGACTTCGAATTCAACGTTCGAACTGACGACCAATATCGTCCCTATAAATTGTTCAGAGAAATAATTACGACAAGACATTCGCAAAAATAGATGTATGGTGACATTATTATTGTATAAAGATCTCTTGGCAAATTTATTACGACTATAAAAAAGCTTTGAGAGATAGGCAGTGACCTCAATAAAATGAAGCCGGTAGCTTTTTACTTATTATATTGTAAAACTCATTTCTACTACCAGTTTTGCTATTTTTTTTTAATCTTTAAAAACATAAACATAATGGCTTTTAAAAATTGTTTTTAAAAACACATATGATGTTTTGTTGATATAATTACTATTTTTAGTTGAGCAATGCTACGAAGTATATGAACCAATCCTTCCTTGAATCTCTCCAGCAAAATAAAATTTACAGTAATAACCTAGTGTTGCTAACTGAAAATAAGCCAGTGTTTCATTTTATTAACACCAAAATATCTTTATAGGTAGGTATGGGACGTGGTTCCAAAATTTATTTACCCAAATCGCCTCGCAAAATCATAATCCAACATTGTTCATTGCCTGCTATTGTGTACTTGCATTATATCGCCCTGGCCCGCTGAGCCTCGCTGATAGCTTATAAATCTAATTCCGGATCCCGCGAGTTCATCGATGCATATCATTAGTGATGCACATGTGAACGATATCGATATGCTTATTTATATTTCGACTAAAATGCAATGAGGCAACCAAGTTGATTGACGCAGTTCAACATAAGGTTAGGATATACTTATAGTACTATTTTAATGTTTAAAAGTGGCTTCTTGAAGACGATTCCGTTTCCAGTTAGTAGAATAACCTAGTCATTTATTATTTGTATTGACCGCCTCAGTGACTAAAGGGGTTAGCGTATCTAAATCCACCGACCATTCGCGAGGTCCGGGTTCTATTCCGGATGGTGTTGTGAGATGAACAAAGATGCCTATTCCCGAATCTGGGAGTTAATTAAATTTGTACTTATATCTTTTTTATATTTCAATGTGTTAGTAGCATAGTCTAACACACACAATAATTTCTTTACTTTGGGGTTTAATCAATTTTTGTAATTTGTCCAGGGATATTTATTTAGATGGCTGGCCATTTGCATGCTTAGGCAGTAGAGTTTTGCAACAGCTTGTTTAGTTTTGTAGCACCGCTTTATCTGTTTTATTTCATAATATCAGTGTTCACTAGTATATTGTTTGGAAGATGAGCTAGATAGAAATTCACTGGTTCCTACTTGGATTGGTATTGGTGGTAAGAAAATGTGATATTGGTGAAAAAAAGGTGAGGATAAAAGCAATTTTTTGCTTCCAATATTATAACAAAACATTTAAAAAATTAAGTGCTCATTGTCAGTCGTTGTGACATCAAAACATTTACGGTAAAGCACTTGATAATGCTTATGTTTGTGATCCAAAATTCTAAAATTCAAATCAATACATATATTACATACATGCATAACTTTACGCTAAACACCACATTCATTAGCCTATTTACACTAACACACCAGTTTCGGAGACTCGTGACACTACCCTCGTATAAAACCCGATCAATTTGAAACTGAAAAGTACTCTGGTACTATCCATGCACATTCGTATTGTATTTGCTTTGTCAATCTTTCATTTATCATATTTTCCACGAGAAAAAACCAGCGTAGAATGTTTTTTTTTTCTAATTTTAACACCAACACTTTCTTTCAAATTAATTAAATGGTGTAAATATAATAGGTATTTTCCTCATAACTTTATCAGTGAGTGTGAAGACAACCATAAACGAACGATGTCAACATTCCCATGTAGATATACATTTCTAGTAAAGTATCTTCACGCCCATATCCCCAAAGTGGTTGGCAGAGGCACAACCAGGGCACCCACGACTAGCCGAAGATACTAAGTCCCACAATGTCGCCAACTGGGCACATATCCTATCCCGAGCAACATTTTTTTTTATTAGAAGATTTGGAAAAACCTCAACCCGGGACCTCATGCAGTCAAGTCCAACAACTGAACCGCTAGACCACAGAGGCGATAATTAACATTTCTAAGATTGAAAAACAAATATAGGAAAACTACGGAAAATCAAGAAACAGAAAAATAACTCTTATTGCAAGGTCAATATTACTTGTTAGCTATGCTGAAAATACATGTATGAGAGTTGTCCGTTCGTCATCCTACGACCCATTTCAAAAATCAGCATTCATGAAATTCTGTATTGAAATAAACAGAGATAATGGCATCAAAACATACAAGACATTTTTTTAATGTTTTAATTATGATCGAAATAATTAGTACACAAATGATTCATACCAGCATTAGATTATTAGAATCGCGTTTTTCTACACATCTCTTTTTTCATTTAACTTTCTTAACGCGGAAATATTTTTTTTTATCTTTTTTTTTGTTTGGCACAGTGCTTGCAATATTTTTTATCCTGATTTATTAATGCAAGTAACTTTTGCCTGCGCCTTGGTCGCTTACTGTGTCTGTCCTGTCTTAATTGTTGAGAAATTTTGTTGATAGAAGGCTTTACTACGTCTGCTGAAACAGGAATTTTATTTTCGGTATCACAAAAGTTACTGAAATTGAACGAAAGAGCTTTTGTGGTTCATCGTAAAACCATAATATACGTTAAAAATACATTTTATAATAAACCGCGATGGTTACATCCCTAAGAGGCTGCTTGCTGTTGGAATATGTCTCGTTTAAGCCAAATTTAGAAGGATTAGGATATATTTAAAACGAACATTTACCCTTAAATTGCTTTTCAATTTGAAATAAACTGTTTCGTAATTTAAACCCTAACCCTAATTAGCGTTCGCCATGAAACTCAGCAAAAGTGAGCATAAAAGATAAGGTGTTATGACATAACGTAGAAACCTTTATTTTAATGGCTTCACGCCTATATCCCCGAACAGGTAAGCAGAGTTCCATAATGTGATAGCTAGCAAGCCTATCACCAACCGAGCACATATTTTTTTTTATTTATTAGAAAATCGAAAATACATACTTTCTATTTTTTATTTCCCGACCCGGAGACCAAACCCAGGACATCAAGAAATTAAATCCGACGCCGCCGGACCGCTATACCACAGAGGCAATGAGTATGCCTACCCTTATTTTATTTAATAAGTAATTGATTTGACATAGGACGAAAGTAAACTGGAAATCATTTCATATTCTTTACTATCTGTTTAAGGTCCCCTCCGTAGGTAAGGAGTATGAAATATTTTGTTTTTTAACAACAGAGTTGTTATTTGCTAAAATGTTTATCTTAACGCTTCAAACCAAGGTATTACATATTTAGGAGCAGAGTTTAAAAGACTGTTTTATCACTTGGTTCATTTCTTACTTGGTAACTCTTGTGAAAGCAGTAACCAGTTTCGCATTAAAATTAAAAAATACTTTATGAAAAAAAATATTTTTTTAAAGTACGTATATTTTTTTTGGAACTAACATTTATTTTCCTTTTTCAAAATTATTAGGACTTTTTAATTTAATTAGTATATATAAGTCATTGCAATTAACTAACTAATTACAATTGATATAAATATATCGTGGCCATATAGCATATGTAAAAAAATCTAATGATATTAAGAAAAATACCAGCGTAATGAGAAAAATAAATAAAAAATGCAATCCCAATAGAAAGTATAAACATTGAAATAAAAAGATAAATTCAAGTTAATGTAAACAGTGAATACGAAATAGCAAATTTCCACATTATTCACCTTCGCGCTGACTGCTGCACATAAGCGGTGAGCAAACATTAATATGTAGTTTTGGAATGGTTCATAAAACCCTCGGCTAAAAACGTTTTAAACTTATTTGTGTTGAAGTTAAGCTTTTGTTAACCAAGCAGGTACGTTTTAAGAAATACACATACACTAATAACAATATCTTCTAGCTTGTGGTGATACCACATAATACTAAATAGAGTCGCTTCCTTTGTCCCTGCGTCCCTTTGTTTGCTTAAATCTTTAAAACTGCACAATGGATTTTGTTGAGGGTTTTTTAATAGATAAAGTGATTAGAGAGGAAGGTTTATATGTATATTTCATAACCGTGTGAAGCTGGGGCGGGCCACTAGTTTAGTTACAAAATGTAACGACTTGGTAGGTAGGAATAGTTTCGATGTTGTTGACAATCCAAGGGGTCGTTGTTAATATCTACTATCTAATCATGTTTCACCATTGAAACGACGCAGACCAGTGAACAGGTGTATAGGAAAGCGATTGGGGTATGTTCTTCAAAGGAGCCTGAGACCAACATAAATAAACTTGCGCTGAATTGGACATTTTGAAAAGGGACACAGCAAAGCGTAGTAAAACAACAAATTCGTACCAATACAGAGTTAATTGAATTCCGTTGCTGCTCGACTGATGCAAGTCCGATTGGCAACACACAGCACAATGAAATAACTCTACAAAAAATTTCATTACCCCCCGACTAAACCTACAGCTTCTACACA
>NJDC01000140.1:146499-183876 GCA_002245475.1 Calephelis virginiensis
TTCGATGTACAAAATTAAACAAGTGAGTTGCAACTAACTTCAACATTTTATAGCCTTGACGACAGTTTGGAAGCGGTACTAGTCAGCTGAGTCGTCCCGTCACCGTCAGTTCGCCAGCTTGCAATACCGCAACTTACTTTTGCTCGAGATCTAATAAACAATGAGGCCGGGATATTAGGCCTCGAGCAAAAGTAAGTTTACCGGCTACCTTACCCTGCGAACCGGAACACGTCAACGCAAGCATTGATCAGTTACGCGGTTCGTCAGTGTAGTTAGGTGTGTCCGCCAGCCACCCGACCAACGAGTCGGTCAATTCCAGACTATTTCGTGTTTTCTTCATAAGGGTGAAAAAGAAACGTCAATGTACTCCGCACTGTACATGCTATTGATAAATATGAGAGACCCAACAAAAAGACCAAGCTGATTGGGTTATTGCCAGGTCATTGACAATGCAAAATGCTATATTTTTAATGCGGTCAAGAAAAGTTGGTACTGGGTATCCCGTGAGGCTGAAAGTAAAGTTTGTAAAGTTATAAGCTATGGAATGATCTAAGCCGCGCAGTTGTAAAATTAGATCAGAATCAGATAGCAGGATTATAGTAATTTTGGATACAACTGTTTATTACTGTCACTTTGACAGACACGAAGTTAGTGCAGTTATACTCGGATATTGAAGCTATAAAAGCAATGTACATTTTAACGTACCGCTAAGTACGCGGTCTACGTACCTTACGCTTACCATTACACTTAACACTAACAGAGATATTTCTAGTTATATTACCACCATACCATTTTTGCTTTAATAAAATCCAGAAATAAAAGTTTTCCATTTATTTTTCTTCTCTCACAAGCACCACTTAAGAAAATGGGATCAAAATTATGTTACAAACCTTCCTCGGTGTGCTGATCAATTCAGTAAATTCGCCGTGATTGTCGGCCGGTAAACAGACAAAAACTATTATTTTTTCTTTTACCTATTTTTACTTACACCTGTAATTTACATTTATCTTATTTTTTTGTGGTAAGATAGCGATTAGAACACTTTCCTGGTGGTAAGAGTTAGCCGTAACCTATAAAAAAAAAAGATTCACTCTTCTATAGTTTTGTTATTCCATTCAATTCGTCGTCTTTATTTCGTGGGTACAACATTCATTACACTTGAAATACGTCAACAGTTAAAATACATTGTACTAATTTTTGACAAGCACATACAGTAATTAAAACACTATTACAGCCTTTAAAAATACCTAACATCAAATAATGCAAAATCCATAACTTCCAATGCTTGCCGTTGACGTGTTCCAGTTCAGAGGGTTAGGTAGCCGGTAAACTTACTTTTGCTCGAGGCCTAACATCCCGGCCTCAGGTTGGCAACTCACCATTACCACCTTTAGTGTCAGAAAATCCATCTGCTTGTTTGCCTTCCAATATCATAAAAAACACATAAATAATACATAAACAAATCCTGTCTCAACAGCATCCTAATGTATGACAAGAATATAAACAAAACATGCAGGTAGTTATAGTATGCAGATTTATAATTGCCACTGTGGTCTAGCGGGTCAGGTTTTGGATTTGACTTTACGAGGGCCTGGGTTCAATTTCCGGGTCGGGCAACAAAAATAAAATGTTTTTTTTAATTTTTTAACAAAAACATTGTTGCTCGGAATTGCCACTTGCCACCTGTCACATTGTGGGACTTAGGGTCTACGGGTTGGGGGTGCCCTGGGTGTGCCTCTGCCTACTTCTTCCTGGATATGGGCGTGAAGATATTTTTTATGTAGATGTGCATTATACTCGTTTTTTAAGTAATTGTTATAAAATTACTCGCTTTATTTTTAGGATCATGTTCATTATAATCCGATTTAACATTACTCTTTTGCTGCGTACCAACCTAGAGATATTTACAAAGTCATATAACAAACTGCCAGCTCTTCAGGTACCTAGAAGAGCACCAGCTATTAAATGACCGTCAATACGGGTTTCGCCGTGGTCGTTCAGCTGGTGATCTTTTAGTTTACTTAACACAACGACGGGCGCAAGCAGTCGAAAGCAAGAGAGAAGCATTGGCAGTTAGTTTGGATATAGCGAAAGCCTTTGATTGGGTATGGCACAAGGCGCTTCTATCGAAGCTTCCTTCTTACGGTCTTCCTGAGAAATTATGCAAATGTGTCACTAGTTTTTTGACGAAGCGCGGCATCAAGGTCGTTGTCGACGGCATGTGCTTGGAGTTCAAGCTTGTCAAAGCTGGTGTGTTATTTCTCCTACTCTGTTGCTTCTGCATATCAATGACATGTTGCACATTAGTAACAGTCATTGCTATGCAGACGACACTACTGTGGAAGCTTTATACTTTGGCCGGCATAATATATCTCGGCAATATGTTATTGAGAGCCGGAACCAACTTGTGTCGAAAATTTACAATCTTCTGTCTGAAATTTCGTTTTGGGGCCAGCAAAATCTGGTGCAATTTAACCCTAGCAAGACACAAGTTTGCGCGTTTTCGGCTAAAAGGATTCCCTTCGTCGCATCTCCTCGATTTGACAGCGTTACCCTAACTGCCACGGCCTGCATTGGTATACTTGGCATTGACATTTAGAATGATGTTCAATTTCGTGGTCATCTGGAGGAGAAGGCTAAAATAGCCTCTAAAAAACTTGGTATGCTCAGTAAAGCGAGACAGTATTTCATGCCGACCCATCGCTTACAACTATACAAAGCGCAAATTCGGCCTCATATGGAGTACTGTTCTCAACTCTGGGCAGGGGCTTTACAGTACCAGCTCCTTCCGTTTGACCCCATTCAACGTAGAGCAATTACTAATCGGCTTGATCCCTTGGCGCCGCGTAGAAATGTTGGATCCCTCAATGTTTTCTACCGCATGTAATCATGGGGAATGTTTTGAGGAGTTGTTTGGTTTAATTCCAGCCGCTGGTTTCGACCTTCGAAACCAGCGGCAGAGTTTAAAGTATCATGCCCATCATTGTGATGCGTGGCGATATACAACTGTGCGATTACGAAGACATTTTTTACCTCGCCCAACACCTTTGTGGAATCAGTTACCGCGGGCGGTATTCCCAAACAATTATGACTTAGGGACCTTCAAGAAAAGAGCGTACTCATTACTTAAAGGTCGGCAACGCATTTTTTAAACTCCTGGTGTTGCAGATGCCCGTGCCGTTTCCATCAGGTGACCCACTTGCTCGTTCGCCTCTACTTGTATAAAAAAAACAAATTCGCGGAACCCTGACGACATTTTAGGACCCCTAGGTTCTGTCTATTAACTAGGCAGGACACTATGAAATAGCACCAGCACGTTTATTTTAACAGCATTATTTAATTAAGTAATAAATTACTGTCATAGCGCTCATAAGGCAGTCGCGGGCACGTGCTGCTACGGTTCGCAGTGCACGTAGCGAAGATATACGACATTATAAAGTTATTTGAATATTACAAAGACCTGGTAAATGCGGTGATAACTATTCATGAGTATGCCAGGCATTTAATGATACGAATTGTGTTACTTTGTTTCCCATTCTTATCTTGCCTAACATTCTGCCGGTAAAGCCAACAAAGACAAACATTCCCAACACTAAACTTGGCTATAATTTTACATATGCGTATTATGTTTTGAAGAAATTTACTAATAGTCTTTTGCTTATTGATGAAATATTAAACATAATGTTTTGTAAACGATTTTTTAGAGATATTTAAATATTCATAAGCGTAATAAACTGCAAAAAACCGACTCTGATTTTAATAATCCGTCTAAGTGAACCAAAGTTAAGATTTTTCCTCGTTTTCCCTGGGATTACATCATCAGGTTCATACTAGGTGGCACTGGAACCACATCGAAAGTACGCTCTTTCAAAAAAATAATTCTTATTTTTTTAATATGGTTCAAAAATTACCGAGAACTCAATTTACATACATAAATAAAATAAAGAAGTCGAACCTATAACCTCATCCTTTTTTTGAAGTTGGTTAAAAAGGGTTGGCTATGCGAGTTGACATAGGTCCTTAATTTCCAGTGGCTATCAGGGCGGGGGTAGTGAAGTCTCTGATTACAATATTATGACTTGCGTTACTTCCCCACGTAAAAGAAAAAAAAAAGTATCTTCACGCCCTTATCCCCGAAGAGATAGGCAGAGGCACAACCAGGGTACCCACGACTAGCCGAAGATACTTAGTCCCACAATGTGATAGGTGGGCCTATCGCCAACCGGGCACATATCCTATCCCGAGCAACATTTTTTTTAGAAAATTGGAAAAACCAAATTTTCTTTTGTTGTCCGACCCGGGATTCGAACCCGGGACCTCATGCAGTCAAGTCCAACAACTACGGCTTGGCCGTTTAGTTACTACAACAGTAGAAAATAAATAGGATAAAAGTGAAGATCAATGAATATATTTTTTAGCCCACGCCCATGTGACGGTAGCGAAACCGCTACACCGTATATTTTGATGATACCATCGATTTAGATTTCTATTTTCATTACCTAATGAGACTTAAGCAACAAATTAAGAAAGTTTGAATGGAAAGTTTTAATACATCCACCAGAATATAGCCCGACCTTTAAACATCGGTTTACGTCTGTTTTATTCTTCGTCTGTTTTTTGTTTTACATCGGGAGAGCAATCTTAAAACTATTTGAGGAGTCCCAGAATTTCTACAGTAATTTAATCATAGTACTACCTATAAAATAGCAGAAAGTTATCTAATAAAATGGTCTATGCAACATAATCGTCGTAATTCTAGTGAACACCAACTAAAGTTATTGCTATGTTTTTCCAACGAAACAAAATGAAAAGAGATGTAACATATTAGACAAGTCAGGTTAGCCAAGATTAACGTATTTTGCCCATTTCTGCTACTTTCTTTGAAAGCAGAATTACTTCTATTTTTTTAGTAAGTGTGGAACAAAATTATCACCCATCACAGCTATTTTTTATCTCACCTTGAATCTCTAAAATATGTGTAGTTTTTTTTTCTATCTAATATTTTTGCATTGATATGTCCCCTTGTTTTGATAAAATCAGTTTAGATTACTATGAGACTTGAATACTCGAAACGAACTTAAGAAATACGAATGAAAAATAAAAAAAAGTGTTACGTTAAGCTTTAATGATTAAGCTTTAATGATTTACCTACTCAATGAGGAAAGTGATAAACACAAAGCTTGAAAGGAATTTGCGTTAGACTGTAATTAAGAATCTGAAAGGTAATTATCTACTCATATATCCGGCTTCTCTCTTGTTCTCGTGGGGTGCTTTAATCAAATTTACAAAACAGACTTTGAATAAACTTTAAATAAATAAAACATTTCAATAACCAGTTTTATGTTTCATAGCATTGTTGTTTTAATTACTTTTGCTTTTGTTCCGTTCAACGTCTGAAATATTGTACAGAATTTGAAATATAGAATTATTTTCAATTATTCCTACTCTGGGCATGAAGGACTTCCAACGCTATAAATATGGTTAACCTATACTCTTGGAACGAAGTTCCTTACGGCAGGCTTGGAGGAGATAGGGATTTTGCTGTGCGAACTGAAAAATATGTGATACTAAAAATTGTAAGAAAAAGTGAGTGTAATAAAACCGTTAAACGAGACGTGCGCAGGCGCGACAGTTGTGTACACAAGCGAGTAGTGTATAATACCTTTCTCTTTCTCCACCCCGCCGCTGCATAGTTACTCGCCACTCATGAATTGTTTCGATTCTACATTAGCCAAAGAAACTTCGTTCCTACCTGGTGTCCCATGACACCAAATTTTATTTATTTACTTAATAACGTGATGATAAGATTTTAATATATAAAGTTTTCTTTTATAAAGTAAACTGAAGTAAAGAATCAAACTTAGATTTATTTAAAAAAACCAGTTCATTTGCATCGCAACCAGTCAAACGCCGTTCTGCAAAAATAATTTATCGCCGCACGAGCTAAACGAACCATGCCGTGGTAGAAAACTAGCGGTAAATAAATATTAGCGAAAATTATTGCGTACGGCATTGAAGAAATAAATCAATTTAGTCCTACAATTGCTATGGACTTGACAAAATCCCTATAGACGTAACCGGGACGATAATGGCTAAATTGTATTTTGGATTGGCCGTTCCATTGGGCAAGTTGTTAACTTTCGTTTTATAACCTAATGGCTGAAGTAGCTAGCAATATCACAAAAAAAATGGCATTCAGGGAAAAGGCTTGTAAATATTGCGATTTAACAGAAATACGACTCATACTCATATACTGTAAAGTCATAAATAAATAAATACTTAGACAAACAAATTTATCTGGCCCCATATTAAGCAAATCATATGCTTTTATTACGGGTTTTGGAAAACGATGATAACTAAATAACACTAATTAGTGGAAATACTTAAATAGATACCAGTATATATTTCATAAACACCTGGAAATAAAAACATCTGCTTTTATTATGTACACGCCTGCCCCGTCCGGAATCGAATCTAATCCAAGCGGATGCATGTAGTTACCGGAAGAAATGGCAAATTTTAAAGTTTATGCCTTTTTTGGTACACTAGGTGACGCTTTAAAATATTTTTTTTGTACCTCCAGGGTATTTGATTAAATGAATGGTCCACTAACACAATTTATTACTCGGGTTAAATATGATTAACCAAGTTCAAATTTATCATCTTATAATTTATGAGGACGTCAGTTAAGTAACAGCAGACTCAAATTTTGAATTGTAAGCTTTAAATACTTTTATTTAGCTTAAACATCTGCAAATTATAAAATATTTTTGATTACTTTCTCTTTTTTAATATGTCCTGTTATCGGTTCTAATTTTTTTGTAATAAAAGAAAAATAGTATTGATACATGACGTTTGCTCCGAGCGATGTGAAATGCTTTATTACGGATCTGACACCCTCATATGTTCCGTAAATATAAATCTCGTCAAATCGTCGTGGGGAGAGAACAACCGCAAACACTGCGATAAGAGATTTTTTATGTATAACATATATCCCCTAATTGAGCTGGTATAATAACAGAGCGTGAGAGTAACAACAAAATATATTATCCAAATGTAAAAAAGATAAAAAGACTTCCACAAAAATAATCCTCATATACTGGAAACGTAAACTAAAGAAACAAAGCCCAATTTCCGATAAAAGGCGTAAATCGCTATCCCAACAACATGAAATATAAAGTAGGCGAAATCAATTTAAAATACGCAACTTTTCTTATAAGTGACTTTTATTGTTTCTCGTCCTCACAAAGGCCTAATAAGAACACAAAGCCTTTCAAGAGCCACGTTTCACCCCGGAGAATACTTTTATCTCCATGTGTGGTCATTAATTATTCAGTTTTTACCTCAAAAATTACTTCCAAATAACTTGGCAAATATTTGAAGGCGCTCGTACATCTAAAAAAAATTAGACCTTTACATATTGGCGTTTACTCGTAGTGGCCATTTATATCACAAATTTCTCCTCTTTGGTCAGGAATTCCAAATTCAAATTTAGACAGCTATTTTCGCATATTTTTTTCAATTCTTTAATTAAGATACATAAGAATATGATAAGAATAAAAGTTATTTCCTACATCCATAAACTTTAAAAGGTTTGAGCGAATGTAGCACTTCAAAATTTAATTAGTTTTACATATAAGGATAAAACACAGAAAAAGGATATAATTATATAGTGAGTTCAAAGCTACTGGCAAGTTCTAAAATTAAACCGGTTTATATGCACGAAAGTTAGTATGTGAGCACACGTACAGATATATTTGTGATTTGTAAGCTGTCGTTCATTTGTTTTTCTTCTGTTTTTAGTAAAGGTGAAAATGAACTACCTATAACATGATAAAAGGACATAGATAACAGGTGTTCATACTTTGATTAAATAAATATTATCAACCAAGTCCGAAGAGTTTTCTTTAACAATATTTTTGATCCGCTAAGACAGTGAACTAGCATATACTCGTAGCTTTTCCAATAGTAAGAGATAACCGTGGCCTAAAGACACCATAGATATTATAGTTGCATCATTTAAAATCTATTTAAAGACCACCGTGCAATTCTATAGGTTACCCTCCCTGTCCGGAAAACAAACCGTTATATTAGTTATAACGAGTTTTGATTTGTGTCCTACTTCTTAAGCCCCCACTAGAACTACTTTTAGTTAGTTGTGATGGTATTTAGTTTTATTTGAATTTCAGGAGTACTCGCTTCTCATAGTGGTTCTGTATTTATTCAAGATTAAAAGTTAGATCGTTATAGTCTACGACAGAGTTTCCCAAACTATGGGTCGCGACCCACTGTAGGTCGCAAAAGAATATTGAGTGGGCCCTGCCTGTAGAATAATACACCACCTTACAGATAACACACCACACGACCGACAATTCTATTATATATAATTCTTTTGATGTTAATGTAGTTATTAAATTAAGACTTAATTAAATAAACACATTATTAAAATTATAAAAAAATGTGTTGAATCCTAGTCCTTTATTTATTTTGGTAACAGTTAAATGTCTTATAGGTGGGTCCCGAGTTTGGAAACTTTTTTATATGGGTCGTAGCCCAAACAACTTTTGGAACCACTTGTCTAAGATAGTGAAAGAGGATCTGAGAGCCAATAATTACTAATGCCAGTATATTGGTTATTCCGAGAGACCCGTTTAAAATAATTAAGACTATTGAACAGCATGGCATCCTGAAGATATGCTAACTAATTTGCGGGTAATTATCTAATACGTCCGCTAGATTGTTATACGAGTACATATAACTAGAGAACTATAGAATTTCTCAAATGTTGTATGCTAGTTTCGATCCGTATATTATATTCCATTACTAACAATAAACTATGTGCTAATGCCATTTTTTATGACTCATATCCTCTTATTACTTCAATGGTATGTTATAGCAGTCTCTTTCTTTGTTTTTTAGATTATTCTTTTGTTCACAGAATTCTATTGTTAAGTATAGGCACCTTCTTATGTCTTTCTTTCTTTACTCAATTTTGTCTTTTCGTTACAACACTATAGTTAATCAGACCTATAAATCTTATTTAAAATAGCCCTTAAAATAATACAATTGTCAAAAAAATCATGACGTCATCAGCCGACGCTTGCGATGGCGGTCTGCGGGAATCAACTGTTAAAGTTACGTCTTGTGTTTTGTTTCGAATAAAAATAACAATTAAAATAAAATAAAATGTTTCAAAGAGGATATCTCACAGCTTCAATCAATCAATGTAAAAAACTTATGACATATCATGTAGAGCCAAGTTTTTCATCATGAAAGCTTATAGCTTTTACAATTACAAATAGAGCTCTCCAAGCTGTAACTTCACTAGTTTTTTACTGTAATCAAAACCATTTCTTCACTATCAGAACTTTACGTAATGACGTTATGTAAAACAATGGTCAGTTAATACACTTTGTAACCTAACGCCTGTGTGATGACATAGATTAGTGACTTTTCTTTATCTGGTCTAATCCAAACTCAAATTACGATGGTTAAAAAACGCTCTTAAGAAGTTAGGTACTGCCTTCGTGCTGTGATTTGCTTTCGCTTTGTGTATAAACTGTTAAAGCTTATCACGGGAGTTTTTTTCAGAATTGTATATAATTTATACCAAAGATTGAAATTCTTATCGATTCAATAACATCTGTCCAAATTTGGCAGGTCCTTTAAAACTAACCTTGTATGTCACCGGTTATTACATTTACTTCCAGTGTTGAGACATGACGACTACGAGATCTAGTTGTTAGGGCTGTCAATTAGAACAGACGGTAAATCGGGCGAGCCACAAGCATTTCTGGCGTAGGCATACTAAGAAAACCTTCGATAAAAATAAAAGGAAACACATCTTATATGTGAAATATGTGTACTCAGTGCACACATATCGCAAAGCAAAATAATATATTAATGTAAATAAGTATTGTCACACAATACTTATTCATATCAAAGTAAGTAAGTAGAAAGTAATGCATTTTTAGAGAAAGTTTTTTGTTTAATTTTACCTCTGATTATTTATCTCACGTGATATAATAAACCTAGGTTGAAAGTAGTAACATAACTTATTAAAAAAATAACCATACATTTAATATATCAAAATAAGTAGTTATGCAAAAAAATCATTATGTAATAAAATCAAATAAATTACTTCATATAAAACTTCTGAAATCTACTAAAACTAAAATAACTTTCCTTTACATTATTTTATAGTACAAAAATGAATTGCTAAATGTGTAGGTAAGTGCATAACTTCCGAACGAATGAAACGATTAGGCTGATTCTTTTTAATTGTGTTAATAATTGTCAGAAGAAGGTTCTAATGAAAAGAAAAATCGGGAAAATGGGAAAGTATTATACTTTATTTATCCCCATACAACGGGTTGAACGAAGTTCGCCGGGATAGCTATTATGAACAAAAAAATTAAAATGTTTTTTTTAATAAAACAACCATTTGTAGGTTATAAATTATTATAAATATTCTAAAATCAACTGAAAACGAAGTAACTTATTTTTACATTAAAGCATATAAATTTTAAAAACAAACGTGTTTTATTAAGTCAACATTTCGTAATTATGAATTGCATTATTATGCAAGCAAATATATATACGTAGGGTATAAAAAAATTAAGCGTCCGCATCTGACAAAGCAGTACACGTTTGTGTCCTCCAATTATAATAATTTAATAATGGTAAATTTTCATACCAACTATGGAACTCCTGGGGTATTATATTTTTTTTATAAAGTTGTAATAGGTTCCTCTTTTTTGTAATAGGTAGAGACTGACTATGTGCCCTAGGAATGTCTTCAGAACTTATAGTAGGCATTTAGTGTTTAGCTTTTTCTTGTGAATTTTCCGGGTTAAATACTTTATATTTAATTATTTGTATACTCCATCAGAGTCGTATCGGTACTTGATAAAATCTGGCAAGTCCTTTTCGAATCTCAAATATTTTATTTTTAGTCAACTTACTGTTCCTTCATTCTTTGCTACAGTTTTATTTTTTTATTATAGTTGAAGCATAGCATAGCATATCTTTGTACAACTCTGTCACTTTGTATGAAGTAACGTTCTTGTTCCATCTTTTCTTTCAATTATAGAGTATGCTTCTGTATATCTTTTTTGTTTTTCGATGGTACAATGCATGGAGTCTACATCCATTAAGCTGTGACCAATTTCTAAATATTTTGGGTTTGTTTGTTTGGTAGTGCACTAAATGTAATAAAAAGGCTGCAATGTACTAGTTACGATTTGGGCCGGAAAATGTATTAAAATATGTAATAACGTCTCTTATATCCTCAGGGAGTGTAATAATCCATAGGTCA
This sequence comes from Calephelis virginiensis, assembly GCA_002245475.1. Lineage (NCBI taxonomy): Eukaryota > Metazoa > Arthropoda > Insecta > Lepidoptera > Riodinidae > Calephelis > Calephelis virginiensis. Next base: position 157,817 of record NJDC01000140.1, read on the forward strand.
ATTAATAAATAAATTAATTAATAAATTATATATATTTACCAGATTAAATTTAATAAACACCCAGACCCGGAAATGCAGACATCTTAATGTTCATCACTCAAATGTCTGCCCTGTCGGGAATCGAACCCGAGCCTCAGGGATGGTTGGTTTAGTTAGGCGTGTACACTAGCCACCCGTCCAACGAGGCGAGAAGATATTTTGATGCTACCTCTTTTGCTGTTAATTTCAATCCATATCATGCAGTGAGCATTACTTTGTGGAGGCTTAAATTCATAGTTAAACTATACAAGTTTAGCTTTCTGGGACAGCACATTAGACTGTCTTCAGTAGATGGAATCTTTAGGATACTTTGTAAGCCATCCATCGTGACACACATAAGTGACTCGTCCTCTTCTTATATTCTTTATCAATTTCTTCAGTCCTGTAAGATGCTTCTTTTCACTCTATATGTTGATTGAACTGATTCGAAATACTAGTATTTGTTTTATCTTTTTGTATGTGTTGTATAAAGTGTACTGGCCTTTTTACGGAAAAACGGTAGATTGTGTGCCAAAAACTCTCCTGTAAATGGGTATTCTGACAGCGATCTTGACTTCTTTTGTCATTTTCTCCACCTGCAATTCACACATTTTGTCTCGTGTATGTAATACTGTGGAGAAACTCTCAATCTGGTTTTTAATGTTGTTTATCTGGTCATCCGTATTTTTATTAAGAGGTATTAATTGATCTTTTAATACTAAGGTTTAGTTTTCAAAAAAATAATTGGCGGGAAATAATTAGTTTATTATTTTTTTGTCACACCTAAAAGGTTTACGTATGCAACGAAAATGGAATTAAGTCGAAAAGATTTTAGAGCGATGATATTTTATGATTTTAAAAGTTCCCTTTCTCCACAAGACTATGCCGCTCGTCTTCAAAATGCTTTTCGAAGAGAAGCACCTTGTTTGAGCACCGTGAAGCGTTGGTTTGCTGAATTTGAGAGAGGTTGAGTTTCATTACATGACGAATTTCGTAAAGGGCGGCCTTCAACTGGCGTCAACAAAAATAGTGTGGCTAACAGTAGCGGTTAATTAAAGAAAATCCCCGGATTACCTATGAGACGATTCGAGGACTATTGGGGATTGGTGTGAGCCAAATTGAGAGAATTTTGCATGAAGAATTGAAAGTTCGGAAACTTTGTAGTCGTTGGATCCCTCATGAACTGACGGGAGAGCAGAAGCGGCCTCGCGTGGAATGGTGCTCACAGACGTTACTGAAGTACGACCATGGACATTCTAATGCTGTTCATGACATCGGCACAGGAGACGAAACGTAGGTTTATTGTTTTGAATCCGAAAAAAACGTCACTCATCCTGCGCATAGCCCCGACCTAGCTCCCTGTGATTTCTGTATTTTCCCCATAGTCAAAGATTTGAAGAGAGGTTTTACTTTAACCAACTTCGAGTAAGCAGTGATAGCGTTCAATCAGCACGTAGAAAACATGCCTTCAGATCTGTGGTCCTCCTGTTTTAAAAATGGTTCGATCGCATTAAAAAAAATGTTTAAAATGTAAAGGAGATTATTTTAAAAAGCAATAAACATAATATTATAGTGTAAAACTTATAGTGTGAACTACGTTCTACGTATCTATAATTGTAGCAGTGTTTGAATTTTTCTGCTAAAAAAGTTGTTTAAACTATAATAGTCTGTTAAAATACTTAGGTACTTAAAACTGGTAGCCTAAAATACACCAATTCAACGTATAATGTTAATAATGTTGTTGTTATTGTATAACTATAATATTTTTTTTGTTTTTTAAAAATTCATAAATGCGATGCGAATGCACTCGCTCTCGGATTGGTTTAATTTGGGGTCCCCGAAAGCGGCGTTTGTAAGAAAATAGTAATGAATGTGGAAGAAGTAAGACATGTCTATAGGAATCGTGACATTTAAAACTCAATATTCTCTTCATATTTAGGTCTATATTTTTTGTTGGTCCCATTTTTACATAAAAAACTTCACATAAGTATGTCTCAAGCGGATGTCACTCGCGCTCGTAAGTAGTTTCACAATTCACAATTTCGTGTCCATGGGGATGTCTGTGTGTGTGTTGTGTGTATGTAGATTGCCTTCTGTATATGTTTTTATTTAGTGACACCCCTGTCTATGTATCAGCATCATTTTTTTGATATCCATAACACAAGCAAACAGTTTTCTTACTTTAGGGTAAGATCAATTTGTGTAATTTGTCCAGAATATTTATTTATTTTTATTTGCATCGTAATTGGCCAAGTATCAGTTCTGCCAAGTTGTATTTTCATTAAAACATCGGTTTTACTAGAAACACCGTAATTATGACTTGGTGGCAGAATTCTAGATGACTCTCCAAAACTTGTACAGTCTGACCGCGACGCTGTAAAGACCCTGCTCGCAATTGCAATATTATAGTTTCCAACTAGAAGACAAGAATATTTCCAGCTTTAGGTCAGAAATGTACCATTATTATATTTTGTGTATATAAGCGAAGATTTATTTTTACTATCCACTGTTTTGCCTTCCAATCCTTTACAAGTATTATTCGAAAGTGATCACTTAAACCATAGGTAAATTAATAAAAAAAATGTTTGTGATTAAAAAACTAAACGACCTATAGCTATTTCGAGATTGTCCATTAATTATACTGGTGGTCGCCCGTTGGTCGAAATTCGACCGCAATAAATTTTAATATCTTGCTGATAAGAACGCCATATGTATGGTGCGCCATCTGTGATCTTTTATCGTTATCAAAAAGATATTTGTTTGTGTGTGTCAAATACATGGTAGTGTGTGTAACGTGTTATTTATTGATTTAATGTTCCTTAAAAGCATTATTATTAAAAAATATTAGTGTTTTGCATTTCTCCTACACATAAACTATAAGTGTGCCAAATTGTATGCTCCTGGAACTCAGAGGGCCGGGAACTTTGCGAGAAAGTTCACAGGTAAGTGCGATAAATAGCCCGCAACCACATAAAAACCATCCACGAAAAAAATATTAGACGCCTCTAAACACTTTTTAAAATTAACATCCGCTCAAAAACATGCTACATATGGATGATGTGGTAGCACGTTATTGGTTGTGAATCCAATTTAAGACTGTGTTTAGTATAACACATGTTCAACGAGTGTTTATTTTGTTGTAGTAGAATTATATATGTCCAAGTATAAGGCGTATCTCCCTCTGGTTTTAAAATATTGCTTTCAAATGATAGATTGCCTCCACCTTGCGATTTCTACTTTATCTTATTAACGTTTCTCTATTCGCCATTGTTATTTTATTCGAGATTTTGTTTATATTAAATTATCATGAATTAGACTCATATAATGAATATCTGATAACTTTGTAACAATTATACTTAAGGAGATTTGAAATGAAAACTTAGTCGATGTATTACTTTGGTTGCAATAAGATTAAATTCCATACAAAATAAGATACAAGTTAATATTGTTATTGAAAATAAAGTTTTAATAAATTTAAATAATTTACTTTTTACGGGTACCTATTTACTTTTACAATAGGCAATTAAAGCAGATTAACAAATCAGTTAAAAAAAACTTAGTCGCCTCTGTGGTCTAGCGGTTCAGCTGCTGGACTTGACTGCATAAGGTCCCGGGTTTGATTCCCGGGTCGGGCAACAAAAAGAAAATTTGGTTTTTCCAGTTTTCTAATTTAAAAAAAATGTTGCACGGGATTGTTGAGGGATGTGCCCGGTTGGCGATAGGCTGCCACCATTACCACATTGTGGGAATTAGTGTCTTCGGCTAGTCGTGGTTGCCCTGGTTGTGCCTCTGCCTACGTCTTCGGGGATATAGGGGTGAAGATACTTTTTACTTTTTTTTAGTAAAACCTAGGTGAAACTTTGGTGGCTCTGGAAGTTAATAACCTGAGTTACAGGTCACCATTAACCAAATGGCTAATTAAAATCTGTAAATGTTATCTTTCCTTCTTGGGCAAAAGGCCAGGGCTTCTTTCCTCAACTGTATGATTGCGTTTTACGGTGACTAGATGCATAAATACGATTGGTACCATCCCCGTAAAGGTTTTTTTACTAGTTGTTTATCCGTGATTCCGTCAGCGTACAATAAATGTTCTTAGAAACTTTCATCCCCAATCTTATTCTTTGAGGGGTTGATTTTTAAAAGAAACAAGTATTCCGGAATTGAACTTGCGTATTTTTATATTCATATAATAGTTCATGTAAATGAATCCACCGACTTAATCTTGAAAGCGTAATACGTAAGACTGATAGACAGACTTTCATATGACATGTTGTATAAAAGTATGCCTTGATTTATGATTTGCCTGATTTTTTAATAAACGTCATTACTGCCAGCCTTGAGGAATGGTCAAATCAGTGGTCTTACAAGGGTTCTAATATTTAATGGTTCTTCTCATTCGTCCTACAGAGTATAATGTTCTACATATATTTTGAAACTCGCATTATTAACAAAATAAAAACATTTTTCGCAACACTTCGCCCTTGCTTGCCGGTTGAAATATTTTACGAAATTTAATTACTATAAAATTAAATAAATAAAATAAAATAAAATAAAATAATATGTTCTTTAAAAAGTAATAAAAATTTTACTTTTTAAAGAACATATATACATACATATCTTCACGCCAAGTTTCTTACCGGATTGGCAGAGAGTATCTATCGAGACCTAAATTTAAGATCCTAGCAGACCTGCCTGGCTTTTTCCCTTTTCATACAAATACGCCGCTTTCAGAGACACCACCACCACCATTTTCGGATAGCACCCGAGCGATTTGACCATGGAAAGTCAACCTAGGTTTGCTGGGTATTTACATCCATTCACATACTTACTGTATATTTGCTTTGTCAATCTTTCATCTGTCATTCTTTCTACAAGCCCGAACCAGCGGAGCAGGCCCTTTCTCATTGTAACACTAACACTTTCTTTTAATCCCACTCTTTCTCGGATCTCACTGTATTGAATGCGGTAATGTTTAAAGAACAAAACTGCAAGGACTTTTTCTCAGGAACTCTAACAAAAGTTTCAAAATTCGACAATTTTTATTTGTACTTTGAGCAGAAAATCCAATTACTAGTAAAAAAAACTTTTACATATCATTCTTAATACAGAACATAGATCCAAATATATTTGATACTAAATTCCTTACATAAGTCTACTGTTAGTTTCATAATAATTCAACCTTTTGGCTTTCGTTCATGTATTACCGTAATAAAAGGGATACTATCTAAACATAGGCACAGGTCTACGTCAGCGAAGCCAAAAGCATGTTAATAATATATAAAAGGAAGCCTTAGTTTGAGAGACGGGTCGGTTCTGTAACTGATGGATGACATTTAGTTCCAAGTTTTCTTTATATCAAAATATTTTACCCACAAAAGTGCCACATGAGCACAAAATTACCTCAAGCTTTTGAACTGGAAAGCTTTTATATTTTATTTACCCTTTATGTACGTAAAAGTTTCATGAATATTTCTAGGGGATTTCCTATGAGGGTTTTTATCGTTCCTACAAGCAATACATTATACAAGCAAATAATGTCCGTTGAACCCGTACCTGGTGCCAGTGTTTGGCAAATTTAGTAACTTAATTGCTGTAGTACACTTTGGTGTGTACAGAGTCCGGAAAAATTAGGAACTTGCGCAAAAATCCCATCATCCAGCCACAGATTGACAACGAACCATATTAGATATGTATAAGCAATCTGTATTTTTTATCAATCCAAAGACAAATAATTCTCATACATGTAAAATTGTAAAAGGATCGTTCATTCTTTGCCATCACTGTAAGTGTCTGAACTGTCTTCATTTGTTAACCGTGGCATATAAATAAAAGTTTTGAGATTCTCGTTATGAATTGAACTTCTAATCTATGTATTTAATTATTATATTTATATGTACTAGGAGCTCGTCCCAGCTTTGCACGGATGGAGAAATTTCAAGGTTTTCCTAGTAGTGATGTAGCCTATGTTAGATAGAAATAATGTTTCAATGGCAATGCTGCAAAAGTAAAACCGTAATTTTATAGGCTATTCAATTGAAACAAAAATTAAATTCCTTCCTGTTTTTAACATTTACCAGCAAAACCGACGAACTTTGCACCGCCTAACAGCAATAAGTAACAAACATGTTAATTTTAGCACTTGTCCCGTGTTTAGAAAAAATAAAAATTTATACCTCAAAAAGAATTTAACCTGCACCCTTTCGTCTCTTGTTGAATTAATGTTCTAAGTGTTTCAGCAACCGAGGATTCAAATTATGTTAAAAAAATTTAAAAATAATCTGCAATAACTCATTAAATATGTAATACATAGAACATATAACTACGGGACATAACCTTTGACATAACTATCAGCGGAATCGGTAAGAAAGGAATTAAAAACTTTTACAACACTTGATTTGAATGCTGGGCATTTTTTATTGAAAGATAAAAGGATGTAAGTTCAAATCTAGTATGAGCTTACAGCCTTTCCTTTCTTTAAAAAACTGTAAGCCAATACCAATTTTCATACGAAAAAATAAAGTAATGTTTTCCCAATGTTTGTATATCAAGGACGAATCCTAATTTATTCCTCTTACAAGCTCACACCTCTTTTTTTAAGTATTGGCGAGGTTGGGATTTATACAAGTCAAAAAGCCATCTTAAAATGACTTAGGAAGATATGTAGGAATCGTAATTCTTTAGATCTTTCGAATAAAACGTTCTCTTTGAATAATTCAAAATATAATCCACAGATATGGAAATGGTCTTGGAAACAAAATAACTTTATTTGGAAATTAATGAAGTTATGGATAATATGGTCGAAATTTTCAGCAACTTTTAAAATGTAAAAAAGTAATCACCTCAAATATAATAGTTCGATATAATATGGCACCGCGAAGGTTTTTGTAAGATATTGATACGTTTTTTAATATCTTGGCACATTATTTTTGTCCTTTCTGTAACGGTTTTAGCAGCGCACGTGATAAAGACATTTTATAGCTTACTTTTTTAGAACTTATGTTACACTATGGAAGTTTCAGTTGGGATCCCTACTTTTTTATTTTAATAATATACCCTATTTTACTCAATGATGATGAAGTGAAATGGTAAAATATTTTTCCAAATCACTTAAGTAGTCTTTGAATTTATTCGTTAAAAATATAAAAAAAATCAAATCTTTTTTCTTTATTTATAGTGAAGATATATATTATCTGCCCTAATAGATATCAAAAATTCTTGCTCTTCTAAGTAGAACGCCATGTCATACTTTTAAAAGCCACGTCAAAATAATTATGAAACTTATTTACAACAACTGAGCCCCTACCATGAGTTTACGGCTTGTCGAGTTCACTATACTCGCTAGCGTCTACGTAAATTGATATAATAATAATATTGTATATAAATAAATAAATAAATATCCCTGGACAACTTACACTAATTGAATGTAACCCCAAAGTAAGCACATTATATGCTTGTGTTATGGGTGTTAGTCAACGATACTAATACATAGAAATACTTAAATAGATACCAGAATAAATTTAATAAACACCTAGACCCGGAAATACAGACATCTAAATGTTCATCACACAAATGCCTGCCCCTGTCGGGAATCGAACCCGAGCCTCGCGGTAAGTTGATGTAGTTAGGCGAGTACGCTAGCCTCTCGACCAACGAGGCGGTTTTATGAAACAATATAATAATAATATTATGATAATTGATGTGAAAACTCAAAACAGTGTCTCTACTGGTAACTAAGATCACAAAATTTTTAGGCGAAAACCTCGAAAACATTTCGAAACGCTAATTACTGCACGTCATCTATACCAAGTCATGGTAAAGGCACGGAAACTTTTCATTTTTAAGCCACATACACATTAAATTGTCGCATTGAGTTTTAATGCTTGAAAGAGCAATAATTATTAAGGTTCATTTAGTTATGTCTACATCACATTCCAATCTTTTAAAATGGATTAAATGTTAGTGCGTAGGGCGCTATTCTTACTTTTGTTATTAATGTGATAAAATTAACGTTTATTCAGTAAGCTTGAAAAGGATAAAATTAAATGTCTAAAAATGTATTAACTATTTTTTAAAAACTAAATTGTGTACAGATATTCAATTTGTACATACTTTATATTTTTAATAGTGTCTATAAAAGGGGAGGGTACCAAATCGTCATCATTCGTTTTTATGTTTCTACTCGATAACTTGGCAATTATTTTTATTTTATTTTAACTGTGTAAATACACATGTTTACACACACATGTGATTATTCGACGTATTTATACACACATGAAACATCTGTGTACAAATAGGTACGTCGAATAATTTAGAAATGGTAACATCAATTTCATCAAGATCTGAACAGTGCTTTATGTGTTATATATTATTTACATTATTCATATTTTTTGTATACTCGGATAATGTGGACTACATACTCCAGTGTTGGTCCAGGCTCCTTTGCAGATAAGACCATCTGCCTTCCTATGCCAGGCAGCTCGTCATATTACTTGCGCTGTTATGTGTTAAAGGCTCCCTGCATCAGCTAGTCACTAATTAAGGAATCAAGTAAAAATCGTTTAAGGTAAAGATTAGATCTTTAAAACTACGAAACGGATTTTGATGCGTTTTTTTAATAGATAGACTTGTTTAAGAATAATGTTTATAAGTATAATAATATTAAAGTTTGTTCACCCGTGCGAAGCTGGGACGGGGGCTGCTAGCGTTTCAATAAATGGACTTATTGAAAGTTTGATGTTATATACTCATATACCTTTATCTTCACACCTAGTTCTTTGTACGGTAGCCAGACAAAATCGAATGTCAAGTGTCAATAGCTACTCGTACGGACCTGCCTAGCTTTGCTTCACATTCGTTACCTTTTTTATACAAACACGCTGGTTTTGGAGACTCCTTACACCAGTCTCGAGTAATACCCGATGCCAAACCGGCAAACCTTGGTCTCCCCCACTACCTACAACTATCCACATTCGCATCGTTTATCTGTTTTTGTTAATTGTGCAAAACAGAGATTTTTCATTCATTTTTAATAAGTACCATTCGTAAATTCGCATGTCGTGATTAATTATGTGAACCGGGCCTTAACATGACTACTAATTTTCCCGATTGTTTAGACTTCAATGGAGAGTGGCAGTAATGGATAAGTTTCGACGCCGTAAACTTTAAGGTTGGGTCTTATTAAGTTTGATTTAGTCTTCCTTTGATATTTTAATTATTCAGTGAACAAAAATAGCCTGACCAAGCCGAGTAAGCAATGCAGATTCTTTATACTCTACGCTAAAGTTTTGACAACATACAGATACTTTAAAACTGGCAGAAAGTTTTTATGTTATGATCGTCTATCTTTTAATTTATCAAGTGTGCTAAAATGTACCCCGTTTTTTCAACCGATTTAGCAAAAGGAGGAGGTTGTATGTTCAACTCTTATTTTTCATGTATTTTAAAAATGTTTCTTTTTGTATTTAAAAAATGATTTTTTTTTAGGTAATGCCATTGTTACCAAGGTAAGGCTTAACGATAAAATCCCAGAGAAATAATCAAATATTGTTATTATTGAAATCAAAACTCAGTGTTAATTTCAGGAAGCAATAATATGCAGGAGGGTATAAGACAGGAGGTAGGAGAAAGAGAAGGTATATGTAAGATGACCCGTACGTACAAATGTTACTAATGTTGTACATTTCAGATTTCAAGTTATTTCTCAAATTCAAATTCAAAATAGCTTTTATTATGTAGATCTATACAAAGATTCTTGTAACGCGTCTATATAATTCTAAGAACTACCACCGGATCGGAACAGGGCCACCCACTGAGAAGATCCACCGAAAGAAACTCAGCAGGCTTGTCTTTTTTCTTATAAATCTAATTCACATAAGTTTACTACATTTACAAATAATTTGCAGAGATTGGTATGAGGAGCAATTAATCCCAAGTATTTCTGTCTTCTAAATATTCTGAAATCTTATAATAACCCTTACCATACAACTTAATCTTAATACATTTTTTAAAATTTGACAACTCTATACTGAGTATTGTTATGTCTGTAATATCTAAACTACAAAACTTATAACCTGGAAAAAGTTACAAGAACATTACATTTTGAACTGTACCCCTCTTCCACGGGAGCCTCTGGGAGGGAGGAATAAAACGTAGCCTATAACCTTCCTCAGAAAATAAAGTACCTACCAGCCAAGTTTCGTTACGGCGGATCTAGTTGAGACGACGTGAATTATACTACATTTGGTCTGTATGATACACACATACAGACCAAAATTGTAAGAATGTGAACTACTACCCCTTTCTAGTCACCTGCACCATGTTTAAAAAAATCTTCAATGTTTTTTTTTTTGTAATACTTTTGTAATAATTTACTTTTCGACAATTTTATTTGTAAATGAACAAGTAACTCGGATGTTAAAAGTCGATCGGCACTTGGAGTCCGGATATGACGACCACATCGCTTGCTTATGATATGAGGAACTTCAATGACCATCTTAATGAAATCGGGCTGAGAATCAATAATTTAGGTGATTGAATATGCTACTAGTGCGGTTAGTCATAACTAGCTGGTGATAAAACGGCGTGCGGCAGCTGGTCCGGGTAGGAACCACCGCCTTTTCTGTTACCTGTAAACTGAAATGAAAGCTATTAATTTGCGGAATATGTTGATGTTGAGACTTGTTTACAAAAATATAATTACATATTCTACCGCATTGTGGTGTGCAAATATTTAAATAATATAAGGTGATTAATTATAACTAATGAAATACACAACTTTCTTTTTCTGGAGTCAGTTAAAACATGTAGTTGATTTCCAATCTTAGCAACAATCACACAATAAAAATAAAATGAGTACTAATTAATTGGTCTAATAAATCACAAAATCTGGAGTAGCTATTTAAATTTAATTGTAGCACACTGAGAAATGACATGAGAACAAAATGATAAATATCTTTATTTGTATAACATGGTTAGAGGTATCCTTTTAAGTAGAATGATACCTGTGACATGATGCCTCGCTCTTCCATAGCAACATGTTACGAAATTTATAAAATTTAAGTTTATTACATAAAAAATATACATCATAAATGTTAACTTATAAAGTTACTGTTATATTATGTCTGTTGATGTGTACATGTATATTATGTGTATGTGTGTGTGTGTGTGTGTGTGTGTGTGTGTGTGTGTTTGTTTAGTGTGTGTTAATATAATACATTATGATACTATTGATTTGTATTAACGATAGACTGTGGTTTCTAGAAAAAACTGTTTGCAAATTCAGTATCAATTTTTATTTTGCCTCTTCGATATGCTTTAGCTTCTTTTACTAAAGTTTTATGTTTTTCTACTGAAATATATAATAAATATACAATTTTAGTACGCTTAGCAACTCTAAAAATATTACCTTAGAACAACATTCCATACAGGAATGCAATATGTTAGAACAGATTGAACAATAGCATAATAAACTCGAATTAATATTTTCTTCGACGCGACGTCTCTAAGTGATTTAAATATCCAGATCAATTTTACTCTCTACTACTCTTACTACTCTACTACTCTATTATAATATCTAAATATTTCATACAATTAACCCTTTCAATATTAAGACAGGTACAATTAGATAGATACCTAATAAGATATTATGATCTGACATTTTTATTATGCGACTCTAAAAAGGAGACCTGTATGACAATGTAGTGCTGTTTTTTGTATATTTGTTACGGGTCTAATACAGTTTTAACCATTTGTTTTTATAAGGCAGGTCTTGATCTGGTGGTTCCATATGCATACGTGTAATCAAAACTATATCACACTACCAGGGCCGGCGAATTTCCTATCACTTGACATTAACAGCTACTAACAGTTTATACGAATTAAAGCATTGTTCTTCCCATTTTCCCAACAATTTCCCCGTTTTTTGTACACAAGAACCTTCTCCTCACAACAACTAACATAACAAAAGAATTAGCAAAACTGATTCAACAGTTTCGGCGTGATTTTTTTTTATGATGTTGGAACGCAAACAAGCAGACGGATTTCCTAATGGAAAGAAATTCACGCCGCCTAGAGACACCAAAGGTGGTAATGGTGCGTTGCCAACCTGAGGCCGGGAAGTTAGGCTTCGAGCAAAAGTAAGTTTACCGGCTACCTTACCCTCCAAACTGGAACACGTCATAACGCTATCGCGGCAGGAATAGGTAAGGCGGTGGTACCAATCCGGGCGAGTCGCTGCTAAACTCTACCACCTAGTCAGATGTCACGGTGTTAGTGACGGTGAGCCTATGCTCGCCTTTTACGAGCTGCCTGGCAAGAAAGGCAGATAGTCTATTCTACAGAGGAGCCCGGACCAACACGGGGATAATAAAATAACAAGTAAAGAGATCTCTCTATATCGTATGTATATAAGTGCTATCTAATAACTTAATAATAATTTAAATCTAATTGATTTACGAATTTTTTTGGCAATACACTAGGTACCTCCAAACCGAAACACAACGATGGTGAGCACTGATGGCAATAGGGCAGTAGGATGGGGCCGAATGGGGCCAAACAAATCGTTTTTGAAATATATAGTATACAAACAGCCCGTCCCAGCTTCACACGGGTAGACAAACTTTTATGTTATTATACCTACATATAAACCTTCCCCTTCTATCTATTAAAAAAACTGCATCAAAATCCTTCGCATAGTTTTAAATATCTAAGCATACATATTCGGCATACATACATACATATATTGTGCCCGGTTGGCGATAGGCTTGCCACCTATCACATAGTGGGACTTAGTGTCTTCGGCTAGTCGTGAGTGCCTTGTTGTGCCTCTGCATACCTCTTGACCGATATAGGCGTGAAGATACTTTTTTAAGCATACATACGGACAGAAAGTGACTTTGTTTTACACTATGTAGTGATAATACCACTTTGTCTGATAGACTGTACTAATAGCATAATCCAGTGACATAAGATATTGGATTATTCCACTACTGGTCAATTATGTCAGCAACTCGCTACTCCTTATTTAATTATTCGATATCGGGCCAGCACCATCGATCTGCAACTATCGTTAATTCAATATGGCGAATATTACAAAGATAGATATCCGATTTCATCGTAAAGTGTAGAGTGGCTTTACCCAAGAGCCTGACATGACTTACTGACGACTTATGACTGATGACTAATTAAAATTGATATAAAATTTGATGTAAATTTCTACTTGACTAATGGCCAAATACTAACGTGAAGGCCAAAACTTAAAGAAAGAAAGAAAAGAAGTGTAGAGTGCCATTAAAATTGTAGTTTAGTTGAAACTTGAACATACTTACACTTTATTTTAAGATATTAAATATGTAGAATCCTAACCAGTTTTGCTCCAGTTATGAGCAAGTAACTAGTAATTTGCTGCGAGTTGTCTTTGTCGTTACTTTTTTCAAACTAAATTATTGTTTCTAATTACCTTATTTAATAATTTCAAACATTTGAGTCGCTGAATCACTGGATGTAAAGAAATACACTGGATAAAATATTTCAAACCTAAACAATCGTTATTTACCAATATTTTATCATTATAATATATACTAAAATAAAATCGTGACTATTCTAAACAAGTAAATATATGAGAATAAGGTTAAAAATTCTTAGTTTATATATATTTTCGATAAGTTATACAAAAAATAACAAATTATACTCCGTAACAAAAATACGGGCGATAGTCATCAATCTGTAACAAATATTTTTATTAGTTTTTGAGTATAGCCCCAAAAAAACTACACGAAGAGAAGACTGCTTTGTCTAGATATAACATGATATATAAAAAAGATTACTTCACTCAGTGAATTTAAACAATGACACTATCAAGTCAAGAGATCGATGAAAGTTAACCGATTCTAGTTATATCATTTATTAAAATCTACTTTTGGGGATATTGAACAAATTATTAATTATACAGATAGCGTCGTCTACCATCGCTGGTGGCTGGTGTGACCATCGCTGCTTCAACATGGTGGATATTACATGGATAGTTTGATGTTCCATTTCAACATTAATTGTTTGTTAACAAGAGAGTGTAGTTAAAGTTAAATGTTCGCTAAAACGCTGTTTATATAATTGAAAGTCTAAAATCAACTTTAATTAAACTACATTTTAAAATAAAATTTTCTCTAACTTAAACTAAGTAAGAAATTAAGTTTGAATAGGTTAAAAACATTCAATTGTATCTATTAATAAATTCAATGACAGAACATTTAAAAACTTAACGAACAAAATAGTTATCAACTACCTATCACACATAGTGTGATAAATAAAAACGTATATTTTAAGCGCAGTAAAACTGCAAAAAATCGACTTAAATTTAAACAACTGTATCATCGAAGTACACAAACATTGATTATTTTTTTGCGAAATTCTTGGGATTCTATCATCAAACCCAGAATTCGTGGCAATGGGACCACTCCGGAAGTACGCCCTTTCAAGTTTCATTTAAAAAAAATCAAATCAGTCCAGAAATGACGAAGAAATCAAACGTACATTAACATACATTTTTCTAAGTCATTTAAAAACATGGTTTACTTATTGAAAATAATTAAAATATTAACTCTACTTAATAAAATTTGAATATCTTAAGGAATATATTAAAGTAAGATTAGTTGCGCAGAAGGTGCTGACTCACCGTTGAAACGTGGGGTGGCGATAGCATAACGATTACTTAATACCTGTTTTATTAAAATCCCGTCGCTCACAATTAGTGTCAGCGAGTTTGAATGAGAAAACAAATTGAGTACACGTTGGATTTGTATTTAGAACTCTAAAGACCTTTTTATATGCATTTTAAAATACTAATGGTCATTAGTATCGAACTAAGTTAAATTGCAAAACGTGATGGGTGATTTTACTACCGGTTTGCGTGTCTGCAAACGTACGATTTTATTTTTTGCTGTTTATGTTAAATTTATCCGACTAAAAAAGAAAGTATTGTACAAGTTGACTTAAATTATATTTCAGAAGTTAGCATGTTTTCGCTATCCTCTTTCGACTATAGCCGAGTGAACTTTAAGAGTATCTACTTGTAATAAAAGGTAAAGATGTTTTTTAAACATTTTTAAATTTAAATTAAATTTCATATCACATTTTAATTGACAATCCCCACTGTGGTCGGGCGGTCTGTTTATGGCGTTGACTAGGCATATGAGATGCCTTCAATTGCTGAGCCGCGCAACTAAATGCCTTTAAGGTATCTATCTCTACCAACATTTTCGGGGATACGGGTGTCAAGTTACTTAATTTTTTTGCTGTAATACTATCTTTTAAACGGTAAGTAATTATTAAATAAATTCATCATTTTGATTTGAATCAAACAGCTAGCAAACTAACTAGTTTTTTTTATGTTGAGTTGACGTCGTGTTGGTCCATTTTTGGATTTGTAGACTGTAGTTGTGTTTTTTAAGTCATGATTTAGGTCTTTCTACGGGTCCCGCAAAATTTAAATGTACAACATTGATAATGAAACCAACATACCAACATTTTTAACAAGCTCACCCTCTTAGTCCTATCTCTCCCACTCCCACTTACTCCATCTCTCCCTCTCTCTCCCCTCTCTCTTTGTCTGTGTGTATATGTATTTGCGACATGACTCTTAAACAATTCGAGTGTTTTTAATACGGACTTTTTTGATCGTCTTTGTTTTTTTCATTCGTTCTTACACATTCATATATATAGGTTTATATATACTTATAGGCTACATTTATATATATAAGTTTTGTCGAGGATTTTTTTTTTGAGATTATTACAGATCATTATCACAAGAAAATGTTTCACCTAAGGCAAGACTTGAAGTAGCACCCTTCTCCTCTCGCTGACAAAAAAGTTGAGAGGTGTCAAGGGACACCTGGATGGAACGAAGTTCTCTTTCCCCCGCTCTCTCTCTCTCTCAATCTCTATCAATATCTAGTAATCTCTATCTCTCTTATAGAGAGAGACAGACAGAGAAACATGAAAAAATAAAAAAAAATAGAGAGAGACAGACAGAGAAACATGAAAAAAAAAATAAACATGCGCAATCTGCAAAGCTTACAATAGCTTACTTTAGCAAAAAGTGTCGTGACAACTTTTCGTAAGAATTTTTTCCGTCTAGCCTCCTTTCACAACGCACAATAAGGAATTTCATTCCAAAAAGAAGTGTCTGATGTGAAATTTTTAATTTTTTTGATCTCCTGTACAAAAAAATAAAATTTTAGTGTCTGTTTGTCATATTAATATAACCGCTTTTTACTCCAAGCATACTTATTATTATATAAGAACATTGAAAAAGTCATTGAACAAGCACACGGTTATACTGATGGTAAGACGCTACCGTAGCCTATAGACACTATAGATGTTACAGATGCGCTGTCCAGAGATCCAAAGGCCAATTGTGCAAGTCTACCCTATTCTCCACATCGGAACATTACAGAGTTATTATGGCGGCAGACCCATTCGGTAAGGCAGCAGATGCATTCTACCAGCAGTGCTTTTGTTGGCGATGACCTATATTTTAACCCGTGCTCGTCTCTTGCGATCTGCCTTGCAGCAAGGAAGATGATCTATTCTACTCAGCGGACCCGAACCAAAACGAGGAGCAATACGAATGTCACGTACCTAAATTGCATATTTTACAATTTTTGTCTGTCGGCATATCTGTTTACTACGGCCAAACTTCTCAAAAGTTGGTCCGATGCTGACGGGAATAATATGAAATATGTTAAGCTTCTTTTATTTATTATTCTTTATTCTTTATGGATGTAGTTTCCGGGTAGGGAAGGCCTAAGTTGACCTTCCACGATCGAACGGTGTTATCCGAAGGTGGTGTCAAGTCTCCGAAATTGGCGTGTTTATATGAAAAATATAATGAATATACAAAAACCCAGGCACGTCTGCCAGGATCGTAAGGTTTGGCAGTCGACACTCTCTGCCTAACTCTCTCCCTTACAGAACTTGGCGTGAAGAAATGTATATATGTTTGCTATTTATAATTGAATAAAGTCGCAGGCCCATCCACTTTTATATTACAAATTCACCCCGAACTCGAGTAAAAGTGCTTAAATGACATAAAACAACTCAGTTTTTTTATAATTTGTTAACAAATTGAGTTCTGTACCAACGGAGAACCTTCTAGATTGCTTTTTAACTTTGATTATATTCTGTTTCACGTACGAAATTTTATGACCGTATACAGTAGGTAGCTACGTCGTTTATGGGATTTTTGATTAAAATATTTTTAACGCGATGTCAAGGTTAAGTTATTGCTATTCAGAAGTTAGTCAACAGTTTTTATGTTAACAGAAGGTTTGCTACTTTTAATAAATTGCTATTTTTTACCTGTAACATAGACCGTATGTACGTTTGAAGTGAGAGGATGTTTGTATCTTTGTGCAAACCAATCTTACCAATTATCTCCAAAACCAATAGTCCAAGTTTAGTGCGGTTTTCAGTAGCAGGTTTAGATTTGATTGGTGCACTTAGGTAGGTGTTACGTTATAATCAGGGGGCGCTGAAATAATCGTTTGTTTGTATAAACCAATGTTGTAATTTATCTTCCAAACAAACAAGTAGTTTAATTTTGATGCAGTTTTCAGTTATGGGTTTAATGACCTTCAGCACACTCTTGACTTCTAAACGTAGCCGAGAGGCGCTGGTAGAAACTCTCACTTTATATTCTTCCACTCACTCTTGGTTTCTCGTTCAAGCCATGCATTCAAGAGATGCGTTGTCAAAAATTCGCGCTACATATTCTTCCACACTCCCTTAAGTTCTCAATGAAGCCATGCGAGATTATGCAATTATTTTTCCTTGAAGTATTTTGTATTAAGCATTTCAAATACTTCATAGATGAAATACATTTCGAAATGTTATATGTTTACTATTAAGTTAAAAATATAATATGGTAATGCTGAATTATCATAAAAGAATTGTCACTTTATAGGGTTGAGCTTCAATTACTTTCCGTTGTCGCCTATCGTGCGAGATTGTAGTCAAACACAGGGTAAGATTTATAAAATAAAGTCCACGTGGATGTCGCCATTGATGTAATGTACCCTGCCACTGCTGCAAGCATCTTTTGTCAAATATGTAGTGACAAATTTTAAAGTTCATTTAACCGTTCAAACTAGATTTCACATTTCCAAAAAAATAGTTTCATAATTGCGTATCGTTCAAATGTGTAAAACTGTAATTTGCTTGTTTTGTTTCCTATTAATTGGGTGTCTGAAGAATTATTAAATTATTAAAGAATTATAAAATTTATATTAAACAATACTCATTCAATTTATTTTTAGAAACAAAAAAATACATCTTGGTGATAAATAACAGCTATCATCTTAACAGTTTATTCTGAAATACATAAAAGTACACTTAATGATGCACCGGTGTCCAGTAACTAAAATATTACACTATCACACTTAACGTAATGGAACATTTAACTTAAAGCACACAAAGGCTATCTCAAGGATTGGAAGCGATTTCTAGCAGACAACCTAGAGCCTATCCTTCAAAGGCTTCCTGGAGCAACACGAGAAATTATTCCCATTCCACACATTACAATTGTCTTGAGAAATTCCATGACGGTTTGACAAGTTATCAAAGTGAAAAGTTTATTTGCTCGTACACGGTGCTCTAAATAACCGCGGATTAACGCCTTTGAGTTAACAAAGCAAATATTATCATAATTGTCGAGCAAACCGTTACTAGATTATAGATCTCTTATTGAAAAAACTCGCGTTTTAACGGCGAACGTTCTTATTTGACGATTGAGTTGTACGAATATTCTACTGTATAACCATCATAGCTTAATGGTCGTCTCTGTGATCTAGCGGACTGCGGACTTGACTTTTTGAGGTCCTGGGTTCCATCTCCAGATAGGGCAACAAAAAAATTTAAAATATATAATACTTTTAATTTGCTAATAAAAATGACGTTACCCGGGGTTGATTATGTACCCGGTTCGCGATAGGCTTGCCACCTAACACATTGTGGGACTTTCGGTAGTCGTGGGTGTCTTGGTTATGCCTCTACCTACCACTTCGAGGATTTGGCCGTGAAGATACTTTTTTATAGCTTCAAGGAGGTAACATATAGCTAAGGCTCCATTGGTTGTTAGATTAGCACAACTGTTTTCCGTTTTGGCGCAGAGTTTGAGTTGCATTTGCTATTTAAATTAAATACAGTACATACTGTTTAACGTGTATTGCTAATTTTATAAATGAGTTTATCTTAAATTTTGCATCGCTTATCGAATTTCATGTTCAGAGTCAACAAAAATGTTACAGATGGCTTACGGTGAATCGACTTGTCAATCGAATTGTCGAATCAAAATGTGCTGGAAGATTTGCCTCGCTCTGGTGGGCCATTAACGTTAACTGAAGCTGATGCTAAAGTGAAAGTAACAGTGACTGAGATATAGTTGCCAAACTTTCTGTATTTCATTAATTCATCCGTGACATTTTAACTCATTTAGATATGTGACATTAATGAATATTTGTATGAAACATGTCGTCCCTCGGCTAGTCCCAAAAGACCTGATTATTTTCCAAAAAGTTAGTCGCATGAGAGTCGATGAGGATATACTAGAACGAGTTAATTCCAACCCAACAATCATAAAACGCATTATCGCTGGTGACGAGACGTGGATTTACTAGCTAGATATGTATACTAGTCAGCAAGCTTCAAAGTGGCGTCTTTCAATAGAAATGAAACCAAAAACCACGCTAAAGTCCAATTTATGTTGAGTCTTTTCTTTGACTAACGCAGTGTTGAGCACTCGGAATTCTTATCGGATAGTCAAACGGTAAATAAGAAATTTACTCTTTTTTACTCAATTTACACCACTTCTTGACAGCCGAGTTCAATTGGTAGAAGCCATGAAAAGAATTCGCAAGTAGAACTGAACTCGTTTCCGAAAATATTGCTTAAAAATTGCTTTGATGATTGGATTATTCGTTTGTGTATAGTTGATTTTTGTGTATTATTCATATTCTCCTGGTACTTTCCCAATAGTGTGGTATATAATACAGTCTTATTTTCACTGTCACTTTTAATTTCACTAAGACACTAAGATTAAAACCATCTGTATCGAAGGTACGTTCACTTCAAAAGTTTAAAAGCATCTGAATGTGTTTTATATAACACATTCAGATGCTTGTTATTGATTGATTTCATACAGAAAAAAATAGTTTAAAAAAGAATACTTCCATTATTAAGATTATATTCACATTTACATGTTAAACAGATATTGAATAAGCCCTAAGTCAAAATATTCCGTTACCTTGCATTTTATTAGAAAACGTATAGATCTTTTATCAACATAGATAACTTTAAAACCGTGTGAAAAATTGTTATTTTACTAGTTTTGCATCTTGAGTTTACAGCCAAGTCACTCTTTTTAGTCGTAAAGCTAATTCAACATGACAATTAGTACAAATGTTAGTTTCAAAGTACTTATTTGTCCACAAACGTGATATAATCTGCTTCAAATTGTTAATATAAACTTTCAAAGTATCATTACCCAAATTACTCATTTATTTGAACTTAAATCACAGAGAAAATTAGACAAAAGTTGAGATTAACATTTCTGTTTCAGAATTCGGCTAAATGTTTTAACAATTTTATTATATTTCGATTAGAAAATCTTTAGTGAAATTCCTGCAGTAAACGATAGAGTAATATCGCCTGGTATGGGAATGTAAATGGTATCTACATGATTTTATAATAAAATATTAAATATTGTATGTCTTGTCTTTAGTCGTAAAAATAAATATATATGTAGAAGATACTAAACTGCCAGATATATAAATAATCTATTTACAGGAAGAGATAGGTCTACTTGAGTTTTGTTTTTGATATATTTATATTAATTACTAGCCAACCCGGCGAACTTCGTATTGCTCGACTTTAATTTTTACTTCATAAGAATCTTCTCCTGACGATTACCATAACACAACATAAAATAAATAGCAAAATTGGTAAATCCGTTTAGACGTGAGCGTCGACCACGCGAAAGGAATACAGTTTTATCTATATAGATTGAAAAATAACAGTTGTTGTCTAGTAACTGATCCATACTAGCTCTATATTTTATAACCATAAGTCGATCTTTCATCGTAAAGTCCTTACAAATGAAATTGGCATTTTGTGTGGGAGGAACTAAAAGTTGAATATTTTTATTGATCCCTATACTAAAAAAAAACCTTTAAACGGGTATTAATAGTAGTAGCAGTAACAGTAGCAGTAGCAATAGCAGTAGCAGTAGCAGTAACAGTAGCAGTAGCAGTAGCAATAGCAGTAGTAGTAGTAGTAGTTGTAGTAGTAGTTGTAGTAGTAGTAGTAGTAGTAGCAGCAGTAGCAGCGTCAGTAGCAGTAGCAGTAGAAGTAGCAGTAGTAGTAGTTGTTGTAGTAGTAGTAGCAGTAGCAGTAGCAGCGTCAGTAGCAGTAGCTGTAGCAGTAGCAGTAGAAGTAGCAGTAGCAGTAGCAGCGTCAGTAGCACTAGCTGTAGCAGTAGCAGTAGAAGTAGCAGTAGCAGTAGTAGTAGTAGTAGTAGCAATAGTATCTTCCTGCCCATATCCCCGAAGAGGAAGGAAGGGGCACAATCAGGGCACCCACGACTAGCCAAAGACACTAACTCGCGCAATGTGATAGGTGACAAGCCTATCGCCAACTGGGTAGACATCCAATTCGGGGCAACATTTTATTTTTATTAGAAAATTGGGAAAACCATATTTTTTTGTTGCCCGACCCAGATATCCGACCCGGGACTTCATTGAGTGAAGTCCAACACCTTGGCCGCACGATCACAGAAGCGTATTGTATCGTATATATAAGTATTCCAAATTTCGAAAAAAATAGTAATCTGTAGTCGCCTCTATGGTCTAGCCATCCGGGTGTTGGACTTGACTGCATGAGGTCCTGGGTTCGAATCCCGGGTCGGACAACATAAAGAAAATTAGATCTTTCCAATTTTCTAATTTAAAAAAATGTTGGTCGGGATTGGAAATGTGCCCGGTTGGCGATAGGCTTGCCACCTATCACATTGTGGGACTTAGTGTCTTCGGCTAGTCGTGGGTGCCTTGGTTGTACCTCTGCCTACCTCTTCGGGGATATGGGCGTGAAGTTACTTTTTTAGTAATCTGTTGGAGCATGGTCCGAGGAGTATGGTGGATGTCTTAGACATTTCAATTTAAGCATTTTTAATTAGGTGCCATCTATTGTGCAGTGTGTGGTCTAGCGTTGTCATGACGCTGCAGTGGCGTAGAACGATTTAACAGCCCAGGTTTATTAGTGCTAGTTTTTCCATCGCGGTTTGCAATTGCTGACAATAAACCTCTGCTGTAATGGTCGTCGTCGTCGTCGACACAGCAGTGGTCGTGTGTTTGTCGGTCTACTTAACTTAATTTGTCAGGAACCCAACTTTCAAGCTTTAAACATGAAGTCCCAACTTTCTTCAAGTTGATAAAACAGTTTTGTTACTAACACCACAGCTGGTAGCTAAATCGGACGTGGTTTCCACTTCCACAATATCCTTCAAATCTTCATTGTGAACTATGACCTCCGGCCGTTTTTCCAGACTTTTCCAGAATGAAAACGTGTGTTTTCTTATGCGACATGATCGCATACTATTGTACCATACACATATTCAAGTCTTTAAAGCCGTTTCCTCAATACTGGTGACACAGTGGAACCTCGTACTCTTATCTAAGCGACGTTTAAAATTTTCTATTTTGTAAACTGAGCACAAGCAGAAAATATCTATAAAAACATGTATATGACGGTTTACAAAACACAAATACTTGTGAAAACAGCTGTATTAAATCTGAATTGGGGTGGAATTCCTAACCAAAGAGGAGTTTGTGATTAAAGTGACCAGTACGACAAAATGCCAATTTCATATTTTATATACAAATACTAGCTGTTCCGAAGAACTTCGTTCCACCCGTTTAGTTTGAATAGAAACCCGAATGATATAATATGTTAAATTATATATCAACTTAAAGTATGAAACCCATAAAATTTGTAGACGTTGGATTTGTTATTTTTTATGGTTATAGTAACTCAGATATGTGAATGCCAGTTACTTCTACTTAATTAGACAGTAGAAAAACAAAATAAATAAAAATAAATAAATATCCCTGGACAAATTGAGTCTAACCCCAAAGTAAACAAATTATATGCTTGTGTTATGGGTGTAAGTCAACGATACTAATACATAGAAATTACTTAAATATATACCAGAATAAATTTCATAAACACCCAGACCCGGAAATGCAGACATCTAAATGTTCATCACACAAGTGCCGGCCCCCGTCGGGAATCGACGTAGTTAGGCGTGTAAAGCGCTCTTTCATTGCAAACAAATTGATATAATATAGGATTATCTACATAAAATCCTTAATGGACAGTTACTTTACTCTTTGGTCATAATGGGAATTCGCAATATTTGAAATTCGTAAATTTACATAACTTTCAGGACTCTAGAATAGTCTCAGCGCAACATGTCAGTTATCAAGTACCATGGAGATATTATTTATGTACGAGTATATAGTCGAACTATTAAATTTTTTTATTTCATGTTATGCGATAGGAGCTCAAATTTTAAATAATAAATAAAAAAAATCAAGCTAGTGTATTTTTGAATAACTCTCTTAACAAAGAGTATAATGAGATAACTAGAAATGTTTGAATATCCATCGCCAACCGGGCACATCCATTCCCGGACAACGTTAATTTTCTATTAGAAAATGTGTATTTTCTAATTTTTTTTTTCCCGATCTGAGGATCGAACCCGGAACCTCAAGTAGTCAAGTCCGACGCCGGACCGCTAGACCATAAAGGTGACACAAAAACATTGGAGAAATAAATCCTATCTCATGAATATTATGAGATAGGATGAAAGGTTGTCTGTTTGTTACTCCTTCACGCAAAAACCACGGTACCGATTCTCATGAAATTTGGTACGCACATAGAAGGAAACTTGTATTAGCACATAGGATAGTTTTTATCCCATAACAATGTTCCTGTGGAACCACGCGGACAACAGCTAGTAATTACATTAAGCTGTTGCAATTTGGTAACTAGAAGTGGGTTGTCTGCGCGACAGATGATTCCAAAGTGGTAAAATGTGCAACTACTAGCAGCATTTTCTAAAATAAGAGAATGATAAAACTAAAAAAAATATTACTTACATTACCATGTAAACTTCCAACAAAAATTGGTTTAAAAGAGATATGTCAGTCGTTTTTGAAGTTATACTTCTTTTGGCGCGTTAGGAAAAAATGATGAGGGTAAATTTTTACGATGCGCGCGCACACCGTCACGAAAAAACGACTTGATGAAGTTAGCTGTGAAGTTAGCTATAGATAACATTTTAGTTTTTAAAAATATTTTTATCTTATTACGCCGAAGAAGTATAACTTCTAACACGTGTACATAAGTACACACACACTTTTATTTTAATAGGTACTGTAACACAAACACTTAAATACGAGTAGTTGTACTTAACTATTAAGAGACGGCGCTGTGTAGCTTAAAATCGCGCAATTTGCAAAGAGACATAAACAGCAATCACTCTATAGTGTATACGAAATATTCAATGTATATTCAATACATTCATGGGCGAGTCTAGCCCGCACTTGACCGCTTTCATTTCGCCTTTGGCTACGGAACTCTAAAACGATGAATTGCGTAATTTGATTGCTATCGCTTGTAATGTAATAGGAACTATTAATTATTAAACAAACAATAAGCGTTTTGCAAACTACACAATAAACCTGCAAAAATACTTATTTATACTTAGTTCTTTGATCAAATTTTAATGTTAGTATATATCAAAATAACGAAATTTCCACAACCATTTAATCCAGTGTGACTAGATTGTTTCGGACACTATTTACAGAAGCATTTATAAAATTAAAGCGCTAAGTGTTATTTCGTATTCCTCACTGATACTCCTTGTACTTTCTTCGCAATTACTTCATCTATATTCAGCTTGTGTTGCGTTTCGTATTTTCGATCTGTGAGAGAATTGGATAAACTAATTCGTTTTATAAAGTGACACACGAGGGCACTACAGCTTTTTTCAGATAATTTCATTTTCTCATTTCATTCTCTACGACAAATTACTTACTGCAAACTTACTGGATTAACAATCTGGTAGATTATTAAAAACTAGTAATTTATGTTAATTGATAAAGGCGCCTTTTGTATATTATTTAGATTTTTCTTAATTTAAAAAAGTTATTGATACGCCTGATCCCCGAAAAGGTAGGCAAAAGTATAGCCATGGCACCCACAACTAGCTGAAGATACTAAGGCACACGATATGAAATGTGGAAATGTGACAAACTTATCGCCAATTACTGGGCACTTATCCAAGAACGAGCAACGTTGTAGTTTAGAAAATTTAAAAAACAAATTTCATTTTTATACCTGACCTGAAAATCAAACTCGGGATCTTGTGAAGTCATGTCCAACATTACTTTACATACATGTGTTAATTACGCGCGTCGATATCATTATAAACAACCACCGGATCGGAACCGCGGCCACACACTAAGAAGATCTGGCGGAAGAAACTCAACGGGCTTGTCTTTTTTCAATGATAATAGTAACATATAACCTAGGTAGAAAATTCTAAGTACAATCTAACTTTAACTTAAATGAAAATATAACAAATCACATTGAAAATTGCAGTGTGAGATTGAAAGCTCTATTCCCAAGCATGTTCGTCTTCATTCATTTTCTCAGTGTCTTAATATATTGTCTTCCCTTTTTTTTAATAGTCCTTCCTTCCTTTACAAATTCAAAGACTATTTGAGTCCAAATTATAAAACTAAAATTATGAGCGTCAAAATCATCTTCTTTCACGATGGCGCCAACACTTTCACGACTATGTATAAAGTATTATTGTTAATCTTTTTTCCCCTCTATTTATCTATCTATTAATCGCCTCTGTGGTCTTGCGGTTCAGGTGTTGGACTTGACTGCATGAGGTCCCGGGTTCGAATCCCGGGTCGGCCAACACA
>NJDC01000141.1:0-28632 GCA_002245475.1 Calephelis virginiensis
GTATAATTGAAATATAATGTAACATGTCCAAACTTAGACTAGTAAATAGATACTCAGTAGTAGTATTAGTAGTAGTATCAAACTTACTTAGCATCCCCATGAAAACCCTTTTAGATAAAGGGATAATAATAAAACAGAAATCAAATATTTTTGATAGCTGCCGACACTATCGATATGTAAAGTAGCTAAGAATGATCTTGGTCACATCAGCTTTCAAACATAAAAATCTGTATCAAAATCGGGCTTTCCGTTAAATTTATGATGCCATACACACACACACACACACACACACACACACACACACACACACACACACACTGATACGTTAAAATTACATCGCTCTTGTGTCTCTCTTCAGCCTTTTATACTATTATATGTAATAAGGAAATATTATAATAATAAATTGTAGCCTCTGTGGTTTAGTTAACCGGTTGTTGGAAGCCGAGAGGTTTCGATCCCCGGGTTAGACTATAAAATAAGAAAATGTGTTTTATCAATTTCATAAAAACAACCTTGCCAGGGATTGAATATGTTGGTCAGCGGTGGGCTTGCCACCAATCATATTATGGAATTTTTTGTCCCTCTCAACGTAAAGATACTTTTTATGTACGTATAATGTGGGACTTAGTGTCTTCAGCTTTTCATGTATTTTAGAACTTGTAGTTATTATAGGGTTAGAAACTTACTGAAACATATTAATACATATTAATTGAAATAAATTTATCACTTACATTATAATATTAATACGAGAAGCAAAAACTTTGGACCCCTTTTTACGAAAATTACGCGGACGGAGGTATATGAAATTTGGCACACTTATAGTGTACGTGTAAGAGAAGTGCAAAACGCTATTTTTTTGTAAAAATGCTTATTAAGTTCATTACATCAATAAATAAAACATTAAACATACTACTATACACTTGAAACACACAAACAAAACTATTGATAACGATAAAAGATCACAAATGGCTTTATTTCCTAACACTATTAATATTGTTAGTACATCTACATTCACAATGATTGAAAAAAAGTAGTTGGTCTTGCTAAATGACGATGGCGTTCTTATCAAGAAGATAATTAACAAAAAACCTTAATAATGTTTGAACATATTTTAATAATTTATATTGAGTAACATATACCTCATTAAAATGTATTAAGGTCGAATTTCGTCCAATGGGCAACCCCTAGTCATAGAAAATAGTTAAAATAAGTATGCCGTCTTTTATAAAAAATTAAAATATTAAAATTTCAAATAAAATACTTATTTTAAGATGAAAATTTTATTTCAATCGCTACCTCTTGTCACTTAAGACGTAATGTAATAAAGCAGGACAACGTGCAGCATTCCTATGTCCCGTCGAGTTTGCTTTGCGGGAAATGTACAGTGGGAAAAATGCGAGCTCGGAATATCAGATGTGGCTCTAGTGACACATAACACAAATTACACATTTTCACCATCTGTACACGGTGTTCCAGTACTACTAGCATAAACATTTGTCGACTAAATATTCCAATACTTTGCTAAGTGTTTGAGTCTCGCAACGACACATGACTTACCCGGAGTTTAGAGCGTGATAATAAAGAAAAGACAAGGCAATACCAAGACAAGACAATAATATAGAAAATTTGTATTTTCAATTTTCCAATAAAGATAATGTTGCCCGGGGTTGGCGACAGGCTTGCCACCTATCACATTGTGGGTCTTAGTGTCTTCGGCTAGTCGTGGATGCCTTGGTTGAGCCTCTGCTTACCTCTTCTGGGGTATGGGCGTGAAGATACTTCTATCACCGGTTTTTAAGTGATTACAGATGGGTTGCTACGTTGTGGCATGTTAGTCCCATCGTGGAAGTCTGTTGGCTATCCTACCCTTTAGCCTGAAACATGAAAATGTCATTTTGGCGCCAGGAATAAGTAAGGTAAGTAGATTCCCAAATGTTACCGCACAGCACTCTACCCCAATCGTTTTTTACCCGCCAGGTAGCTGGTCTATTCTACTCAGAGGTCCGACTCAACATCGTGTCACATTAAGAATTGTTGTTTATTGGATTACGGGGTCCAGTAGCCAGTAAACTTAATAACTCAGGAGGCTTAAGGTGTTAACCTCAAGTCTCATGTTGACATGTAATTGGCTTTACATTTTTGGTGTCTATAGGCCCTGCCCATAAAGATATTCGTGTACTCGTTTGCGTTTCGTTATTATGTAAGAAATGGTACGTTTGAGTGCCTGGAATTTTTCATAAAGTGGGGAAAAAAGCGTGGGTTGTATTTGCCGACATATACCGGCAAATATACCGGCAAAGCTTTTAGCTAATTAAGCTATTACGCTGCAAATTTGTGTGTCGAAATGTTTGCTTTTTCCTTAATAATCTATTCTGCATCCCCCGCATCACTTACGTTGAATTATTTCATACGTGTAGGTATAGATACACTGGGGAGGCTTTTAATGTACTGATCTACTTTGGTACAAATCTAATTGTTAAACCGTTAGGTTATTTTCTCATTCATATTTTAAAATTAAGAAACACTTATACTGTTTTACGTATCACTTATAATTTATTGTTTTATAAAGCGAAACCGATAGGTTACTATCGGTTTCGCTTATGAGAGAGATGATTAATGTTTTTGATTTATAAACATAAATTAGTTTTATAGTGGGTAGATACAAAAACTTTAATACGTTTTACACTGGAGTTGCTAGCTATTAATATTTTTACCATTGAATTGGGAAATTAATACTATTTGAGAAAATAATAATAAATAACAGGTCATTTACCTCCATTTCATTAATTACTATATTAAATTTTCTGTTTTATACATAATATTATGTAAAACTTAATTATTTATGCTTGAGTAAGTTAATTAAAAGAAAAAAGTATTAATTCCCATGTCCAAATTAAAAAAGTAATATTAAATTAAATGTAAATGTCACAATAAAAAATAAATAAGTAACTTATTGCATAATTAATTATTAACGGTAAAATATTTAATATTAAAATTATATTATTATATAAGAAAAATTACCCAACACGAAAATAAATTAAAATAAACAGTAAAAGGTATGTCAACATAAAATAAGCAGTAAGCAGTCAATAAAACAATAATAATAATAATACGACTAACACTTTATTAAATGAATTTATGACAAAAAATTATATTACTTATTAGATTATATTAAATTACTAGAAAATATTCAACAGGGGGAAAAAAATAGGCATCAGTTTACAATATTTAGAAAAAACAAGTTTTGTGATAATATTATTTCCTCAGATTCCAATCACCCAAGAAGTCACAAATATGCAGCATTTTATGCCATGTTACATAGGTTATTGTTGTTACCTCTAAATGACCAAGATTTTAAATCTGAACTTCGAACTATTAAAGCTATAGTCAGTAATAATGGTTACGATCCTAAGTTCATTGCTTTGTTATTGAAAAGAAAAGTCAATTCCCCCTGTGTTGATCCAGGCTCCTTTGCAAAATATACCATCTGCCTTCCTGCCAGGCAGCTCGTATAAGGCGAGCATAGGCTTACCGTCACTAACACCGTGATATTTGACTAGGTGGTTTTTGGTAGTGGTTTTTCGCAGTGACTCACTCACTCATCAGCGCCTTAACTATTGCAAGGGTCATAACGTACGCTTGCCGTTCACGTGTGCCAGTTCGGAGGATAAGATATCGAATAAACTTGCTTTTGTTTGAGGCGGAGCATCCGGGATGTTAGGTTGGCAACGCACATCAGTAGCATCAGGAGTGGTAACATATTATCGCCGTTAAAAAAATACGGCTTTATAAAGATTCCATATCATAGATTTCAGGTTGTTGAATAAAAAAACCTTAGACTGACATCGGATTATTTTATTTTATGAGTCAGTTACTCCTGTTGGTAGAGTTCTTATACAAACACACTTGATTTGACATCAACTTTTATTGAAATCTGCTGGCAGAACACCTCCATCATAATATAGTTTAAAAAGCTGAGTACGAAAGACTTAAAATACCGGCCGTAGATTAGCAAGACTTTATTTATCTTTAGTAAATCCAGTTGTTTTTTTAACAATATTGGAAGGCAAAAAAAGCATACGGATTTCCTGATGGTAAGAATTTTCCGCCTTAAAGGTGGTAATGGTGTGTTTTCAACCTGAGCCCGGGAAGTTAGGCCTTGAGCAAAAGTATGTTTACCTCCCTTTCCGAACTGAAATACGTCAACGGTAAGCTACGACGAAATCGTGGCAGCAATAGGTAGGGCGGTGGTACCAATCCGGACATCGCTGCGAAACTCGACCATCTAATCAGATGTCACGGTGTAAGTAACGGTTTGTGTGTAATAGTATAAAAAAATGTAATGTTTTATGTGATAGGTCGGCGAACAAGCACACAAGTCTCCTGACGGTAAGTAACAACCCTACCCTACTGGAACATGACAGAATCATTATGGCGGTCATATAATAATCACCCATTTCACTTTATTTACTTGTGCGACCACAAAATCCACTCATATCACAAAATGGAAAACTCGGCAAGATAGCGGGCGGAGGTTAGACAAAAGAATGAAGTATCTTTCGTCCCCTTAATGAAGGTTTCGGTCATTTTGCGCTCATTCCAATGCAAATTTAAGGGTTTCACGATGTTTAGAGAGCTATGGAAATATATACCCGGAGATTCTGATTAAATTTTATAACGAAGCCAGTGCAAAACCCAGTGTCGTTGCTTCTGAATTTTTGTGCTGTCAACTTTTTTAAACATGTGTATAGTGAAAACTGTAAACATATTATTACACACATCTTACGGAGGCGGTTACAGCTGCGACGTAGGTGCATACCGTCCGCGGACGCTTTCAGTTGATATACGCGCCACATATCAATCAGTGTCACTTCCGCAACTTACGTCCGACAGTTTACAAAGCTCAGCGTACTTTCATTATTTAGTTACCTGTAAGAGACAGAACTCATGGAGCGATTTTTAGCTGCGCCTGCGGCGGTCGCAGCTCTGCGATTTTATTTCAAAACTCATGAGACCGGTAATTTTTGTGGTCCCGTACGATTCTACGGGCCGACGACCGCTGCCGCGGGAACCGTAACAAGCGCGGGTGACAATCGCGTCGTCAAATGTGATCCTAATTTTGCATATAAATCTACATGCTACGAAATCTTCGGGCCCACAACAGCCGCAGGCGCGGGTGAAAACCGCGCCATGAGTTCTTAGCGTAAGCCAAGATTATCAGATGCGTCCGTCAGCCGCTTCCGAAACTATGTTTCCAGCTTTAGTCCTTAGACCCTTACAATACATATAATATACTACAATTTTAAATAATTACAACCACTAATGAAAAAAGAGACGGAAAATAAAAAAAAACGATTAAGGATTTGGTCAAGAAATGTTCAAGAGAGACATGAATATTTGTTTGTTTGTTTATTTATTTGCCTTCAGTAGTGTACATATTAGGTCTTACATTCTATACATAGTGCTTACTACTATACCAATTATTGGCATGCAAATATAATATAATTATTTTAAAAGACGTTAAATGAACCCACAAATTTTTACATTTAAATAAATAATAAAAATAAAAACAGTATTAGCAACAAATAATTACATGTTATCGATTAATGTCAATGAAATACTATTAGGCATATATATGTCAAAATAATATTACTTAGACCAAAGAAAAACTTGCCCAAGAAGTGAACAATAAGGACATTTCACTGAAAGCACAGCTCCTTGCTGGAGATAGAGGAGGAGGTGCATTTAACAATGGACGCAAAGATGGTGTTAAAATTATTGATACGGTGGAGCTTGTTATAATTGGCATAAATTTATAAATAATATTTGGCACCCAAATACTGGTTTTGCTAGAGAAAGTTTCCATGTAGAATCATATGTCGCTATCATGATAAAGAGGAGCTAATTGTGTGTCAGAATCAGTTAAAGTAATACACTTTAGTGGATCTGTTAACTTCTAACTTTGTTCTACTCTCCAATATAAATTATTTCGGTAAGAATTTTTTTATTCTGTTAAAGCAATAGTTGCAGAATACCTCAGGATTCTTCGGGTGTTGGTCTGCGTCCACTGAGTAGAATAGACCGTCTGCTTCTCTGTCAGATAGCTCATAAGAAGCGAGCACAACTTAAAATATATAGTCACTAGCGGCTTGCCCCAGCTTTGCACGGTTATTAAATATGCATATAAACCTTCCTCTTCTTCAATCACTTTATTTTTTAAAAAAAGACGAAGATTTATGAAGCATATAAATGGACATAGGAACAGAGGAAGTGACTTTCATTTATACAATGTCATAATGACTCTTTCATGTTCTAATCTGGAGGGTAGAGTAGACTTGTATATTATACAAGGCTTACCATCCCAGTCATAGGGCAGCGATGCACCAATAACATCTATGGTGGCTAAAAGTCACGGCTATCTCTTATCAGGAGAACCGTGTGCTTGCTTGCTGATCTCTTACTTAAAATAAGAGCTCGGGTATGGATGTGTGAGTGACGGACTTGCCACCTACCACATTGATAGTCTTTGTATTGGGCTAATCGTGGGTGCCGTTGAGCCTCTGCCTTACGCTATGGGAATATGAGTGTGAAGACACAGCTTGTAAAATAAATGATTCACTTTGTCTATAACTCCAAAAGTAATTAACGGTATCCATTGAAAGCCTCCGTACACATTTCGCTACCCCACTTCATTTGAGTGGTTTGTTTATTTGTCGCCGATACAACTGTTGTTTACTGAGTTTCACCCAGTAACTGTCGGTTGGAGTCGAAACTATTAAGTTTGTCGCTTTTGTTTGTTTATATTGATTAATTGGGATATGGGGTGACATTTTCCTCTGTTTATTACGAACTGGGTTTATGTTAAACGGAATATAGTTTTTAGTGTTGTTGATTCAAGGAATTTCATTTGGTCCCAACGAAAAACAAGGGGAGGCTGGGAAGGGGATGTTTGACATTTTTCTATGGGTATGCCTGTGTGTTTGTGGAATCATAACTCTTAATCAGTGTATCTGTTTTAATGCGGATTTTTTGAAAGCAAATGTCACCAAGATGTGTGTTAGCTATAGTAGCTTAGTTTTTTCGGGGTCTCTGTAATATTTTCAATTTTATAAATATTATTCCTTTATTGAAATAAAGTTGTATCTTTATGTTTTTGTGGACAAGCATACGACTCTCCTAATACTAAGAGATGACCGTCGCCTATGGACATAATAGATGTCATAGGTGCTTAGCTATCCCGTGGCCAGAGTGTTTTAACATGCAAATTTGCCATAGACTGAAGCCTACAGAAGATAGGTTTGTGTAATTAAATATTATTTTAATAAAATTGTTTTGCGTTTTTATTTTTGATTTTTAAATTAGGTCTACTCTTAACACCCTTAGAAACAAGGAAGTTTCATTATATTTTATTTAAAAGGTAAGTGCCACTCGAAATTGAATCTATACTAATATTAAACAGCTCAAGAGTTTGTTTACTTATTTACTTGAACCCGCTACTCTTAGAAACTACTGCTTAGATTTAGGTTATAGAAAAAAATAAATTTTTCAGTGTTATATAGCCCATTTATCAAGGAATGCTATGTGCTATATGCTATCACGCTAAGACTAATAGCAGTGGAGCACCATTGAAGTGCGCTACGTAAACGGTCAAAATTTAGCAAAAATCATGTATGACATTTGACATTGAGCATTATCCTACTTTAATAGTTCTAAAAAAAATCTGCAACAGTATAAGTCTATTTTTTAAGACTAGCTCATTAGAAGAAAAACTAAAAATAAAGTATACGCAGAAGTACCCTAAGATAACATTAGTTTAGTTATTTTAGAATATCCTACAATCTCTATGATATGGGACTATAAGACCCAGTACTTACTCACCTAAACAAAAGAAGTCGTGGGTGAAAGTTAGCGTTGGGCCAAAGTAAATGTTCCACGCGAATGAAGTCGCGGGTGGAAGCTAGTAACGTATGTATGTAACATAGTTCCTACAAGTATACAATACGAGCATAAATAATGCGAGTTGTAAGTGATGTGCCACTCAGTACTGTAGATTGCTGAGTGTTTACTCAGCAATGGCTGCGACAAACGGGATCGTTACGTGTAGCGGCGTGTTTCGTCTTGCATACATTACTAGCTTTCTTAGATATTTGCTAAGCAAATTTTTAGTCACCGGATTTAAAATTTGACTCTAACTCCAGATTAAGTTTATGTAGCTTTAAGAGTTATATATGTCTAAGACTAAGAATGCTATTTTTTTATAATATTGGAAGTCAAACAAGCAGACGGATTTCCTGATGGCAAGAAATTTACGCTGCCTAGAGACACCAAAGGTGGTAGTGGTGCGTTGCCAACCTAAGGCCGGGAGGTTAGGCCTAGAGCAAAAATAAGATTACCGGCTACCATACTCTCCGAACCGGAAAACGTCAACGGCAAGCGTTGGTCGTGATGGTGGCAGGAATAGGTAAGGCGGTGGTACCAATCCGGGTGAGTCGCTTCAACACTCTACCACCTAGTAGGATGTCACGGTGTGAGTGACGGTAAGCCTATGCTCGTCTTTTACGAGCTGCCTGGCAGGAAGGCAACTGGTCTATTCTGCAAAGGAGCTCGGACTAACACGTAAACTTATGTAAAAAAATTTGGGTAAAATTACACAGATTATAAAATTACTAAGTGGTAGTATTCTGAGTGCATTTCTGCTGCTATAGCACCAGTGCTTATTATTGTTGTGTTCACTTTTAGATATAGCCACTTGATTTGTCTATATGGTCTAAGATTCTTGGCACAGGAAAAACGTAAAAGTAATAATTATAATACTTATAGGCGCTGGTTGGGTTTTACTTTAAAAAAAAAGAATACCTTGCTTGATATTTACTATTTACTGATGGCTGGTTAAATTTTCATTTTATGAAACTTTCTAATGAGGTATTATTTGCCATACTCGCTCTAAATATAAAAAAATATAAATGGGATTACTGCATAGTTTCATTTATTTTTTATCGATAGTAAATTGACATTCACATCACTATTGACCACGTTTTCAATTGAAATCAAAGGGAACTTAGGGAGTTTTGGCGCCATCGAGAGAAAAGATGGTCGAAGGTTTTTCATAATTATTGAATTTCGCGTTGATATTGAGTGAAATTAGTCAATTTTGGTGGCATTTTGTACAATTTCGTTCAGTGAAAGTGCAGAAATTAAATAATCAGGAAGAAATTAGCGTATCGTGTATTTCCCATGTATTTCCTCGTTGCCGCCAAACCATCGTTACATGAGCTTGGATAATGAAGCCATCGCTTTACCCAAGAGCCTGACATGACTAACTGACGACTTATGAGCTATGACTGATGACTAATTATAATTTGTTAAAATTGATGTAAAATTTGAAGCAAATTTCTACTTGACTAATGGCAAAATACTAACGTGAAGGCCAATACTTAAAGAAAGAAAAGAAAAAAGGAATCTTAGCGTAAAAAGACTTCAATCAGAACAAAGATTTCATTTGTTTGACCACATTAAACAAGTACCACATTAAACAAGTAAAATGAATAAAAAATGAATGGAATAACGTATAAAGTCCGCCACATATGTTCTGAAATCCTTTACGGAATCTCGTTACAAAGATTTAGAAATAAAATCTACAAACATTTTTTTTTTCAATTCAAAATCCAAAACTAAGTTGAGTGGTGCTACTAGTCATTGAGTATACGTTTAGGAAAAATATCGCCATAATTGGGTCACCCAAAAGTACCTAATAATAATAACTAATAGATCGCTCTTATGGTTTAATCATCCGGTATAAGATTAGACTTCATAAGGTCCCGGGATCAATCCCCAGGTCGGGCAACAAAAAGAAAATGCAGTATCTTTCTTTTTAAGTAAAAATAATGTTGTTCAGGATTGGACTTCCAAAGCATTAAAGACTTATAATTTAATAAATTTAAAATATGTATTAAGTTTAAGTTGTTTGGTAAGGGTTATTATACGATTTTAGAATATTTAGAAGACAGACATGCTTGGCATTAATTGCTCCTCATACCAATCTCTTCTAATTAATTATATATGTAATATACTTTTCTAAATTGCATTTATAAGAAAAAAGACAAGCCCGCTGAGTTTCTTTCGCCGGATCTTCGCAGTGAGTGGCCGAGTTCCGATCCGGTGGTAGTTTTTAGAATTATATAGACGCGTGACAAGAATCTTTGTATAGATCTACGTAAATATAAATAATTGAATTTGATATGTGCCCGGAAAGTGATAGGTTTTCCGCTTATTATATTATGGGGGGTAGTCGTAGGTGTCCTAGGAGTAACTCTTCCTACCATTTGGGAATACAAGCGTGTAGTTACATATATAATAATTAGTTATAGGTATCAGTATTTAATGTTTTGTATAGGTATAAATGAAAGTTCAAGATGGATAATACATAGTGTTTTTTTAACAAAATTAAAAAAAAGTTGCAAAAATATAGCTACATTTTGACTTTAGCCGAAAAATGGCAAAATGAATGTGTAGTACGATTGATACAAAATCTTGGAAAAGTTGCACTCGGAATGGCTTTTTCCGCTTGCTGAACTACGAAATAGAAAAATTCCATATTCCGTATCTACGGAAAATTATTGATTGTTTGTGGCAGGTCCATTGATTTGTATTTTCGTATGTATGTGGTAGACCTAAGCAACGATAAATATACTTTCATGTATTGTATGATTTATTTAAGTGACGTGCCACTCAGTAACTGCAGATTGCTGAGTGTTTACTCAGCAATGGCTGCGACAAACGGGGTAGTATTTGATTTAGCAAAGTTTTTAAGATAACAGGTAAGATGTAGGGGAGACCGAGGAGAGTTGTGACATCGTCGATTTTTGGGAATCTTTAAACTGTTTGTGAATTCGCAATAGTGCAAGTTTGCTAGCTCTAGACTTGAACTGATAAACGTACACTATTGCTAGCTCAATATCCGTTAATAGGTTCTAAAAAATCAACGATGTCACAACTCTCCTCTATCGGTCTCCTCTTCCTCGTGTTATTAATCCCCGACGCAAAACGAGGGGCGTAATAAGTTTGGTGTGTCTCTGTGTGGGTGTCATCAGTTCAACTGCAGGTCATTTGTAAGCGTTGGAAACCCTACTGGTAAACCTATCAAATTCAAACTTCATAAATAATAATAATAAATCATCTTTATTTCACATAAACCTACAAGAGGCACTTGTGACGGGTCTATAAATCTTGTTAGGTCTTAACTAAATCTATTCATATTTCCTGACGACGAAGACTTGATGACAAGGACCTGATGAATGAACTGGGATGTAGATGACGAATCGTTATAAAAAAATACAGTATTACGTTTCGTAATCTTTGCAATTCATATGGAGCATATCAAAAAGAGAGGTGTTGTTAGTTTGTATGTGTGCATGTGTTTGTCTGTCTGCATATAGCATCATTACTTTTGAATAAACCAATTTAGATGTTTTTGTTTGAAAACGGACGCAAACGAGATGGTTCTTAGCAATATTACACAAGTTTTGTCGGTTGTTTTTAAAAAAATAAATTTTAGGAGTATACAGTAAATTTAGAGTAAGAAACATTATCGCCTTGGTGGTCTTTTAAAGTTTACCTAATCTAAATACTTTATATACCTTTGGTATACGTACGCATAATACCCCAACGAATACAGTACAAAGGTATTGTACAAACCTTGTGCCACATTAAATTTCTTTGATAGCACAACCTGCTGAAACGTATCTTCATTATTGGCGTGTTTGGGCTCTGACCTTTCCCGTGATAATCTTGATGGTTTGATGGTCGACCGTCCCCATTTAATTGCCAGGGTCGAGGTCAACAGACCTCGCACCTTCACAATAGATAAACCGCGGTGACGTTTTGAAATATGTTTATAACATAAAGCTAAATATCTTTATCTATAAAGTCGTTATACTTAAATTATTTATAACTCAAGAACATCTGAACTGATTTGGGTGAAAATTGATAGGGAGCTTAGAACCAAGAGACAGACAAAGGATACTTTTTATCCCGTCCAACTGCAAGAAAACTAGGAAACCCAACAGTTTTGTTATTCCCATAAAAAATGTAAGTTTTGTGCTTGTTGGACTCATGGAGGATTTGGTTGATGACCTTTCCAGATTTTTTGGCTTTTAACACTAGAGTACTTACACCCTTTATATAAATATTTTCGGACTTCAAAAAAAGGAGGAGCTAGTACGTTAAACTGTTTTTTTATGTATTTCAATCGATTTCTCCGTCAGTTGTGAACCGATTTCAAAAATTGTTTTCTAATTTGAATTACAATCATTCAAATTAGAAAACAATTTTTGAAATTGGTTTCGTGGTGATCCCATTGCCATTCAGTGAGGATCTATGCTCGGTGTTTCTCTGCGAGATATGATCCGTAATTCGGTGATCGGCAAGAGTACGAGAGTAACCTACATAGTCCAGAAAGTCAGCAAGCTGAATTGGCAATGGGCAGGCCACATTGCTCGCAGAACCAACAACTGTTGTGGAAGAAACCTTCTCGAGTAGCAGCCCCGCACCGGAGGACGTAGTGTTGGACGACCTCCAACCCGGTGTACTGACGATCTGGTCAAAGTCGCGGAGAGTCGCTGGTTACAAGAGGCTTGTGACCGTGGCTTGTGGCGCTATTTGGGGGAGGCCTATGTCCAGCAGTGGACATCCTTCGTCTGATGATGATGATGATGATGATGATGAGGATATAATGACGAAAAACTAGAAAAATCGACGAAATACTCAATTTTTCTGTACTTAGACAATGTATTCATTGAAATAGAAGTCAGGTTTTTAATATTACAGTTTAATATTATTCCAGCGTTATTTGTTAAAAAAGGTAATTTAATATTACAGTTTAATATTATTCCAGCGTTATCTGTTAAAAAAGGTAATTTAATATTACAGTTTAATATTATTACAGCGTTATCTATTAAAAAGGTAATTTAATATTACAGTTTAATATTATTACAGCGTTATCTGTTAAAAAAGGTAATTTAATATTACAGTTTAATATTATTACAGCGTTATCTGCTAAAAAAGATAATTTAAAAATGTCAATCAATCATTTTGTTGTAAGCAGTTAGCTGCCTGTTCCGGCTTTGCTCGGATGGTGATTTTTTTGATCATAAATTGAGATGTAAGCTATCGTATCTTTGAAGTGGGATCAAACTGCACACGGTGTGTAAATTTGATTGAAATCGGTTAAGTAGTTTAGGAGTCCATCGCGAACAAACGTGACAGGTAATTTATTTATAATATTAAGATTGGCAGTGATAAATATTAGGCAGAATGCATGTCATTTTGTTTAGGAGTTGTGATGTCAAAGACAGACATGTACGAAAATCTATAACAACCCCTTTTTACTTAAGGGTTTAATTAAACTACTTTGACTTAACCTTCGGAAAAGTTTTCATTATTCGCGTGTTTAGACTACCTATAACGTTTCCGTCATAATCTTGATAGCTCGGTAACTGGGCGTCCCCTTTTAGCTGTCTGATTTGATCTTGCACCCTTACAAAAGCCTTACCCTTACCCTTACCCTTACCCTAAAAGATACAATTTATTCATTTAAATTTATTTATTTTTATGATATTGGAAGGCAAACGAGCACACAGGTTTCTCGATGGTAAGAAATTCACGCTGTCTAGAGACACCATATGTAGTAATGGTGCATTGCCAACCTGAGGCTGGGATGTTAGGCTTCGAGCAAAAAGTAAGTTGATTGGCTTATTCTCCGAACCGGAACATGTCTATAGCAAGCATTGATGTTAAGGCGGCAGGAATAGGTAAGGCGGTGGTACCAATCCGGACGAGTCGCTGCGAAAGTCTACCACCTAGTCAGATGTCACGGTGCTAGTGACAGTAAGCCTACGCTCGCCTTTTACAAGCTGCCTAACAGGAGGGCAGATAGTCTACTCTGCAAGGAGCCCGATCCAACGTGGGCAACTTAGCTAAGAAGTCAATAATATAATTACAAAGTAATTAATATCACATAACAAACATAAAAATAAATTGTAAAAGATAAGCATTATTAAAACACAGCTGCGGAGAAGTGACAACAGAGTTTTTTTTATTATAGCTCTTTAAAATTATTAAATACTTCATTTCAAATCCTTATTGTGGCAAACAAATAATTTTAAAAAATCCCTGCCAGTAATGGCTTCCACAGTCGCCATGTTTTATTTCTAATCTTTTAAATTATATAATATGCTAGCGGCCCGTCCCGTCTTTGCACGAGTATAAAATATACGTGTAGACCTTTCTCTTTGATCACTTTATCTATTAAAAAAGCCTTCAAAGCCTGTTTTAAAGATGTAAGCATACAAAGTAACATAGGGACAGAGGCAAGTTTATTTAGCGATATTTGGCGGCAACCAGGAAATACACGATACACTAGTTTCTTAATAAACAAGTCACCTGTGCACTTTTACTGAACAAAATTAAACTAATTGCCACCTAAATTAACTTATTTTTACTCATAATTTACACGAAGTTCAATAATTACGGAAAAACTACGACCATCTTCTTGTGAAAGAAATAAAAAGGATTTTTTTAACTTTCTTGTTGTCTGGTTGGAAAAAGATAGCTTATACTTAAAATAAGTTTAGTTGGTGCTCTCCATCTAAAAATCTTTTAGTTTGATTGAAACAACAACAATATACAGACCTTATTAAAACAGATATCGCTGTATGAAAAGGACTAGTTAAATGGATTATATTACAAAGATCTCCTCAGACAGCTTAGCGTATTGATTATAGATTATCTGTGGGTACAACAGGTTCAAATCTCTTGTTACTAATAATCATGGGCTAATGGCCTATCCCTTTTCTCTTAGGATTCGTCGAATTCGAATTCGTCAGCGTATTTTTTTATGGCAAAAGACAGCGAATAAACACGCGGGCATCAAGAGGATAGTATTTTTTTCCATGATATTAATTGTAGACAAACAAGCAGACGGATTTACTGAAGGTAAGAAATTCACTGTGCCTAGAGACACCAAAGGTGGTAATGCTGCGTTGGCAACCTTAGGCCGGTATGTTAGGCCTCGAGCAAAAGTAAGTTTACCGGCTACCTTACCCTCCAAACCAGAACACGTCAACGGCAAACGCTGACGTTATGTTGGAAGGAATAGGAAAGGCGGTGGTACCAATCCGGGCAGATTGCTGTGAAACTCTACCACCTAGTAGAAAATCACGATGTTAGTGACGTTAAGCCTATGCTCGCCTTTTACGAGCTACCTGGCAAGAAGGCAGATTGCCTATCATGCAAAGGAGCCCGGATTGACACGGTAATAGAAAGCTGCATCCTATATACACCATAGATGCTATAAATAAGTCGCTGTCATGTAGCCGGTACGTAAGCCCAATTTTGCAATTCTGCTGGCTACTTTACTTTCTAAACCGGAATATGATGTTATTATGGTGACAGGAATAAGTAAAACGGTGGATCCCTATCCTGGCAAGTAGTTGAACAGCACTCTATGATCAATGATCTTGTTGGCAATGACTAGTTTCACCTTTGCTCGACTCTTACATCTACCAGGTCGACAAATAGTCTATTCTACTAAACGGACGCGGAAAATCACGGGGGTAAATTATTTGACTCTTAGACGGAACCGTTTGAGATAAAGGTTATGCAGTATCCTGAACCAAAAAGGTTGTCTGATAGAGATCGTTTATTTTGGCGGTAAGACGGCCTTTTGTGAACTTGAAATTAAAAACTTATGTTGTTCATGATATTAACTTACATATATTCACAAAAACTTCCTTTTTTTTAATAGAAGTGAAAATTTAGCTGATGGAAAGTGATCACCTCCGCCCACGGACATCCGCAACACCAGGAGTATCACATATGCGTTGCCGACCTTTAAGGAATGAGTACGCTCCTTTCTTGAAAGTTCCTAAGTCATAATCGTTTGGGAATACCGCCCTCGGTAACTGATTCCACAAAGGTGTGATACCTTACGGGGTAGGCAGAGAATAATGAATGCCAAATGTCACAATCCTTGGAGACCTGTCTAGCTTTCATCACATTAATTAAGTACTATTTTCATAAAAACACGCAAGTTTTGAAGACTTTTGACCACCACTTTTTCGTATTCACTTTGTTGTAAGTTTGATAAGCGTAATAACGAGTTTATTCGTTCATTAATATTGGGGTAAAAGTAGTCCATGTGTTTCTGTCAGCTTCAATCTATGTCTTTGCTTAAATTCAATAGAGGTTTGATGTACACACAGAAACTACATATATTTGAATGTCTATATTTTGATCTAAATAAAGTTATTTTAATTGAAAATTCGACTGCACTCCACAAATCGAGTCGAGCAGATACATTTCTCCTTACAATAATACAATTCTCCTGATGATGTTTCGGTTACAAAGCGAAACGTACGTTGAGTTTTTAGTAGTATGTGTATTGTTGGTGCTACTAAAACAGTTTAGTGGTGTGTATTGTGTGGAGCTGGATGTATTTGGGAGTTTTAGCTTCCGGTAAGTCCAATTCATTCTTAGCGCACTATTTTGTCTGTTTTGTTACGCAATAATACGTATACATTTTTTGGCGGAAAATTGCAAATTAAAATAACTTTATTTAGATTTAAGTATGGATTTCCGCAAAGTAACGCCTTCTTCTATTAATTGACTATATTTTGCATTATTAAAATTAAGTACCGACTATTAATAAAAACGGGGCTTCGTTTAAGAGGATTTTTGCATCATCTTTATTAATTTTATCCAGCTTAATTTTTTTGACGTGACAACGTCTTATAATTCGATGAAGCCGGCTACACACATAACAAAACATGACTCATGCGGCGTTACCTCGCTCTGAGGCGTTCCATTTAAAGCTTGAAGAGCAAGCGAGAGCTCGGAACGAGCGACAAAGAGGAACAGTCGGCCGCATTTCTTATGATGTTGTCACGTTCAACTATCGTCAGTAAACCGACTTTACATACAACCAACTGCTTTTTTATTTCAAGTCTACTCTTTGAATATCGAAAAATTTAAAAATGTAATATTAGTTACAAAAACCAATATTTTATTATTTGGCATGAGCGTTAGCATTTTTCATTGGTCAAGTTGAAATTTTGCATCAAGTTACCTAATTTAACG
Organism: Calephelis virginiensis; assembly: GCA_002245475.1. Taxonomy (NCBI): domain Eukaryota; kingdom Metazoa; phylum Arthropoda; class Insecta; order Lepidoptera; family Riodinidae; genus Calephelis; species Calephelis virginiensis. Next base: position 17,134 of record NJDC01000141.1, read on the forward strand.
AAATTGCCCTTAAATGATTCAAAATTATCATGTCATGTCACTGGTCATTTAATGAGATTGATGGGAACGAGCAAATACGTAATTATTTTATTAATTATGATTACTACATTATTTTTGTTATAATTACTTTTTTGGGCGCTTTTCACTCAATATATACACGAAATTCAGAAATTACAAAAAACTCTGACCATCTTTTCTTTCACTTGCACCAAAACTCCGTCCTACTCTTACACACTTTCGACCTTAGACCACTAATCGTGTATTTACATGGCATACAATTTTTTAAGATGATTGCTTGTGCACTTTGTCTGATTGAAATGCCCCACTGACATTGACGAAATTCACTCAATATGCACACGAAAATCATGAAAAAACTACGGCTAACTTTTCTCTCGATGGCCATGTAGCCTAAACCCCATACTTATTTTTAGAAATAGATACAGGATAATTCAGATTGCATTTTACTTTATCTGTGAAAAAAATTGAAATGACCTGTGATTTCCAATTGCAATATTTATCAATTTGAGCTCCTTAAAATTTAATAAAATCTACATTCTCTATAGAAGAATACATGTAATTTTTTAGTTTCTCTATAGTGTGTTTGAAATTCATATATGTAATTTCGTTTCTGTAAGATTTATTTGGTATACACATACATTTTTTTGTTACATGTGTGATTTTTTTTCTCTACTTCTCTTTTTCATTCTAATCGTCTTAAATGATTGTAACACCTTAGCTAGTTTTTATTCGTCTTCCAAATCGCTGTGATAGGGTTACAAAGATTTTTTAAGTCTCTTAAAGCCATGTGTATTATTAAGGTAAATTGTAACATACCTACTATTGTAATTACCAATATGGGGCATGGCGCTAAGCGTATATTATGGTATTAGACAAAGATCAAGGACATTTTATCGAATCAGGCGTTACCTCCCGGAATACATTGTAACAGATATAGAATAAGCATTTATTTTGCTAATCCCGCGTAGGCAGTGTAACTTTTTTTATGATATTGGAAGGCAAACAAGTAGATGGATTTCCTGATGGTAAGAAATTAACTCTGTCTAGAGACACCAAAGATGGTAATGTGCATTGCCAACTGGGCTGGGATGTTAGGCCTCGAGCAAAACTAAGTTTACCGGCTACCTTACCCTCCAAACTGGAACACGTCATGACGTAATGGTGGCAGGAATAGCTAAGGCGGTGGTACCAATCCGTGTGAGTCGCTGCGAAACTTTACCATCTAGTCAGATGAACCGGTGTTAGTAACGGTAAGCCTATGCTTTCCTTTTACGAGCTGCCTGGCAAGAAGGCAGGTGGTCAATTCTGCAAAGGAGCCCGGACCAACACGGGGAACTGTGGCGTTCTCGCCAAATGTCTTCCAAATGACACACAATGTGACTAGCCTAACTAAACCTCCTACCACCACAATCAGCACGAATACAGTCCGAACTTGGGAAATAAAACCACTTGTCACGACCTTCGCCAACTTTGTCGATGAACTAGCCATAGAGAACACCAAATCGCACTCGACGTGCGTTTTGCCTCGACACCAAAGCATATAAAAATCTAATCATAGAAACGATGCTTTTCGAACACGTTATCTTTTAAAAAAAAATTGTAATGGTACCGACAAGCTAGACAATAAAGATAAAGGTATTTATAAACTTCAATGTTCTGAATGTGACGGAACGGTTTCACATTTTCTCACAGATGAAATAAAATAAAATCTTGATTATCCTGTATAAAAATAAGTTATGGGGTTTTGGCTACATGGCCATCGAGAGAAGTTGGACGTAGTTTTTTCTATATTCTCGTGTGTAAAAATTGAAATAGTGAGGACAAATTAGACGATAAAGATAAGTCAGGAATTTAAAGATTTCAGTATTCAGAATGTGACGGAACATACGTTTGTATATGTATTACGCAGAATAAGAGAAGTAGAAGGCTTGAATTTGTAGCATTACCTTACATTCATGCAAACCACTTTTTAAGTCGCTTAAAATTTTACCTTATTGTGTGTGTTTATTGTGTTTAATTTAAAAATTTACCTTATAGTGCTTATTCCAACGTTACTGTATGGAAGCGAGAGTTGGGTATGTCAGAAAAAGCATGAAAGTAGGATAAATGCGGTCGAAATGAGAGCACTACGGAAAATCTGTGGTGTAACGCTCGCTGACCGCATTCGTAACAGTGAGATCCGAGAAAGAGTGGGATTGAAAGAAAGTGTTGGTGTTAAAATGCGAAAGGGCATGCTCCGCTGGTTCGGTCATGTGGAAAGAATGACAGATGAAAGATTGACAAAGCAGATATACAATGCGAATGTGGATGGATGTAGGTAGCCGGGGAGACCAAGGCTGACATTTCACGATCAGATCAATCGGATATTATCCGAGGGTGGTGTCAAGAGTCTCCAAAACCGGCGTGTTTGTATGAAAAGGGTTATGAATGTGAAGGAAGCAAGACAGGTTTGTCAGGATCGTGAGGTCTGGCACTCGATACTCTCTGCCTACCCCGTAAGGGACTTGGCGTGAAAATATGTATGTATGTATGTATGTAAAATTTTACCTTTACCTTATTAGTATATCTTGGCTGAATATGTATTTATAAAAAACATTGTCAATTGTTTATAGTAAATGCTGAATTGTTGGGAGTTTTAGAAATAGTGAGAAGTTGCATGTGCCGAACCAAAAACTTGATATTTATAAAAATAATGTTTACTGCATGTCCGTTTGTATATACAACCAAATTCTTGATAATCTTAAATCACTTCCATTAAAAAGATTTCGAAAGAAGGTATTTGACTTGTTGTTAAAGAAAACATATTATAGTGTCAAGGATTTTTTTGTAGAAAAGAATTTATAGTAAAATAATTGTAACAATTATTTAACAAATGTAATGAAAGTTATGGTTGCCGAGGCCGTGTTTCGCCGTTTCTTCTCCTTTCTGGCTAGGTTTGAAAACGGTGGTAGTTTACGGTAGACAGGGTTAAATTTTATTATAGTTTTAAAATGTTTAGTAATAAATTATTAAACTAGTTAAAACTACACACACTACACTAAACAAGTAAAAAACTAGTTAAAAATATAAACAATTGGCTTTAAAGTTAAAGTATATGTAATTAAATAATATTTTTTTTATAAATATTAAAATATTTGCACACCAAAATATGGTAGAATATGTTGATATACTTAAATATTTTTGTGACATCTCATTTATATACGTATTTCGCAAATAAATAATTTTCTTTCTTTGTTCTTTCAAAATAATGTAACTCTTTCTGTGAAAGAGTCAGGTTAGTCTTTTATTCTGAAGTAGGGAAGTAGAGTTAAAAATCACATACAAATAAGAAAAACGTAACTCCTTTTCTAAAAGATTCAAGTAAAAAGGATTGGAAGAGTTTTGTAGTTTGGCTACTGAACTATAACATTTAGCTATACATAGGTTTATCGAATTCGACAATTAATTGATTAATATTACAAAGACCCCTTCACACAGCTTAGCGTATTGATTAGAGATTAACGTCGGATTTAAACGTTCCGTTAGGTACTAATAATCGTGAACTAAGGGTTTACCCCTTTCACTTGGGATTCATATTAAATTCCTTCCCAGAAATTTATCAAAACAATTCCCCTTCAGCGATCTGACCGCGAATTCACTTTAAGGTATACCCTTATTTTTCACAACGAAATCATATTAACCTTTTTTTTTTGTTTTTATAAAAATTTTTGTGACCAAATACCGTACGTAGTATTCCTTTATTTTTTGAGCGTAGTTTGTATTCCTTTGCAATAAATCTGATTTTTTTAGGATGTGCCAGTAAATAAGCAAATTGTTTCTGGAGGTGATAAATAACCAAAATCAATGTTGTTTAAAAGAAAATATCTTCACACTTCAAATACATAAGAGGTAGTCAGAGGTACAAATATAGAAAGTAAATTTTTATATTACAAAATTATTTTTAGAAATTTGTTAGTTATTTATCAAAAAAATAATATTTTAAGATCACTATTAAAATATATACATATAAATAAAAGGGATACTAATTGATGAAACAATCAATAAATATTTAAAGATTTTAAAAGAAAATTACATTTATTATTTGTAAAAACAATCATTCCATCTTTTCACTGACTCAATTCTGAGATGCGTCATTGTTTATTCGTTTTCATGATAGCTATAAAACGGATTTCCTTTGAGGAATAATTTTATTTTTCCTATCAACACCAGCTCCCATCCGCAGCCAAAAGCTGCCAAATTATACAAAATATTGATAAAATCGTATACGTCACAATACAAATATGAAACAGTATGGAAATTATCAACAAATGTTCGAAACGTCACACTCACTCAAACATGCATATACTTAGTAGTAGGTAAGTGGCCTACGCACCAACCCACTATTAGGCTAACCACTACTACTGCAGTAGCGAGTATCCAGATGAATGATCACATTGTTATTGTTTCTGCAATATGAAAATGACACGAACATATTTGCCTTTTGCTAGCATTAACCAACGCCTTGAGATTATCTACTTATATTATACCTAAACTATGTACTCGTAGTTAATGCAATACGATTTATACAAAGTAGCATGAACACCACATTGCTTCTATGAAATTTAGGTAAGTGTTTTATCAACTAGGCCTTTCCATACTGTTTCATATTTGTACGTGGCTGTGTGTTGTTCTGATACATAAAATTACTGTAAGGGTTCAACTAAATTAAAATAAAGTATCTTCAGGCCCATATCCCCAAACAGGTAGGCAGAGGCACAACCAAGGCACCCACGACTAGCCAAAGACCCTAAGTCCCACAAGTTGCAAGCTTATCGCCAACTGGGGATAAAGCCGAACCTGGGCAACGTTATTTTTAATAGAAAATTCAAAATACTCATTTTCAATTTTTTTTGTTACGCGCCTTATACCTTACTGTAAAAGTTGAACTAAATTAAAAATTAGGAACAATAAAAATGAATGATTTATTACATCATTTGCGGAGTAGGCAATCCTAGCCTCTATAAATTGCGTAGCCTATGTAAGCTAGGATTACTACAGGTGACCACTTTTTACGCGATTACTCACTTATTCCCCGCACGTATAAAACCTTTGAGTTTTGTGAAAAGGATTGTTCCTGCTTCGTGAATAATTTATGTTCACGGTCTTAAAATAAAATATTGAACGAATACGTTGGATGTAGGCTTGTAAAATATTTAATGGATATATCTAGGGAATTAGAGCTTGAAAAAAATGTGGAAGCTATTTGAAGTTTCGCCGAGAGTAGCAGTTTGGTAACTCAAAATTGCACTTGATTTTTATTTAAAATCATTTGTCAGACCAAATACTTTTTTTCACTCTTTTAGTTAAACAAATGTTTGTGGTTCAAAATCATAAAAAAACAATCTGTCGGTGTTACATTTTTTTATAGGGTCTCTAATTTGTAATTGTATTTTATCTCAAAAATCGCCAGATATTATTTATTCGAATAATCAAATAATTATAAAATTATAAATTGTGTATAGCCCCCATAAAGCCTATGTCATGAGATGTGGCTAAGAACGATCTGGGTCCCCGTCAGCTTTCAAACCAAAAAAATTCGCATCGAAATAGGTCCATCCATTCGAAACTTATGATGCTATAGACACACATATACACAAACACATTAACTGATACCGCATACTTTATAAACCTATTTTTATGATGTGCTTTACACGAACTGCAAAGTTTACGAAACATGGTACGTAAATGTAAAAGTACGTATATGTGTATAAACCAACAAAACTGGGAGATTCTCAGTTTTGTTGGTTTATAACAAAATCTTTTTCTAGGAGTTCTTGGTTTTTTAAATACTCATATTTATGAATCATATTAAATAACTAAAATATGTCAACTTTAAATAAAAATTGTATTTAGATTTTATAGCAGATGTCGCTTTCTTAAAAATAACAGAAACATATAAAATAATACATAGAAAGGTTACAGGTTAAAATCTTGTCTGGAGCGAATTTTTTCCTTTCTTTAAAAATTTGAGGAAGCAAAAACATCAACTAGATTCCCAAACAAGAGCATACAAGCTGAGAACAACCCCCAACCCTTAATCGTCATCCATCACGGCGCCCGCAAATCCCCGTCCTGGTTGATCCTCAGGGACGATATGTACATGTCTCTGGACGGCACTTTTTCCACAAATTACTCTCCACTCAAATCCACGTTAAAATCTAATATTTACACATCCAAATATGTCTAGCGAAATTTCGTATATGATTATCTAGCGTTTTCGCGTCGTACTCCTACCTTAAGAAGTTAGGTCCTGGGTCCGATCCCCGGGTCATGTAAAAAAGAAGAAAATTTGTATTTTCAATTTTCTAATAAAAATAACGTTGTCCGGGATGAAATATGTGCCCGGTTGGTGATAGGCTTGCCACCTAGCACATTGTGGGACTTAATGTCTTCAGCAAGTCGTGGGTGCCTCGGCAGCGACGCAGTGTTTTTAGGCTATCTATCATTATAGGCTATATATCTTTTACCAAGAGCGTGTGCTTGTTCATTGACCATTATATCTTATGAAAAGATACTATATTCTAAAATTTAAAAAAAGGATCTTCACGTCCATATCCCTGAAGAGGTAGGCAGAGGCACAACCAAGGCACCCACGATTAGCCGAAGACACTAAGTCCCACAATGTGATAGGTGGCAAGCCTATCGCCAACCGGGCACATATCCAATCCCAAACAACGTTTTTTTTATTAGAAAATTAGAAAAATCCAATTTTATTTTTGTTGCCCGATCCGGAATTCGAACCCAGGACCTCATGCAGTCAAGTTCGACAACTGAACCGCTAGACCACAGAGGAGAAATTTACTTTTTAACATATTAAATAAAAAATATGTTCACACCCGTATCCCATAAGGCTGTAGAGGATGGTACGAGTAGGGCACCCACGAATGACCGAAGACGCTTCGTCCTGCAATGTGATTGGTGGCAAGAGTATCGCTAATTTGGCGTCCAAGGTGGAGTCACATATCCAATCCCGGGCAGCGTTGTATATGTTATTGTTTTTGTAATAGCAATTGCCGAATAGTTTGATTTGGAAAAAGCGTGCCCAAGAGCTGATGCTTAAGTTGAATAAATCTGCTCTGAACCAGTTCAAATATTCAGATAACATAACATGATTGGAATTAGAACTGTAACTCAAGTCTAAATTTGCAGTTCACTGTTCAACTGAAATGTCTAGAATGACGACAATTATCTGCGACCAGTGCCTAAAATAGATGTAGCCTCATTGGCTTACATTTGATTTGATTCGAGCGACAGCCAGTTCCACCTATCCATCAATAAGTTGAGCTGAACTGCGAGCCGGTTCACAACTCCAGTTCAATTTCATGACTTTTGGGATGCAAATCAGTTCATGAGTCACGAAGTCGCTGTTTACACGGTCACAGTTTACATTCGCATGAAATTTCGTTTTGCCGTTTGTTTTTCTGACTAGCTAGTATGTTTGGAAACAGTAATAGTTCATGGTAGACAACGTAAACCTTAATCATAATCCGTCTCATTATTAAACATGGACTAAAGTATGAGTAAAATCAAGTCGATATTACAGTCTGTATTACATTATATACCAGATTGATCCTTGTGGTACCCCGTGTTTACTAATAAAGCTAAAAATAGATAAGAGGTATTTTAACCTGGGTGGTGCTAGGGCGCGATTACAATAATGCGTCGCAACATCTGAACGTAGTAAAATTTTTACGTACAAGTATTCGTAACGTAATATGACGTTGAGACCATAGAGCAAAGGATGCTGTCGCAATATTGCAATACAGTGCCGCATCGTAGTATAATAAGGACATGTAAAGTTTTTTGTAGCGTAGTGTTTTAACATTTGTTTAAGGCAAGTTAGTTATATGAAGTATACACTCGTAATCATCAGCGCTTGGTAAAATTCCATTCAACACAAAATCTACTAACATGCCTTGTAGTTTTCTTAATATATTTCATTATCTTTCAGCAACCGGCTATATAAGCATTATGAAATAAAACTGAAGTTGACTAAAAAATGGTAATTTGTAAAAATACAAATATTATTTAAAAATTGTGTCAAGTGCAAAAGACAAAAGATGCGGTCAAAATATTTCATCAAATAGATGAATTCCAAAATTAATCTAACATCTGAATTTAACGCGAAAATGTAAAGCAGATATTGAGTGAGAAAAAAACTATTTATTTCAGTATTAGAAACACAATTAAATTAGAGTAGGGTTGAATAAAATATTGGTGTAAAAATTTAAAAGCAGAGCATATCCGTTAGTTCGGTCATGTAGAAAGAATAACATAGGAAAGATTGACAAAACAGATACACAATGAGAATTTGAATGGTTCTATGGAAATTGGTCAGGTGTTTTCAAGAGGGTCCAAAATTCGCGTGTTTGTATGAAAAGAGTAACCAATATGAAGGAAACTAAGCAGGTCAACAAAAAATGCTGATATCATAGAGCCTTCTTCGACTCTTATTACGGGTCTAGTTCTTTAAAATTTTATAAAATGGGTATGTATCATCTATGACTATAAAGCTTAGTGATTGTATTCTCTTCGTGTGACTACTGATGAATGATCGTGAGACAGCCAAACTCCTTTCTACCCAAATCCCTACCCTAGCCCTTCCAGATACTCATAAAATTAACCTATTTGTAAAACAAATTTATAAACGCCTGATAATTTGTTTAATCACAGGAAAGATGAATTAGCCGGCTTTCAGCAGTTGACTAAGTTCAGAATAATAAAGAGGTTTTATGGATAGACATCGACTTGAGCGTTTAACTTTTCCCTTTAAAACTTCGAAAGCCATGTTTTTAATTTCCGAACGAGTGAACACGTGGTGGCGGAGGTAGGTACTTTATAACGTTAATACACACTGCTGTGTAGTTTACATAATAATACTTCACACAGAAGCACTGTGTGTTTCTTTGTTTTTTAACCTGTTTTCACAATAACTAAGTAATTGCCGTGTCTAAAAATATAGGTATAATATTTTACTCTCATTGTATCTAGGAAACTTTAACAGAAAATTTAGTATTTGGTGCGTAGTCAAGCCGCTTTAGTTATCAGGGCTAATTAAATTTACAGAATAATTATACTCAAAATCCCTAAGCTAACTGGGTTTTAGTTAGTTAATCGCACCTGTAGTTTAGAGATAAAGCTGTAGTGTTAACGTTAATAATTGGTAAAGGGTTAGATTTCTAACTCGGACAAATCAAGAAAGTGTTTTTTATTAACTTGGTTATAAAATCAACGTTAATCGATATAGGTTGATTAGTAATAGATTTGCCATCTGCTATATTGTGGGACTTAATGTCTTCATCTAAACATGGGGTTTTTTGAAGATACGGGCGTAAAGATTTTTTAACTTAACACCTGAAAAATATCAAAGTAAAACTGTAACAGATAGGTTATATAGAATCTGCATACCCATTAAATGAAAAACTACACTACTATTACAAAGTTATTTCGATTCACTCATCGCTTGTGACGTCACATTAAAGCTATTATTATCTTATAGTTTTACTCTTTACCATTTGTGTTATCTCTTTTGCATTGTCTGTTAACATTGATACGTAACATAGAAATCTGTTTAGAAATTTTGTTGGCTATTTTTTTTAGTCAGTTACTAGCACAAGATTCTCAAGGAGAGAGGTTGGTATATCATCGAGAGGAAGCAATATTTGGAAATGACACCAGGTGTTTCTTATGAGTGTAACGTCGTCTGGGTTACTAGTGAGTAATATTGCTTCATGATGCATATTCATGTAGGATATAATAATGAAGTAAATATTTAATTAAAATGTTTGACGGTACTTAAGACAGTGTGTCCACGACTTCAGTGTAAAAGTTTGCCTCTGTTGTATTAGTGTGCCGTATATTAAAACTTTCTAACGTCCATTACATCAAGGCCCCTTAACATTAGTGCCGCTTTTTGTACCTAACGCTTTGCTTCCGACCTACTTCCGGTTTCACGTTGCACATAATGTTTTTATTTACTTAATAGCGTGTTCAGTGTATGTGTTTTGGAAGGCAGAGTAATTGAAGCCTTTGATTCTTTGACCACTTCACGAAATAAACGAAAAGAATACAACAAAATTAAATAATGGATCACGCTACTCTTTACATTTAGTAAATGAAATATATTCGGAAAAGATTTTCATTAATTTAAAATTTACGCAATAATAACTGCTAAAATTAAAATTGAAATTGTTGTATTAGGCTGTTTTAGATAGCAGATCATGCTTTTAATACTGTTGTGTGAAATTGCTTTATTATGGAGTTTTGACTAACTCGAAGACTTTTAAATTGAAATACGAAATTTTTAATATGGTAGCAAGTTTGACTGTATTTTTTACATCATTAAGCAGCGATACAGTTATGTCTGCTAAGATTAAAGGTTATGTAAATTAAGGGGTGAGAATGGGGCGTCAAATTTGTGACATCTATAACCGAAAAAAAGGACATGTATTGCTTCTTACATAATATCTTAATGGGTTCCGATGGGTGAGATAAAAACCCGTTTTAGGCGTGAAAATTCGCGGGCTGAAACAAGCACATGCTTGTGCGAAAATTTGTCGAAATATTTGCTCTTGGGTGAATTTAAAATTTAAGATTATGTAATACAACAATTTTATATACAACAATAATTAGTGTAAACGTAATCTAATCTAATAAGTAAACATAATCTCAAATTTGAAACTCAGTCAAATGCAAACTCTTCGACAAAACACCATCGTGCTTTAGTAAATTTTTATTCTCGTCACCTTATTCTATTCAGTTTTACATCTAATTTTCCTTTACCTAGTCATATTACCATATTTCCCGTTTTAATGAGAACCGGAGACTTATAAAAGCGAAGGGGGTAGGAAAATTCATAAAAGGGAAGCCTAATCACGGATTATTTTATATACAATCGCCTCTGTGGTCTAGCGGTATTAAAATTCACTTCATGAAGCCTCGGGTTTGATCTCCGGGTCGGGCAATTAAGAGAAAATATATTTTGTAAAAAATGGATATGTTCCCCCCGAGGGTACCAAGCCTTGTCGCGGACGGAGGCGTCCCACACCGGGTTGATGGATCCCGGGCTCCTGGGTAGGGTGCTAGAGGTTCTGTTCCCCGAGGCACCACCCAGCTTGCGCCTCCGGCGAAGGCAGTCCCCGCCACAAGGCTAGGCGGGGAGGCGCTCGACCCTGCTTCCATCTCACCGGTGTCACAAGAGCCTATAGTCTTGCTGGACGACATCGGGAAGCTGCTCGAACGCGTGGTGGCAACCCAAATCGTCCGGAATCCTCCTTGCGCGGCCGGCAGGAAGGTCAACGTGTGGTTTTTAAAATTTATATAAAATTTATCCCAAGCACAGGGCAAGTGCTAAAATAAAATACGTTGAGAGCAACGAAAGTTATGGCCATTCTAAAATGTGAATTTCATCTGTAAAGATGAACTCATTTGGTGGGTACTCAG
>NJDC01000141.1:34526-58189 GCA_002245475.1 Calephelis virginiensis
CCTAATAAGTCACTGTTAAACCTGTTTTAACTTTTATGTCTTGTGTCCGCAATTAGTCTTTTTTACAGCTTTGTTACGCATGTGCGTATAAATGATGATACAAAAACTTAACTGACTCATCTTTTTTTGTTTTATGTTCTAAGTTGGTAGTATACATTTAGCAAAAATTAAAACCATTACAGGTTTCGCTAGAGCTTTTTAAGTCTTTTTAAGAGCTAGATCCGGGAGTTTTGGCGCCATCGAGAGAAAAGATGGTCAAAGTTTTTTCACGAAAAAACGTTTTTTACGAAATTATTGAATTTCGTATTAATATTGAGTGAAATTAGTCAATTTTGGTGGCATTTTGTACGATTTTGTTTAGTAAAAGTGCACAAATGAAATAATCATAAAGAAATTAGCGTATCGTATATTTTCTCGTTGCCGCCAAATCTCGTTACATGAGCTTGTGTAAAAAGGCCACCGCTTTACCCAAGAGCCTGACATGACTTACTGACGACTTGCGACTGATGACTAATTAAAATTAATTGAAATTGATATAAAATTGGATGCAAATTTCTACTTGACTAATGGCTAAATACTAACGTGAAGGCCAAAACTTAAAGAAAGAAAGAAGAAAGAAGAGCTAGATCCGATAAGCAATCCAAGGGGCTGATTTTGTCTCTTTTTAGTGATGATCACTGAGTAAAGTGTACATCAAATAGCTATCAAATGACGTGTTTTGTATTTGCTATCTCCAGTAACCAACAGAAATATAATAGAGATAGCAAACGAAAATTACGTCATTTGATTGATGTACACTTTTCCATTTTGAGTTGGCCACTGAGATACATAATCAGCCCCCTGGTCGGACAACTAAAAATATAACATAAATTAAAAATTGAAAAAACCCCGACACAAGAACTTAGTTTCCCTTTCAAAAGTAAAAAACATATCCGATTATACTTGCAGACATTCGGGTTATCATCCTCTATCACTTTCACTCCTCACAACTTTTAGACGACTCAACTGATTTTCATCAAACATGTCTAAGAACACTCGCACATATGTTCTTTTAATACAAATAAAACTAAATTGCAATCACTGCATCGGTTCGGGAGTTATGATGCCACAGACAGACAGACACACAGACAGACACGTAAAACTTATAGCACCCCTTTTTTGCGTCGGGCGTTAAAAATGTGTTTTCAATTTTCTAAAAAAAAACAACGTTGCCTTGGATGTGTGTCCGGTTGGGAAATGGGCTTGCCACCTATCACATTGTGGAACTTAGTGTCTTTGAATACTGGATGTCCTGTTAGTACCTCTGCCTACTTCTTTGAAGATATGGACATGAACATATTTTTTTTATTTACGAAAGCAAATAGACAGACAAATTTCCAATTGGCAGTTCACCAAGCCTATAAAAAATTATGCCAACTATTGTCAACCTGATACTTTATATATATTAATATATATAATAGATATATTAATATTAAGTCTTTTACTTCTAACAACACGACAACAGTAAGCGCTGAAGTTATGGTGTCAAAAATAAAAAAGCCGATCCAGCTAATCCGGGCAAGACTCTCCGATCTTGTTAATTTCCCATTATATGATAGGATTATATGAAGGTAGAGTGACTAAACTTTTTATAACCTGGATTTGGCGGTGGTTTATAAAGCAGATGTCTATAGGAAGTTTTAACTATTTTCCACTAGGTGGCCCAGAATTCCAAGCCGCAATGTAACTCTTATCACACACATTCAGCAAATAAAGAGTTTTCATTTCATCATTTTAGGAATGCCATTTTACTTTTATAGCAACTTGCAGATCATTAATAGGGTAGGCCATACCGTATGTCTGTAAGAGAATTAATGTAATTGAAATTTACATTCATTTCATTATACATGGTCTTAGCCAACATTCGAATTCTGATGGCACATCGGTTGTGAAGTAAAACTTACGTTGAGAGTTTAGTGTGTGTTTGTTGGTGCTATTAAGACAGAACACCTAGTTGTGTTTTGTGTGGAACTATATATATAGATATCAATTCTAGTTCAACTTCTAATACGTTCCAATCCATTCACTGCGCACCGTCTTTCCTGTTTTGTTGGGTCGCTTAGAAATCGCTTGCAAACTGCAAATTAAATAATTTTGTTTTGATTTAAGTATGGATTTCTGCAACGCTTTCTATCAGTCAACGTAATTGTTATCTGAGGACCTTTAATTAAGCCTTCATGTTAATTTACCGGACTTAATATTGACATTAAATCCGACAAATTGGTTTAGTATTGTCAGACTTTCAAAGATTCTCTACAAAATATCAAGAATAACTACAAATCCTTACGATGCATTCGAGACCAACGCTTGTAGGTTTATTTCCGTGAAACCCACCCAAAATAGTAACAGTATTGAATTCACAGTGCAATGCCATATTGGATTTCTGTAAAACAATTCAAAGTCCTAGCACGAACTCAATCGATTAAATTGCGATTATTCGAGATATAACGTTTATTTTGGTGGTTTGTTCTAGAAATTATTTAAAGATATGATAATTTTCATGTAATTATGGGAAAAGATTGATTCTTTCTAAATCTTAATACAGAAAGAAAAATGAGAAGATGGATTTTCTGATAACAAAACACACAGACGCCTATTCAAATAATTTGAAATAAAAAAAAATCTAATTTTTTCATCTATTTACGAAAACATCCAGTAACATTGCGACATTTTTAGTCCTCGTGTTATAAGTATGACGTGCGTTTATCTGTGGCATCATCATCAAAGCGTGATCGAGATATTTATTACTTACATTACATTGTTCTTTTTACAAACTAAAAACTACTAATTAAAACATTAATTATTTTATCTAAGCAACAAAATTTTACATCAATAAATATAATAATAAATTTTACAACAATGTTATGTCTGAAAAACATGTTATGTTATGTCTAAGTTTACTTACATTCTTATTAATTTTATAAAACAATAAATAAACTAATTAATTAAAACAAAATAACATACACCACGTTCAGTGATCTTAATAAGAACTACCTACTAGTAACAAGAGAATGTGCTTCATTTTATTGTTATATTTCCAATTGCCAATGTTAGACAGTAGTAATACACAATTTATATCAAGTATCGAGATTATTTCGATACAAATGAATATAGAGTTGCTCGTGATAGGCATTTGTACACCTCGGCCCTACCGCAGGCTGTCTAGACGCATAAATAAAATGTCTTGAAAACACTCCGGTGGGATTACGTAAGAATTGTGGTGGTCTCAGGGATTTTAAAGCTATTTCTATTTATGTCAGACTTAAATATGTTTAGGGTTTTGAAATGTTTATCTCAAAAAGTATCAGTGTGGTGATTTTTATTGCCAGGGATGTGACAGCCGTATAGCTTATATTATCTTAGGTTTCTTGGTTATTCCACTTGACTGACTAACTTAGCGGTAGACCGGCAAACGCTTATGGCTCAGCCCGCTAGCCAACTTATAAGTCACATTTTTACAACTGTATTCAATAACATTTACATGAATTTGTAATGTTTATAGTTATCATCCACTTATCAAATATTTCTGTTCAGGGTAATTTAGGGAAATTTCAATAAGATTTTTTCATCGGGAAAAACTCCTAGAATTATAGATTTTGACAATTTAATGGACTGAAAATTATGAAGAAACCTTGGTTAAAGATATTAAACGAGTGAAAGAGGAGTGGGCAGTCAAAGATTACAGGATAAAGATATTTGACGAGTGCAATATCATCCTTTCCTCCCTTTTTTTAAAACAGAATCTGCGATGATTCGTTGCTGGTAACTGAAGATGAACTCTCAGAGAATATTAAAATCAGGTATAACAGATTTGGGATAAATCTTTATTTTGCAAATTCTGCGGGACCTGTGTGAGTGTTGTGGCAGGGATTTAGTTAAAGTGACACAAGTTACACGAATGTGACAAGCCTAATGCTATCGCCCACCATCGCTAACTGACCATGAATAAAATAATAAAAAAAACTCGTTTTATCCTTTACCAACATCGAACTAACGACGAAGAACTGTCATCCATAGAAAAACGACAATACTGTAAAATTCACACATTGTCACAAATTTGGAAAAAAAGACGGGTGCCGGCAGAAAAAAGGAAGAAAAGAAAATAAAGATATTATGTTGAATTTAATTATGTATAAGTTTGAAAAAAATAATTGATTCATCATATTTTATCTCATAAGTACTTTAACGGGCCGAGGTAAATTATGAAGTGGCCGTGCTAGTAAGTAGCGTACTGAAGTTTCATGGTTTAGCACAGAGTACTAATAGTACTAATAACGTGTACTAGTACATTTTACGGATTGTATGACTACAGTGCGAATCCAAAAATGTCCGATTAAGCATAAGACTATTGTATTATAAGACATAAATGATAGTACTTCCATACTGATAATTAAAGCAGTTCGTGCAAAAATATTCCCTAATCATTCCAAAATATCAAAAATGCACAACGTTAACATTCAAGTTTTCACTTCTGCCGGCACTTCCCGGAGTGCAACCCGTCTTTTTTTTAACCAGTTTATCTCGAGAGTAAGAAAAGTGCCAAAGTTAAAATATTGAAAGTCATTATGGATAACCTCAATTAGTTTTCGTTAAATTCATTTGGTTTGGGCTTCCTTCAAACAAAAACGTTATAATACGCTTTTAAGTTTTAACTCATAACTTTTAATTTGTTCTTTTATCTTCGAGTTGCAAAAAATTAGGCTTATTACGAGTGTTTTAGTGACGAATGGTTGTAATATTTTTTTTTACAAGCATTTTTCTTCCTTTTTTAATAAAATCATCGAGTTCTATGCTGCAATAAATAGGTACTGCCGCACTTTCTTACTTTTAAAACCTGCTAAAAAAATTAAATCCGTGGGAGTGCAGTTTATTATTTTTTGTTACGCAGCAAATAACTCAATATTTAAAAGGCCCTGAAATTTTCATAATGGAGTAATATATTTTCTGATATTGGCCTTGGTAAGACTTCCATATATGAAACAATAGTACTCCACTAGTCAGTGGTTCTTTTAGATTATAACGAGCATTAGATTAAAGCCGCGTAAGAAACCGCAGCTAAATAATTTATTAACAAACTAGCGACCCGGCGCGCTTTACCATGGGCATGATCTATGAGTCAAAGCCTTTCCCAACTTTCTAAGATTTAAAAAGATTATTTAAAAAGAAAAATTACTTCATTATGAGTAGCGATGCTTTAAAGTTAAAAGCCTTATCGACAAAAGATTGACAGGAGCAAAGAATACACTCTAGATCTACGACCTACTTTGAAGGAATGAATTAAATGAACCAACAACTATGTGTACAATGCACTGTCTCACCTAAAACAGTAAAATACTTAAATCCTCTGTGGTCTAGCGGTCCGGCATTGGATTTGACTTCCTGAGGTCCTGGGTTTGAACTCCGGGTCCAACACAAAAAAGAATGGAAATGTGTATTTTTAATTTTCCAATAAAAAACAACGTTGTTCGGAATTGAATATGTCCCGGTTGGCGATAGACTTACCATCTATCGCACTGTGGGTGCCCTGGCTGAGTCTCTGTCTTCGTCTTACGGGATGTGGGCCTGATGATACTTTTCTATCAATATTTTATTCAAGGCACTCTTATTGCTTCTTTGCAAGAATGAAGAATAAAATGTCCATGTAATTACAACTTATGCACAAAACATTTTAATAACAGTAATTAATCAATATCATCAGATACTAATTAGCATTATTTAAGCGAAATTCAGTGTGTTTGTCTGTTACGCTTTCATAAATAACCCACTGATTTCAACGAAATTTATAATAATCAAAAACTACTACTACTTCAAGCAAAAGCAAGTTGCGGGTAAGCACACACACACATTACATAATTAAAAATGCTATTTTGTAATGATATATAAGTGAGAAGACAACACAAATTCCATAACGACACGAAATTCTCAAACGGACCGAAGTCTACAAACTTTGAACAGGTGATTGAAATATTCTAATTCAAAACTAATAAATCATTTGAGGGTACACAGGAAAAGTAATGAAAGTTGGCAACTTGATGGATAGCCTTAATTAGTTTTTGTCAGATTCATTAACGTTTTTTGACTTTTATAAAACCAATGATCAATATTTGAAGCACTTTAACGTTTTCAACCATAAATTATTTAATTGTATTTTAAGATTAAGAGTTTTGAAACAATATTACATTATTTTTTTGCATAGTGTTGCATTAAACTTAGGTTAGTAAAAAAGTATATTCACGCCCATATTCTAGAAGATGTAGGCAGAGGCACAATCAGGGCACCCACGACTAGCCGAAGATACTAAGTCCCACAGTGTAATAGTTGTGTTATACTTATTTTGGCGCGATTGGAAAAATGATGAGAGTGAATTTTTACGATGCGCGCGCACACCGAAAGATAAATGTGACAGTCTGAAGTTAGTTGCTACCGATAGAAAAAGCAACAGTCAGGCTGTTAGTTGCGAACCTTTTTATTTGGTATTTTTGGATTGTTACGCCAAAGAAGTATAACTTCTTACGTGCGTACATGAGTACTTACACTGTTTTTCTTATCAGAAAATTGGAAAAACCAAATTTTCTTTTTGTTGCCCGACCCGGGAGTTGACCTGACCTCATGCTGTCAAATCCAACACCTGAAACGCCGACACCACACGACACCACAGAGGCGATTTAATTAGGTTAGATTTATATATTACCTGTTTCAATTTGCAAAATATCATTTAGGGTATGTGAGCCTATTCGCGTCCACGCCCCAGTTCGGGTCCATTTCGCGGACACCGCCTAAAAAACCCTTAAAAATAAGTGTACTAACAAATTAGGGAAATTAAAAGTTGTTTCTGCCTATTATACAATATATTAGGAAGATACATACACAGACAAAAGAACTGTTCGCATAATTTTTCCTGTTTAAAAAAAATAGTTAATCTTACATATTTAAAAAAGTTGTGTAAATATCCATAATTTTAGTAAAAAAATGATGAACCGGCATGCATTCATACGTAATTTTTCAATGTTTTGAGTTTAATTAAAGATTGTATTTGTTCCTAGGCCTTGAAAATGATTAAAAGAATAAAAATATTGAAGATTTTGATTGATTATTTATTTTTTAGACTTAAAATGAGGTGGACGTGAACTGGTATACCAATATTACGAATTAGCCAGTTTGCGTCCAGGGTGGATGCAAACTCATCTTTCTATTTCTAGCTTGATCCTTTATTTTAATGTTTAGAAATATGTCATAAGGAAGGGGTTTTATTTTATTTTTACCATATGCTTATTTAAATAGGCAATTTGCGTCCACTTAATTATGGTAATAGAAAAAGATATAGATGTTGAAATTTACTTGGACGCAAACTGGATGGACCGATTATACTATATATCAGTTTGCGTCCACTTGTTTATTTAAATACTGAATCTTACGTAACTGTTTTATAAAATTTAATCAGACAGTTATAGATAGGTGTCAGTCGGTAGAGTGCATTGTATCAACCCATCGGGATTAGTACCGACCACCGCTCCGGAATGGAACAAGCGCATTGAACTTTTTCTGCCTTCTTCCACTTATACACAAGCAGCTGTATGATAAATTTTAAATACATAAAGACAATTAAGTAAGTATATTCCGGCTAATATTCCACAAAGAAATTGACAAAGGTGCAACTAGGGCACGCACGATTAGCCTAAGATACTTAGTTCCACAATGCGATAGATGGCAAACCTATTGCCAACCGGGCACATGTACTATCCCGGATGACGATGTTTTCATTAGAAAATAATAAAGATAAAGAGCATTTCAAGAATGAAAGAGGGTACATGATAGGTAATAATAGTTAGGAAAAAAAATTAAGGAAACTAAAAGTTTTTGTGAAATGGACGTGCTTGATGTGAAATCTATAAAAGAAAATTTACTTACTACCATCTTTTCAAACATCCAACAAAATCTACTAAATATTTTTAAAATTGTCTTTATTCTAAAATTAAGATGTTTTGAATAAAAACAGAAAAATCATATGACCTAGTGGTGACCTGTCTGATATAAACAATCGATGATGTAATTTTAGGCTCCAAATCATCTGAGCTGCAAACAGTACCTACTGAAGTAATGAATGTTGATTGGAAAGAAAAAGGTGTATCTACATTTGAATACAAAATGAAACCAAAATAGCATATGAAAGAGATGTAGATTTGTTTATTCAGGTAGTGCTTTTAGCAGCGGTAGATAGTTTGATTGACATCATTCGTAGCAGTGAGATCCGAGAAAGAGTGGGATTAAAAAAGTGTTGGTACAATAATGAGTAAGGGCATGTACCGTTGGTTCGTTCATGTTGTGAGAATGGCAGATGAAAGATTGCCAGTATAGAAATATATTGCGAAAGTGGATAAATGTACTTAGTTACCTGGGAAGACCTAAGTTGACTTTCCATGGTCAATTTTAACCCACGGCCAAATCTTGTCACCACAATCTCCACGACCAGCTTTTTATTGTAAGAAAAAAGTTATTATTGTGAGGGAGCTAGTAACACTTGGTACTCGATATTCTCTGCCCACCCAGCAAGGGACTAGGCGTGAACATATGTATTTTATACAGTAATAGTTGAAACCCAATATTTCTATCAAATTTCTTAATAAAATCTCCCCTTAACCCCTTTATAAGTTGGTGGACGCAAACTGGTCAATGGGTGGACGCGAACTGGATTTTGTGGATGCAAATAGGCGAATTCGCCTTATTTCGGTTATTTTATTTATTATAAAATAATCACTAGACATTTTGGCTAAAACTTAGCTTCATCTTGAAATAGACTATACTACGGATGGTTTACAATATTAGTTAATTCAAAACTATATTCATAACATTTTTATATTTTACCTCAAACCTGTAAACTCCACTAAGTGGACGCATTCAGGCGCTACGACCCTACACGACTGATGGTAAATACGAATCATCGACCACACATCCCAATAGACGCCTATTCTTTATAATTTTGCTTTGAAACGATTCTGGAAAATAGCTGAGGTGCGGGGAAGCGAGGAACTGCTTTCTTATTGGCCCTTGCAATGACAACACGTCATATTCATAAACAAATATGCAAGATAAAGGATGAGACATATTTAATACGAACTATATATTTTATCGATATGCCTTTATGAAGTACTTTATGAAGTACGATACTTTAACGGATTATATCGCATTTTGTTATTGCACGTCACATCGCAGCTATGCAACTTAACGTGTCAAAGTCACACATTTTTGCGTTTGAGAATAATATCCGTCCTTGAATATGTTAGGTCCTTACATTTGTAATTGGCGTTTTGTAGGGGGGCAACACAAATAAATAAATAAATAAATATACCTGGACAAGTTACACAAATTGAATCTAACCCCAAAGTAAGCAAATTATATGCTTGTGTTATGGGTGTTAGTCAACGATTCTAATACATAGAAATACTTAAATAGATACCAGATTAAATTTATTAAACACCCAGACCCGGAAATGCAGACATCTAAATGTTCATCACACAAATGCCTGCCCCCGTCGGGAATCGAACCCGAGCCTCGCGGACGATCGGTGTAGTTAGGCGTGTACGCTAGCCACTCGACCAGCGAGGCGGTCAAATAAGACATAAGTCAAATATTTTTAATGTAATATATTTATTTAATCAAAGTATGAACCATTGTTTTCTGTGCGCATTTGCCATCCCATAGGTAATTTATTGATCCCTCTACTTAACGAACGGGAATTAATAAAAACTTAGGACCTGGTTTGGACTGCCCATCGAAATTGAAATTTTCGAAAAACAATAGTAATCGGTTGGAACTAGGTTGAGGTGGATGGTTTTTTACATTCCAATTGATGCTCTTCTAATTGAGAAGCCGTCTGTTGTGCAGGATGTGGTCTAGCATTGTCATGAAGCAGCAGTGGCGTAAAGTGTATAAAACAATCTTCTGAAAAATGCTGAAATTTAATACACTGTATTTGGAATTTGGAATCCAATTCTCTCGTCTGGTTTCTTTAAACCAAATTAGAATTTTTTTACTTTTAGATCTTGTGGATACCTGATATAAAAGACAAAGACAAATTGATTTTTTTAATTCATTCGAGTAATTCCCACCTGAACTACAGAATATCATTGAATTACTGTAAACAAATAAGTTTTAAAATTGTCCCAGCCCTTTGAAAATTTTATGACATACTGACCCCAAAATGACCTGTCGGAACCAGTTTTGAATTTATATCACCCAGATAACCACCTCATGCACTTAAAAGAATTCAATTAAATCGGCTCAACTATTTTTGAGTTATTCAGTGACAAATAACAGCACCCTCTTCAGCGTAAAGTTCAGAAGTCCAGTTTTCCATCGTGTTGGTTCGGGTCCGCTGACTAAAATAGATCACCTGCCCCTCTGTCAGGTAAAACAGGTAATTGTCAACAAGATCACTGGTGATAAAGTGGAGTGCAGCAACTTCCCTAGGTAGTTATCCAACGCTTTACCCATTCCTGCCGCTATAATGTCACATTCCGATTCGGTAGGGAAAGGGGCTAGGGAAGCCAGTAGATTTGCACAAGAGGCCTTACATTCCGACCATACGCAACGCACTTGTAACACCAATGGTCTCTATAGGCAATGATTATCTGTTACCATTAAGAGAGCCGTGTGCTTTTTCGCTGACTTCTCACATGAAAAAGAGTAACTATCCAGAGGCCAACTCAAAAGTATACAGAGTAAGAAGTTTTTTATTGTTTCTGTCAGTGCTTAAATTTATCTATAAAATACATAAATACTTACATACAATACCGGTACAAGACCGGTATCCTATTCAGGATAAATAAACAAAAATATCGATAAAATAGATTTGCACATTAGTTCATCACTAGCTGTATGTAAAAGAAAGTGATAGCTTGAAAATCACATGTGTAAGAAAGGGATATAAACCCGCATCTAACAATGAATGACCAGTATATGATGAACTCCGATAAATATCAAATAATTTAAAATATAATTGTGAATGTTATTATTTTTAATTAATCTACGGAAAGTTGTACTATTTTTTCGGTAATGTGAAGTGCGGCTTTTTTTACTGTATCATTTAATTGAACAAACAGTCATTTTATATCTATTTTTTTATTTTTTATACGCGAATTTATTTTAATAACGCGATAATGTTTACAGGTCACAAACCTGGTCATTACTGTTCATATCTTTTTAAGTAATAAGCTACATTAGAACAATTACACTTATGTGTTGACAGAACCGTGTTGCCTTATATGCGGCGTCTATTAGGATGTATGGTCGATGATACAAATGTATCATGTACCATTAGTATGAATCGTGTACCATCAGAATATTCGTTCTGTTTTTTGCCTTCTAGCAAATCCAAATCAAAAACTTTGTAAAGGGAGATAGAGGTGTATTATGGCTCAATATTTTTATAAGGATGGAGTCAAAAAGCAATTTAGGGCCAAAGCAGATAACCGCGTTGCGGCGCTGCGCTGCTATAATCATAGATTTGCATTACAGAATCCTAGACGTGTCTCTTCCGTAGACCATAATGATAAACTTATTGCTTATTTGTTATTAAAATAAGTAAATAGTTAGTTGAAAGCGTTTCAGTGAATGCCGCAGTAAATATTGGAATTATCGATTTAGAAATATCAAGCGCTGTTCAGTTTCGTGGTCATCTGGAAATGAAGGCTTAAATAAAGTAAAGTGAAGTAAAGTGAAGTATCTTCACGCCCATATCCCCGAAGAGGTTGGCAGAGGTATAACCAAGGCACCCACGATTAGCCGAAGAAACTAAGTCCCACAATGTGATAGGTGGCAAGCCTATCGCCAACCGGACACATTCCAATACCGACCAACATTTTTTTTAGTAGAAAATTGGAAAAATCCAATTTTCTTTTTCTTTTGTTGGCCGACCCAGGATTCGAACCTGGGACCTCATGCAGTCAAGTCCAACACCCGGACCGCTAGACCACAGAGGCGAGGCTTAAATAGCCTCTGAAAACCATGGTGAATTCAGTAAGGCGAGACTGTAATTCAAGTGCAAGAGGTGTAAGTGATGGGACGACTTACATCTCTCTAAAGATCTAATTTGGCCACGTATGGAGTACTGTTTAATTTTCTACTCTTGCCTCCCTAGTACAAGTTCTTTCCTTTTGACCACATCATACGGACAGCGCTCAGAAGTCGTAGATGATCGAGATCTCTCCAATCGGCTTGACCCTTTGGCACTGTCTAGAGATAATGCTTCATTAGCGTATTCTACGGCATTTCTAACAGATAACACATCGAATAAGTAATTCGTTTAAAACCAGTTGCTGAGTCTTACCTTCGGACTTTTCGACAGGGCTTAAAGATATTTCTTAGTACGTTATCTCGTGAAAAACCTTTATAGAAACATTTACATTTACCAACGGAGATACTTTCGAACCGATGCGACGTAGGAACTTTCAAGAAAAAAGCGTAATGCGTAATTATTCCTGAATGGTCGGCAACGCATTTGTAATAAGTACCCCTGAGGCCTTATGATGCCTTTGCTGCGTCTTGGTGAATTGGTAAAAACTTTGAACATTGCTTCTACTGGTAACTAAGAGAACAACATTTTCAGACCTAATAATGTTCTATGGATTGTGGTGTTGCAGATGGTAAGCATCTGACTCACTTGCTTATTTGCAACCTTGTTATTTATTAAATAGCTCATTTCATTCTTGACATTTTTCATTTTCTTTCTTAAATATAAAATGTTCATTCACACCAAAACAACGTTACAATACAGTCATGACCTCGTCATGACCTCGCCATTGTCATTATCACCCTTATTAACTTTGTTTCAAGTCTTTTCAGTACAATATACATATTAATTTGTTACCCAAAAGAAATATATAAATAAAAAAAAATTTGAAATGCCTAAATCTTCCAAACTTCATTTTACGATTCCCCACTTAACCCCCCAGCCCAACACAAACTTCACTCAAGTTTGTATTTGAAAATCATATCACTTACCAAAATTTCGGATTAAGTTATTTAAGTTACCGTATACACACACACACATACACACACATACACATATTATAACACTTACAAACATAACGCTGTAACCCCATCTCAACACAGAAACCTTCAACCACTCTCGTTCATCAAAAAAACCTGTAACTTTTTAAGCTGTTTTTAATGTGTCGCTGTATCCGGTTTCACGCAAGTTGCTGAACTTAATTCGCATCCCTATGTGGTGCATGCCTTTAGCATAAAACTGAATACAGCATAAATGCTCACAGCTCATAAAATCACACTTGTTTGGCTTCACCATAAATAATTTTTACTTTTACCCGTCGAAACAATAAAAGTTACTGCTGTTGTTATTTTGCTATCTTGACGGTCTTATTTAATTTAAGTCGGATCTCCATCTGACTTTTTTGTATTTTTTCACGATTACGAGTTCTGCCCTGTGGTATTTTGAACATTCACATTTCAATATATTATTAGGGCGATCACTAGTTTCTATAAAATTCTTTTATAGAAACTGTTGGTCGCCCATGGGTAGAAATTCGACCATAATAAATTTTAATATCTTATTCGATGAGAATGCCATCTTCATTTCTTAGACCAACTACTTTGTTTCCAAGATATTTAGTGCGCTATCTGTGATCTTTTATCATTATCATCAATATATTTGTTTGTGTGTGTTGACACACTGGCATGGCAATGTTATATTTATTGATTTAATGTACTTAATATGTATTATTATTGAAAAATATTAGCGTTCTACACTTTTCCTACACATAAACTATAAGTATGCCAAATTTTATGCTCCTGCGTCCGCGCAATTTACGTAAAAAGGGGTCCAAAGTGGTGGCATCACGTACTATATAGATAAATTAAGTGCAGTGAAAAATGCAGAAACCCGTCTCCTACTATTTTGTTACCTCGTCGTATTTAGGTTTTCTTTTCAAAAGGTAGGTAATGATTCCAAGATGGTGCCACAACAATTTTGTCAACATTTCATTAGTAATTTTTGAGTTTTATGCATAAATTTCCATTTTCATTTTCTTAACAAAAAACGACTTTCAAAATTGGTCGAGTAATTATTGTAACAAATATAGGGACAAAATAGAAAAAAAGAGTCGAATTATCCTCGACATCTTTAAAGACTTCCTTGTTGACAACGGCACAACTTTTACACAGAATTTTGAAAAGGTTTTAAAGTAGTTTTTTTTTGTTTTTACTGCACTTATACAGCATGTTACAATAAAATCAAAGTAAAGTTCATTCACTTGGGACGTTATCATTAATTAGTTACCTAAACACTTGGAACTATTTTAAAGAATATAAAAAAAAGTTGAGAGGGGTCAAGGGACACCCGGATGGAACGAAGTTCTCTCTCCCCCCCTCTCTCTCTCTCAATCTCTATCAATCTCTAGTAATCTCTATCTCTATCTCTCTTATAGAGAGAGACAGACAGAGAAACATGAAATAAAAAAAAAGAAGATAAAAATATATAAAAAAAATAAAATGATATTAAAAAAATAGAAAATGAAAAATTAAAAAAAAATAAAAAAAAAATTGTCCGACCCTGGATTCGAACCCGGGACCTCATGCAGTCAAGTCAAACTACTGAACCGCTAGACCACAGAGCAAAAAGTGTCGTGACAACATTTTCGTAAGATTTTTTTCCGTCTAGCCCCCATTCACAACGGGCAATAAGGAGCTTCGTTCCAATAACTACGTTATTAAAAAAACCGACTTAAAAAGTAAAAAAGAATAAAGATTTAATATTAAGTATAAACTACCTATTATATATGTGCCATTTACTAATAGGTGTGAAGTCGGTGCCAATCCTTAAACTAATAATTTGAAGTAAGTATTAAATTGGCTTGACACCGACTTCAAACTTATTAGTAAATGGCATATATAAATAATAGGTAGTATATACTTAATGTTCAATCTTTATTATTTTTACTTTTTAGTTTTGAAGTCTGTCTCTAGCGGTTCAGTTGTTGGACTTGACTGCATGAGGTCCCGGGTTCGGGCAACAAAAAGAAAAAGATGTTGCTCGGGATAGGATATGTGCCCGGTTGGTGATAGGCTTGCCACCTATCACATTGTGGGACTTAGAATCTTCGGCTAGTCGTGGGTGCCCTGGTTGTGCCTCTGTCTCTTTGGGAATACTTTACTTTAATCTACTTTAGTTTTGAAATTGGTTTTTTTTATTATTATTATTATTATTTAATATTTTTTAGTTTATTGCTGATATGACTTATTTTCATAAAAACAAGTAGGAAATTTGTCTGATACCAAACTTCCTAGAAAAGTATAAAATACTTCAGCTGTCAACGCTGTGATCAATATGCATAGAAATAGGAATATATAAAGAAGTGCAACAATGTTCTATAGCAAATTTAGTTGTATAAATACCATTGGAATCGATATATAACTTAACAACATCTCTTTGTCTCTTTTTAACAAATGTTGGTATTATGTACGCAGAAAGAGATAACGACATTGTTGTCTATACTCATTTTGGCGTCGATTTAAATTGACGTCATGACAGTTCTCATGTTTACCAAGAATTCATATTTAGTGTTCAAATTTTATAGTGATGTAAAGTTGTCGATATTTTATTTTAAGTTCCCAGAAAATAATATTTGGACAAGATAAGAATGTATACCATTGCCACTGAAAATATCAATCACAGTCTAGCTTAGTAAGAATTCTTTCGAGTGCTCACTTTAAAGTGGAGAAAGTGGTTTGGATGTAATCTGATATTTTTTTTTGTAATGATAATGAATCTTGTAATAAATATAAAGAGTTAACTTATATAAAGAATACACATATTTGCACGCCACAATGTAATAAAAATATGCTCGCCAAAAGTAAATCAATATTCTTTCTTTTGTCTAATTACATTTCCTTATTAACTATTTAGGTATAAGCCAATTGAGTAGCATAAAGTAAGTAAGTAAGTAAGTTGAAAGTTGCAATTTCATTCGGTAGGTATATTTAGTAGCCAACGGCAGGCTTTTTTCGTAGGTATTTCATGTCCATATACTTAGAGGTCAATGTCAATATGCAAAACTAAATGACATTTGAACGTGATTTGAACTAAATTTTCCACTTTTATGGTTATGGTTAGTGTTTTTTTTTCTATGACTGCTATCGCAATCGGCCAATCTCAGAACAAAGTGTATATCATAAAAAAGTGACAAAAACAATATTTTCGCGAAATGTCAATGACTGAAGAAAAATATATGCATGTTTTTAAATAATGAAACATTTGTACTGTTTTACGTATCACTTATAATTTATTATTCTGTAAATAGCCTACCGGTTTCATCCGTACAGCATCATCAGGGCTTAAATTTAAACTGCGATTCGTCTGTCGATACATTTAGAATTTAACAAAACACTCGACAATCCGAATTTTGCGGATACATGTTGTCGACTCGAAATCATTATTTTTGTATGTTTTTTTATTCAGGTAAGTTTTAATCGAGTCTCCCCTTGACGAAATTATTAATATAGCTAGCGTACTCGCCTGACCAACTGCTACGCTCGGGTTCGATTCCCGACGGGGGCAGGCATTTGTGTAATGAACATTTAAATGTCTACATTTTTGGGTTTGGGTGTTTATTAAATCTATTCTGTTATCTATTAAACTATGTATTAGATTCGTTGCCTAACACCCATAACACAAGTATATACTAGGCTTATTTTAGGGTTAGATTCAATTTGTGTAACTTGTCCAGGGATATTATTAATATCAATCTGGAGCGCTTTCCAAGAGCTACCCTACCGAGCAGTTCGATTGAGGCAGGGGTCAATTTGTCGATGCTCTTCATTATTGTGTTACGGTTAGGAGTGTAAGGCCACTAGTGAACTTACTCAAACAAGATACCTAACATTCCAAACTTACATTGGTGATTGGGTAGGGCAGAGTTGAAATGTCTCTGAACAAAATCCCTTTAAAAAATTATCTTAAAAAACCCTTGGATGTGCTATGAAAATTTAACATCTTTGGTGTGTATAGGTAACGCGTAAATTTATCAGGAAATTCATTTGCTTGTTTGCCTTCATTAAGAAAGAAGAAGTTAAAGGGGTACACACACATACATATCTTCACGCCAAGTCCCTTACGGGGTAGGCACAGGGTATCGAGTGCCCAACCTCACGATTCTGACAAACCTGTCTGGTTTCCTTTACATTCATTTCCCAGTTTAAGGGGGTAGATCTAAAAAACTTAAAAAAGGGGGTAGATTCGCAACACTTTAAAAAAATAAATTCTTATTTAAAAAGTGATTTATCGTTTTAAGCGTACACGAGTTAAAACAATGAAAGTAGGCAAGTTGATGGATAGCCTTAATTAGTTCTCGTTAGATTCATTAACGTTTTTTGACTTCTGAACTAAAAACCAATGACCAAACATTAAGCTCGTAACTTTCCCACTCATAAACTTTAAGAGTTTTTATCTTTGGGTTTTGTGAAAAATTAGGTTTATTACGAGAGCAAGGGGTGAACTGTCGTGATAATCGGATTTTGTGTACCCCAATGAGTTCACACCAATAGCCTTTTTGTTTTTTTATGGTTTAAGATTTTTTATCTGTGATTTATTATAGCTTCGTCGGTAAAAACAAACAATATCACTACATACTCGTAGTATAAAACAAAGTCGCTTCCTCTGTCCCTATGTCCAAATCTTTAAAACTACGCAATGGATTTTAATGCGGTTTTTTTAATAGATAAATTAATTGAAGAGGAAAGTTTATATGTATATTTTATACCCGTGCAAAGCAGGGGCGGGCCTCTGGTAATATATCAGTTATATTAATGGAATTGAACACCATAGTAAGCATATAATTGTGTTATGGGTATTAGTCAATGATACTAAGAGTTAAATATATATCTCCTCTGTGGTCTAGCGGTTCGGGTGTTGGACTTGACTGCATGAGGTCTCGGGTTCGAATCCCGGGTCGGCCAATACAAAGAAAATTGGATTTTTCGAATTTTGTAATAAAAAAAATGTTGGTCGGGATTGGAAATGTGCCCGGTTGGTGATAGGCTTGCCACCTATCACATTGTGGGACTTAGTGTCTTCGGCTAGTCGTGGGTGCCTTGGTTGTACCTCTGCCTACCTCTTCGGAGATATGGGCGTGAAGATACTTTTTTTTAAATATATATATTTCTTGTGTGCGTGTGTAAATTCACTGAACTCCTAAAACGACTGGAGCGAAAAACAACGGGATTCCAAAATGGCTTACATTCACAATAAGGTCCACCGAAAAATTTATTTTGATTACTTTTTATTTATAAATAATAGCCGTTGATTTTGGAATGTTTTACATTGAATCCAGCAGACTGCGCTACTAGGGGAGCATCAAATATTTTGTAGTAGCTCTTAATGTCAAGGGATACGAAGTTTTCCAGGTCGGCTAGTCTGTATATACGTAGCTCATGCTATAAGTTTAGCGTAACGTTAAAAAAACAACATGTTATGTACAAAATACTATGTTTATTGCTTTTCAAAATAATCTCTATTACATTTTAAACATTTTTTCATGCGATTGAACCATTTATTTAAAACAGGAGGACCACAGATCTGAAGGCATGTTTTCTACGTGCTGATTCAACGCTATCACTGCCTCTTCGGAGTTGGTAAAATTAAAACCTCACATGAAATCTTTGAGTTTGGGGAAAATACAGAAATCACAGGGTGCTAGGTAAGGGCTATGTGCAGGATGAGTGACGAGATGTACTTTTTCGGAAGCTAAAAATCACTTTGTTTTGTTGGCCGTGTGTGAAGAAGCGTTATCATGGTGTAAGAGAATGCGGCTTTTGGGTCGTCTTTCGCAAACTTTTTCTAACACCCTGGGTAAATAAATGAAAAAATACCACGTGGCATTAACACTCTTTTGATATTTAAGTGGAATTGTACAAGATGGGACCGTAGCTGAGAAAAAAAAAGCGATCATTTTTTTACCAACGTTTCTCGCCTGTCTCACTTTTGTTGGCATGTTCTCATTTTCAAACACCCATTCACAAAATTGCTGTTTTTTTTCGAGTTCAAAACAATAAATCCACGTTTCGTCTTCTGTGACAATGTTATAAAAATATGTATAAAAATAGCTTTATATATTAAAATGAATTTCCATTTCGTGTGGTCCTTCCATCTCCATCACGCCGGATCGGATGAACCGATTTCGCTGATTCTTTTTTAGTTGTATTATTTATTGTCAGGGGAAGGCTCATATGAAAACAAAACCGGGAAAACTGCAGGTAAAATGGGAAAAACAATATTTTACCCCATACAAACTGTTAGTAGCTGTCAAGCGATACGAAGTTTGCCGGGTTGGTTAGTACAGTATTTCACGCAGATACATGATTTCACGCAGTAAAACTACGAAAAACCGACTTCGTTTTCAATAAATAAATCATCTACATGCACAAAAATTAAGCAGTTTCTACGATTTTCCTTGGATTCCATTATCAGATCTGATTTGATAGTAATAGCACAAAATAACATTTGGAAAAATCTATGTAAAAATATAATGAAAGTAAATTAAACAAATTGCAATGAAATCAACATTTTCAATACTGGCGACATAAAATCATTACTAAATTGAGTTATAAATTAGAGTAAAATTTAAATTTACAGGTTTTGGTCACATAAAATAATGAATATAATTAAAGATATAAATTAAATCAAGTCCAAAGAAAAATAAGTATTAAATAAATTATTTGATATTAAGTGATTTTTGCAAAAAAATAAATATAAATAAATAAATAAAGAAAACAATTTGAATTGAATTTTTTTCACTTCTGGTGTCATAAAAATAGCTTATTAATTTAATAATAAAATTAAAATCTACAATAGTTTTCACAATACAATAATAATAATAAATTTAATAATAATATAAAAATATAAAGTTACACAAGTCAAAATTACATTAAATTATATATACAACCCTTATTGATCAGTCGCCCAACAAAACATTTCATTATTGGAGAGGCAAGGTCCTCAGCCACCGTACGCAAAATGGTACTGTCACTGTCCCGCATTCTGCGCATTAAAGATGCGGTCTTTTGTCTAATTGTTGCATCAAAGCCGTTTGTCCTTTTTTGTGCAAACATATTTGATGCACTGCAATAACGGGACAGTCCCAACATCAGCTTAAATATATTGTTATGTTGGATCTGCAGGGCTCTCAACGATCCCATGGTGTGATCTATCCAGAGACTTCCCGTCTCGAGGTTCTGGTAGTAGGTTTTAAACATTGTAATCTTAACTTCCTTAATACAACGATAAAATCTACAAGCCAACATATTGCCACGTATCGCCAGCGCACTGCGTCCCCTTTCGATGTCCGCATTATCTTCAAGGCCGTCAGTGAGAACATGACCTAGGTATTTAAATTTATTTACGAATTTAATATCTTTTTCGTTTAATTTTATGTTAGAAGTTGGTTCTTGTCTCCTTCCCACGGCCTTGAAAACCATGCATTCACACTTGTCATCATTATATTTGAGTCCAAGATTAGCAGCATATTCCTCACATGCGTGAAGCAACTCACTTATAGCTGCCGCTGACGGGGCTAGTAGCACCATGTCATCTGCGTAGCTAATGTTGTTAATACTAGCACCACCAACACTACAGCCGATACGCATGCTACTGAGCTTTACTAAAAGATCGTTAACATACAAGTTGAAAAGCCTGGGTGACGTTAGTCTCCCCCCGCATTCCAACCTATATGGCTCCGACAGTGCGCCCTGCCACTTTACACTATTAACTTGATTCGAGTACCAGTATCTCAAAATACCACCCACGCTCGCTGATACGTCGCAGTCACTGAGTTTACTCCATAGAAGTTCATACGACACAAGGTCAAAGGCTCTATAAAGGTCTAATTAACATGCACAAAAAAAAAGCTATTTAATAATGAAATTTGAAGATGTACAAACACCTAGATCAGTAACTCCCACAGTGGTTCAGGTGAACCCCGAGGGGGCCACGGGAGTCTCTACGTTGGGTGGGACAAAATTGGGGTTCCACGATCACAAGCGGGGGTGTACGAAAACTAGTTTGGTTTCTATAGTAAAGAATTAAAAGTGGTTTATGAAACAAAATAGTAATGGAATCTCTTATCTAGTTCATCGCATTAATGTATGTACTCTTCTGGAATCAAACCTGAGCTTTGCAGTTGGTTGTGTTAAGCGTGTACAATAAACCCTTAACCGTCGAGGCGGCTAAAAACAAATAGTGAGCTGTTTGATTATTAATAGTCAACTTTAAAAAAAAACTTTAGAACTAAAACAAGGACCACCGTAATTAAGCTCCGTGTGATATCACATATAACGAAATAACTCAATATTCACACGTTTCCAGGTTCAGTATCTAGGTTCCTCTTAATAAAGTTTCATTGTATTAAATTCGCCCATCCTCAATAGGATAAAGTTTGATAAAGATCGCTTAACAAAAAGAGAGTTTTACAACGACATGTCCAGATCAATAACAATATATTGTTTACTAGCTGCCTGTTCCAGCTTCGCTCGGATGGTATTTTTTTTATCTTAAACAGAAATGTATCTACATTTCAAGTTGGATCAAACTGCACACAGTGTGCAAATTTGACTGAAATCGGTTTAGTAGTTTTAGACTCCATCGCGGACAAACAACGTGACACGTAATTTATATAAGTATACTAGCTGCCTATTCCGGCTTCGCTCAGATGTTAATTTTTTTGATTATAAATTGAGATGTAAGCTATCTTATCTTTCAAGTTGGATCAAACTGCACATGGTGTGCAAGTTTGATTAAAATCGGTTAAGTAGTTTAGGAGTCTATCGCGGACAAACAACGTGACACGTAATTTATATATATTCAGATTAAGATATTGACACCTATCAATAGTACTTGTGTGCATTTGTCGGCACGACTTCAATTAAAATCTAATTTTTCAGGATAATGAAAGTTTTGCAAAACCACAAACTACAAAAGGCTTGGTTTATTTCGGATTTATACTTCTGGTGATAATGAAATTTATAGAAGGCGGTACTCACCATATTATTCCATTAGCTAGCCATATGTTTCTGCTTTTATTACACTTTCTCGGGAAATAGCCGTAATTACATTTGGGATTCGCTAAAACCTTTCCTCGCTATTATTGTTTTATATTTAGAGTATTTTAAGAAAGATTTTTGAAGGCATATACGAAATAAATCGTAAAATAGCTAAATCTTTGCTTTGAAATTGATTCGAAAAAACTTGAGATAAATTATAGAAATGTTTATAAGGCTAAACAATGTTTGTCTGTTTGTTAATTCAAGATCGTTTTTAGTCATCAAAAAAACAAAAGTCGTATTTGATCAAAAGCAGTAGCTACGTGTCTATGAGAATTATTGCTTCAGTAATAAACGTTATTGCTCCTTATTTAGCTATAATATTTAATTGTTGTTACTCGTGGAGTATTTCCTGATCTAATAAAACTCAGTAAAGTTATACCTCTTCTTAAATCTGGAAATTCAACTGATCCCTCCAATTATCGACCTATCTCCATTTTACCTACCCTGAGTAAAATATTTGAAAAAAATACTATAACTATATTAATACTTAATCAAATGTTGTTACATTTTAACAAATTAGGCTTATTTCATGATAAAGAGTTTGGTTTTACAAGGGGTAGATCGATGGTCGATGCTGGTGTGGAATTATTGAAGAAAATCTATGAATGTTGGGAGGATTCACAGGATGCTCTTGGTGCATTCTGTGATTTGTCCAAGGTATTCGATTGTGTTAATCATGCAATATTGATCAGGAAACTACGCCATTATGTAATTAGAAATAAAGCACTTGACCTTCTGATTTCTTACTTGAGTGGGAGAATTCAGAAGGTTGAGATTAGTGGTATCAAATCGACAGGCGCTGCTGTTACAATGGGTTCCATTATAGGGCCTTTTCTGTTCCTTATATATATAATAATTAATATAATAATAATATTATATACTTATATAATATTTTAAACTTATATAATAATAATAATATATAATGATTTACCTTACTACGTAAGGGATAAACATGGAATTGTATTGTTCGCGGAGGTAAGTATGACGAAACGAACTCTGCGATTTCAAAAGTTGTAGACTGGTAAATAATGTAAATAATCTTTTTTTTGAAAGAAAAAAAAAACTAAATGTATCAAATTTTCAATGCCTAATGTGAGGCAAGTAGAAACCAATGTGCAACTTAATGGGAACAAGTTGGCCCTTGTTGATTCCACAACGTTTTTAGGAATCACAATATATTTATTGCAATGGGGTCTACACGTTGAAAAGCTCGAAATTAGACTGAGCTCAGCAGCATATGCCGTTAAAAAAAGAGACAGTTAACTGATGTTGACACTGCTAGGATTGTAATATTAGTTATTTTCATAGCATATGGAATTCTTCTCTGGGGGAGTTCTGCCGATGTAAATACTATATTTTTTTTTACAAAAGAGGGCCATACGTGCAATTTATAACTTAGGCCCAAATGTTTCCCTTAGAGAAAAATTAAAAGAAATTAATATTCTAACTGTTACTTCCTAGTACATCTATGAAAATTTATTATATGTTCAGAAGAATTTACATTCATTTAAAAGAAA
>NJDC01000141.1:65549-79117 GCA_002245475.1 Calephelis virginiensis
TGGCGCTCAAGCCTCCCACGTTGGGCAGCAACTTCCCCAATGCAGCGGCTCTCGGGGAGAGCCAGACAAAATGTGCACCCGAAAGTCCACCTTTCGTCCAGGATGAGACCAAAGTACTGCATTTGGGTTCCAACCCGGACCGTCCAGTACCACCCGCGTACCTAGAGGGAACCCCCCGAGGCCCATTGAACAAAAGGGCCTCGGTCTTGGGGAGGTTCACCTCCAGACCCAGGGAGCGTATGCGGGCCCCTCGAGGTGCGGGACGAGTCGGGTCACCACCACGCGGTCGAGCAGCTTCCCGACGTCGTCCAGCAGGACTATGGGCCTGTAACCTGCAGGATAATCAGGTGGGCGATTGTCCTTCCTCAGGAGGCACAGTCGGCCTTCCTTCCACAGTTCGCCTCGACGCAAGACAGGCGTCGAAGAGCCCCCGAAGCCGTGGCTCAAGTGGTCCAAGGACGATGTCCAAGATGCGCCCAGGGAACAGCAGCCTCCATCTCCTCTTCTGACACCTGCGAGATGGAGGGGTTTTGCCGGGTCGAGCGCCTCCCCACCTAGTTTTGTAACGGGGACGGCCATCACCGGAGGCGCGAACTGGGGTGGTGCCTCAGGGAACAGAACCCCTAGCACCCTGCCCAGGAGCCCGGGATCCATCGACCCTGTGTGGGACGCCCCCGTTCGGATTTTTTTTCGAACGCAATAGAGCTCAGCGGCCACCGCCAAATCTACATGAGCAGATCTTGAGCCCTGGCGCAGTGGTTGATGTTTGCCTATAAAAGGTTGCAATGTCCTACTCTGTCCATTAGTTGGACATCGCAACCTCCACCGCCGGCACTGGCTGTTGATGGAGTAGGCGCGGCGGTAGCGGACACAGCTACCGTAGGCGCAACTACAGATTGCGTCACAGCCCCCTTCCTTTTTGTTTTCCCTCCACTGGTCACTGTTCGTGTGAAGTTTGGTCTCGCTGGGACAATGTCTGCCTCAACCAAGACCTGAGGTTTTGTAGCTTTTGCCCTCCCAGCCTGCGCTCCCAATGGGGGTCGAACACTTGGAGCAGGCAGGAGTCTATCCTCCAACCCAGCAATCCTAGCGTTCAACATCTCGCCCAGAGAAATCGTAAGGGAGCGTTTTAACTCCTCAACGAATTCTCCAGGGGCCATCGGTACCGCTGCAGACGATGCACTGCTGCTCTAGCCGCTTTGACTGCTTCCGTTTTCGCCTCAGCGAAACCTTGGCGGAGCGCCTTAACTTCGGCCCTTAGTTGGTCGATTTCAAGACAACTTAGGTTTCTGGCTTCCTCCGTCTCCGTACGACTGGCAAGGACCTCCACACTTTTTCAGTCGGCCGACAAACTCCCCCTTGAGATTGCGGGATTTGGCCGCAACCTCTAGGATACAAGAGATTCTGTTTCCCGCCTTCACTCTGAGCGCCTACCCATCGAGGTTATCTATTATTTCGGTATACTTTCGGACCCGCCCTCGACTCCCTCGACAGACTCTTCTTCCTGGCGCTTAGCAGCGCGTCTTGATGAGGGCTTCATTAACTCATCCCTTTGGGCCCCCACTGCCCTCTTCCGTCCCCTTCTCGCTGATGGAACCTTGGCCGGGAACGGGCCCTCCGTGTCTGTGCCTGAGACCAAAGGCACGGAAAATAAAGCGGAGGCCCGTTTTCGGGACATCCGCACTTCCACATCAGACAGCTCTTCCGATGACGACGAACCCGCTACGCTTGAACAAGCAGGTTGGCCCTGAGAAGGGCCTGCATCGCCAATCACCTGGCCCTGCAAAGGGTGTTTGATAATAGCCTTGTGGCCCTTAGAAGAGCCTCTTCCTGTATCCATGTGCCCTTTAGAAGGACCCTTCCAGAATGATTAAGGCTATCCTGGCCCACATCCTGGCCCTAAGAAAGGCCTCTACTACTACCTGCCTGGCCCTTAGAAAGGCCCCTTTGTGTGTGTGTGTCTTAA
Source organism: Calephelis virginiensis (assembly GCA_002245475.1). Classification (NCBI taxonomy): domain Eukaryota; kingdom Metazoa; phylum Arthropoda; class Insecta; order Lepidoptera; family Riodinidae; genus Calephelis; species Calephelis virginiensis. The sequence continues at coordinate 67,516 of NJDC01000141.1, forward strand.
GAAGAGCCTACACTACTGCCTACTATTATTTGGCCTTCTCGGCCCTCTTCCATCACATCTAAATTTTTTTTTTTATTTAAAAACTCATGACTGATCCCACGATTAGCGGACGAGCTAAAAAGACCAGCAGGCCGTTACGCCGCTCCGACCTGGCTAGGCAAATACGATACGGTACTGAGCTCCCCCGCCACGACAAGGCTTGGTACCCTGGGGGTGATGTACATACACTACATACCACAACCAAACTAAAGTAAGTTTACCGGCTACCTTATTCTCCGAACCGGAACACATCAACGGCAAGCATCAATAATGTCAGCATTATGGAGACGGGAATAGGTAAGTTGGTGGTATTGATCCGGGCAAGTCGCTGCAAAACTTCACTAAGTCAGATGTTTGGTGTTAGTGACGGTAAGCCTATGCTCGCCTTTTACGGGCTGCATAGCACAGGAAAGCAGATGGTCTATTCTGCAAAGGCGTGACCAATACGGCGAAGGTACTGAAACACGGATATTATGGCATTATGGTCTAGTGGTTTGGTGTTGAACTTGACTGCAAGAGTTCCCGGGTTCAATTCTTATGTCAGGTAATAAGGGGAAAATGATATTTTCTTTTAATTTTCCAATAAAACCAACATTGCTTGGGTTATGAGAGTTGGTTATGAGAGATAGGCTTGCTGCCTATCACATTGTTCAACTTAGTGTCTTCGGCTGGTCAGGGGCCCCTGGTTCGTACCTCTACCTACCTCTTCGGGGTTACGGGCATAAAGATACTTTATTATAGTGACAATGGCGCTTGTAATTGCCTTTTAGTATCCTAGGATAACTTATGGTAAATACTTGCGTTATCCCAAAGCTCGTATAGTATTACTATATAATATTTCTTGCTAAAAGGATGAAAGTAATTAATGAATAATCGAATGAATAATTGAATTAATGAATACAATTTAATATGCACATAGATTAGAACAACTCTCGCTCGCGTGGTAGTTAATATTTTTACTGGTTATAGCTCATTCATAAATAAAGACTTTCATATAAACTTTCAACCCCTATTTCAACCCCTTAGAGGTAGAATTTCTGGAAACGCTTAAATACGTATCTACTCATTTTTTTTAAAAATGACAGTATTCCATACAAAATTTCAACTTCTATTTTACTCCCGTAGGGGAAGAGTTTCCAAAGTTCCGTCCTTAGTGAATATCTATTTATTAGAATGACCCTAGTCAACAAATTTCATGGTTCTAACTCTAACAGTTGTTGTTCGGCGATGGTGACACAGTCAGTCTTGACATGTTATTTCATTAGTATAGATTTAGACATTACATATCTATTTCTATTAAATAAAAAGGATCTTCTTGCCCATATCCCCGAAGAGGTAGGCAGAGGCACAACCAGGGCAGCCACGACTAGCCGAAGACACTAAGTTCCACAATGTGATAGGTGGCAAGCCTATCGCCAACAGGGCACATATCCTATCCCGAGCAACATTTTATTTATTAGAAAATTGGAAAAACCCAATTTTATTTTTGTGGCCCGACCCTGGATTCGAACCCGGGACCTCATGCAGTCAAGTCCAACAACTGAACCGCTAGACCACAGAGGCGGTTATATTTCTATTACATGTGTTTTATTTAGATGTGGTAAACAGATTTATCTATATGCGGATTTTATGAATCAAGCTCAACAAAACTTCGAAAAACCGATTCTAATTTTATTCCCACGCCTCAATTTGCATTTATTCGTATCTTGATGTTGTAGACTGTAGAGGTACAAGAAAATCTATGAATCATTCAAGTTAACTCGAAACCCACCAGTCAGAACGTTATTAAATAATTTATTTTGGACAACATTACATCATTATCTATGTTCTTAAGAGAGAACCACCAATATTTTTCCGTTACTGGCTAAGTAGTCGCGTAACAAATGTACAAAAATAAATACATTTCAGGCAATAATTGGAATGTACTCGTATTTAAAAAAGTAAGTAAGTGAAAAAGGGGATTTTTTAACGGGCTAAAAATATACCCTAAAATTGTACAATCCATTGGTATATACTATTGTAGGTATCATAAACATCATCGTCATCATCATCAGCCGGAGGACGTCCACAACTGGACATAGGCTTCCCCGAAAAGCGCCACAAATCTCAGTCACCAGCGCGAGCGGCTTGTATCCAGCGACTCCTCGCGACTTTGACCAGATCATCAGTCCATCGAGTGGGAGGACGTCCAACACTACGTCTTCCGGTGAGGGGCGGATACTCGAGAACCTTTCTTCCATTGTAGGTACATGCCATTGAATTATACGAATTAAGAAGTACCTAATGACTGAAAAAAATACCGTAAACATCAATATAAGACACATAAAAAACTTTTTTCCTAATCTATGTAGTATAAAACAAAGTCGCTGCCTCTGTCCCTATGTATATCAAATATATATGCATATCAAATTTCATAAAAATTCATCCGTGAAATAGAAACAGACAGAAACTATTGCATTTATAGTAGGTATTGGTATGAATTGGATGGAGAATACTTTATTTTGCTAACTCATTCATCCGTTCTAAATTTAAGATTGCAATATTCCCTGCCACAACAGTTACACGGATTTTGCGGAATTAGCAAAATAAAGGATCATCCTACATCAACCCCCTTTCAAAAAATACACGCAAAGCTGTGGGAAACAACTAGTGCATTTAATATTTACAGAAACGTGTAGCCTAATAAAATATCGCCGGGTAATAACAGCCGCTCTGCGCAATAATAACGCCAAATAACTGTTTCCTAAGATTTAGTAGTCAACCCGACTGCGGCGATTAGGGAACAAATTCATAGCTCTATCAACAAAATTTATGTGAAGCTAGCCAACGTCCGCGACATCGCTTAAAAATATCTGCACGCCCATATCCCCAAAGATTTAGGCGGAGGCCAGGGCCAATACACCAAGTCCTCCAAAGTGACAGGTGTCAAGCCTATCGCCATCCGGCCACATATCCAATCCCGGGGAAACATGATTTTTATTAGAAAATTGAAAATAATACATTTACTCTTTATCACCACACGAGGATCTAACCTGGGACCTCACAGAGTCAAGTCCCTCCCTGAACCGCAAGGGCACAGCGGCAATTCGCTTTGCTTACATGAAGGATTTGTTACCACCGGGATGTGACGACCCCATCATCCGCTAGTGGTGAAAAATATGAGTTAAGTTAATAAACTGTAGCTGTTAACTCGTGTGAACTTGTCCGGTAGGGATCCACTCTTCCTGATGCCATAATGACAGCGTCATGGTCCGGTCCAGAAGATGAGGCAGCCCGTAGATACCCATAACTGACGTGATATCAAGACCACAGGACAGCGACGAGTCTATAACATCTATGGTGTCTAGTGACCGCACTCGTCTCATGGCATTAGGAGATCCGTGTGCTTGCTAGTTGACCTCTTCAATAAAAAGCCCACAAAAATCTATTTAAAAGTCAAGGAGAAATAGATCAACATACAAAAAAAATATAGGAGTCAAACAAATAATGCTCTCTTATTTCCTTCCTTAGGAAGTAGGTACTATGCAAAATTTAATGATCATTGACGAGTCAGTGACGAAAACGGGTGTTTAATTTGAATGCTTCCGTGACTCCAGATTAATAAAGTTATTTCAGAATAAAAAAATGGCGCCTGAAGATTTATTTTATTGTATTTAAAATAATTAGGTATCTTCAAGCCCATATCTCCTAAAAGGTAGGCAGAGGCACAACCAGTTCACCCACGACTAGCCGAAGACACAAAGTCCTACAATGTGATAGGTGGCAAGCCTATCACCAACCGGGCACATATCCAATTTCGAGTAATATATCCAATCCCGAGCAACATTAATTTTTATTAAAAAATTAATTTTTATATAAAAAACCACATTTTCTTTTTATTGTCCGACCCGGAAATCGAACCAGGGACCTCATAAAGTCAAGTCCAACACCTAAGCCGCTAGACCACAAACGTTTTTAAACTGTACTCGTAATAAATGAATAGAGAAAAAATATTTAAAAAGAAATTAAACGAACCTTGTCAACTATTATCCGGATGCTTATGATACTTAAGAAAAGAAATTCAAATAAAGAAAACAATATGTTTTGGCAACATGTTTTATGGAAAAAGTTTTTTAAGAACTTTGATGGAAAAAAGAAAAAAATGTTTCTTTCTATTTTTGGTTTCAAAATATTAAACCATTCAAATAACTTTGTATGTTTTGAACTCTTACTAATAATGATTTAACCATTCGTAAAGAAATACGGAAAAGGATAAGGGTACTAATCCTTATGCACCCCAAATATAAGAAATACCTTCAAATAGTATATCATGCTGTAGGTCCGTCGTATACCTGTATTTGTAATTCTGTTTCGACAATTCAAAAAGAAATTTCGACCAAAACATGACTCACACACACATTCACATTCGGAAGTTTGTTTTCTCTGTTTTCTCTGTAAGAAAAATTACTAATGTTTATGGTAGATGCATAGATTTGTATGGATTCGAGATTCCTTTCCGATTTATTCGAATAATTTCGAACGTATATAGTTTACTGTAGACACCTCTATATCCTATTTAGAATTTATTATTTTTGGACTGTGTTTAATAAATAAAAGGTGTTTTTTACTTAAAATGATACTGCATTAAGTATTTTAATTGTAAAAAAAGCAAGGCAAAGAGTATTGCCATAGACAAATCACAAACAGCATACAATACAATAACTTCTTATTTTGCACCAAATACAAAGAAATTACAAATACATCAATTAAAACTCAAACTGTAAGGTACACAAGCGATCTCTTCCAGTCAACCTCAGATTTAGCGAGATAGTGTATAATGGTGCTTTAAAAAATATAAAAATGCATTTAATACTAGACAACATAAACCTAAAAACAGAAGCCTAATTTAGGTATTTGAATTTAGAACAAGTAAAAAATGTCAAATGTAACCTAAATTACAGTTAACGTAGAAAGTGACGCTTTAACACACTTTTGAAAAAAAATATATTTGGAACTCTCCTGATATCTAATATAGCATATTTTAATTTGTTGGGGATACCAATATGGACTTAAAAAGCTATAACTGTTGTATTGTAAACTGGAAACAGACAGGCTAGAAGCGCATCACCGGTACTCGGCTGCCCCATTCCAAAACCTAGTAAGTCTTAAAATGGGTGATTCTTGGTTTTTAGGTTAAATATAATAACCTAGTAAGACTCATCAAAACCCAAAAACACTTGTATCGATAACAAGTTTTATTAAAAAGTTACACACTATCCAGAACCTAGTAAGAGCAACAACAACCTAAGCTCACCCATTTTAAAACATAGTAAGTCGCAAAACCATTTCATAAACTTCGTAAATTGATACACTTACTAGGTTTTTGAAATAGTTTAATATTCATAATAGGTTTTGAAAAGGTCAAATGAAGAAAGCAAATTATTATTAGTTTTAGTAAGAGATTAAAAGTTGCACTTTACTAGGTTTTTTCTTAGAAGGATATTTGGCTCCTTCCTCGATTAATTTCATTCGTTAATTCCGTGTTTTTCCCTCTCCTGCGCGCCGCCGCTCTGGTATGATTCCAAAAATATTAATCGATAGCAATCCTATTCAAACTAATACCGGCCAAAATGAAATAGTTTCACACAATGACATCAATATATTTGAAAATATTTTTGTAGCAGATTATCCGGAGCCTATATTTATAAGTAAAGAAGAGGCACTAAAAACCCGTTCAAGTAAATGGAAGTCTTCTATCAAACAAAAGTCTTAACATCCTATGATCATTAACAGCTGTATAGGAAAATGTACCCCTAAAAGTACAGTGTTTTCACTTGGAGACACAGTTCAAATTTGGAATGATTACTGGGACCTTAATTTTTCTGCAAGAAGAAACTTCTTAAACAAATGTGTTCAAATAACCGGTATTAAAAAACGCAAAGTTGATAGTGTTAATAGGGAGGCTGTCAAAAAAGAATCTAGATATTTTTATTTTCCAAGTATTCATAGCTCTGTGTCTATTCCTGTTTGCCGCAAATTTTTTCTTGATACTTGGGGATATACTGCTGATGGAGTGATAACAGATTTAAGTAAAGCTGTTAAAAAAGGTGAATTGTTTAGTAAACTAATAACAGGTGGAAGGGAAGGTGAGAGAAAGGAAATACCGAAACATCTTATTGAGCAACATATTTTAAGCTATCAACCAGTAGTGAGCCATTACCGAAGACATAATGCTCCGAATGTAAAATATTTACCACGACATCTTACATTGAAACAAATGTACGACAGTTTCAAATTGAAAAATCAATGTGGCATAGAAGTTTATCGACAGACAATAAAAAACTAAATATTTCATTTAATACGCCAAGAGGAGACCAATGAGGAGAGAAAAATTAAGAAATGTGCTGATAAGGGTGTAGCAATACCTGAAGATATTGAATTAAAAGAAAAAGAACACAAAGATAAAGTTAAGTGGGCATTTGAAAGATTTAAGTTAGATGCAAGAGAGAAAAACGAAAACTGCGTTTATGCAATTGACTTACAAAAAGTTATTTTAATTCCGGAAATGCCTCAATATAAAGATGTTTTTTTTTGAGCCGAAAAAAAGAAATCGGCTGATCCTGTTGTATGTATACTATGGCATGAGGCGATAGCTGGTCGGTGCCTATGATTCTGGAATCAAGAAAAGCTTTTTGGCTTAATTTGCCAACTAATGATATATCTACGGACCACTCATTTATGGGGCAATTAGAATTTTACGACTAATTTCGTGTAATTTCTTTTTTTCGTCTTTTTAGTTAAATAAAAAAAAATTCAAATTTGTGCTTTTTAATGTTATTTATTATAGTTGCTAGATGATTAGATTATACATTAAGTACATATATTGAAAGAATATTGTTTTTACTGGATTTTGACTTAGATGAATAAATATACTATCTACCGATTCGACCTTAATCATAAACTAGTATGAGCTCATACTAGGCTATGATATAGGTAATTATTGATCCTTCAATATAATTTCAACCAGATCAAAACCTAGTAGAAGCTGTTACTAGGTTTTGATATAGTTTTCAAGGTCTAAGATTTTAATTTGTTTTTGTTTCAAGGTGTTTTTCTCTTTTAAAACATGTTATATAAATATTTTAAAACAAAAATGTACCTCAAATAAATGGTACGGTACCGATCTTTTTCTTCCATATACATTTGAGGTCAGATATTTAGTAATTCACGACGGCTGACCCAAAACATGTTTTTCTGTGTTTCTGTAAAAGTTGGTCAAAATACTTACTAGGTTTTTGAAATGGGGCAGCCGTACTTTACACTTACCAGGAGGGTTACCGTAAGCCCTTAAAACAATATGATTTCAGTAATACCTACTCATTATCATCGGAGAAAGACAACTCTAAAATGTATGTATAGTATTAAAATTATGCGCTTCGACTTTACACTTTTTACCCTTTTTACACTTTACAATGTCTAGAAATAATAATAAATAAATATCCCTGGCAAGTCACACAAATTGAATCTAACCCCAAATGGTCTATGGTTAAGCAGTCCGGCTGCTAGACCATAGACAATTAAACGGTGATTAAACCTTCAGCAATCTGCTCGTATTTTCTGATGGTAAGAAATTCACGCCGCCTAGAGAAACCAAGGGATGTATTGGTGCGTTGCCAACCTGAGGTCGTGATGTTAGGCCTCGAGCAAAAGTAAGTTTATCTGCTATCTCATTCTCCGAACTGAAACACGTCATCACGGTATGGTGACAGGAATAGGTAAGGCGGTGGTACTAATCCACGAGTCTCTGCAAAACTCTACCACTCAGATGTCACGGTCTTAGTGACGGTAAGCCTATGCTCGACTTTTACGAGCTACCTAGCAGGAAGGCAGATGGTCTATTTTGCAAAGGAGCCCGGGCCAACACCCCCATCTACGAACTACATAAATATAAAAAAATCTTGTCAGTTAGATTATTTGTAACTCAAAAACGGCTAAACCGAATCTGCTGAAAATTGATCCGCTCAGAAGACGGATATGAAATACTTTTTATCCCGTTCATCTGTGTGGGAGCTAGAAAAAAATAACATATTAATTTTCCCCATACAAACTAAACGGGAGGAATGAAGTTCACCGGGACAGCTAGTATTTAATCTTACGATTAAGGAACAAAAAACAAGTCTACCCTTCCGGCTTTTCTCACAAAGTATGAATAAAATACGTTGTTGACACTTTCTGCCTACGTCGTACGGAACTTGGTTTGGAGGTATAATTATACGTACAGTAGTACTATTTAAATTATGCGCTTCGGCTATATTCGTCAAGCTTCGGAAATCCGAACATATTTTAAAGATATTTTTAAAGATTTGTTATTACACAAAATTAATCATTTCGCTTAAATTTAGATTAGGTCATCCAATTTAAAAATAAAAGTATAAAGTGTGAAAACTATAGAGTCGAAGCGCATAATTTAAATAGTAGTACTGTATGTATATAAATACGTTTTTCATTCAGTCACTGACATTTTCATTCCTACCTTTTTATTTTATTTATCTATATTTATTTTTAACTTCCGATGTAAAACGAGGGGTGTTGTAAGTTTGATGTATTTATGTGTGTCTGTCTAAAGCCCGGTTCGTATAATCAACGCATCGTCATCCGTTAGTATAACCATTGGTAGCTTGCCCAAATGCGAAGCGTAGCTCATAGTTACACAAAATGTTCAGAGTTAACAATGAACAACGAACGACTATAGTTCTTTTATTTGTCGTACAAACATTTTTTAATTTTTTTTATTTGTCGTACAAAAAGCTACCATTCGTAAGCAAAACGTCTCGTTCCTTGCTTATAGGAACCGGCCATAACATAACTTTTGAACGGTTTCACGTGGTTTTTTGTTTCGAGATTCGTTTTTGAGTTTCGAGATTGTGTGTCAGTGTTTGATCGAGATGATTCTTAGCTAGATTACATGTACCGAATTACTATTTAAATTATGCGTTTGAGCTTTACACTTTATACTTTTATTTTTAAATTTGCTGACCTAATCTAAATTTAATCGAAATTATTAATTATGTGTAATATCAACTCTATATCTTTAAAATAAATTCGGATTTCCGAAGCTTGACGAATATAGCCGAAGGGCACAGTTTAAATACTAGTGCTGTAATTTCTTGAATTTCTGTTGAAGTCTACAGAATATGCTTAATCTTAGGTTTATTTTAGTAATATATCATCAATAGACATAAGGAATAATCATATCATGTGTAGATAAGCCACATTTTTTGTTGTATGTGGGATTGGGATTAATATTTAATAATCTGACGCATGATCGTAGCTCAATACTCAATTTTATTCTCGCTCACGTGTGTACGTGATAGATTTGCAAACAACGTGATTGCGGGGTTCTTTTGTCCCGTGTTGGCTATTTGGAATAAAAATCGGTTTAGGTGGTGAGAGGGTTAACGTTTTGGGGTGGAATTGAAAGCGTTAAGTAATTTATGGATTTCTAAACATTCATGGTTACATTTTCAATGGGTATTAAATACGAATAAATATGAAACAAAAATATATTTGATGACAGAAATTTAATTGTAAACGCTATTCCCAACATTATGATTGAGAGGTCCAAGACTTATCAATATATATGAATTGGAACTATTTGATATGTCTTATATAGTACTTGGAGTTTTCGCGCCATCGAGAGAAAAGGTGGTCGAAGTTTTTTCATAATTATTGAATTTCGTGTTAATATTGAGTGAAATTGGTCAATTTTGGTGGCATTTTGTACAATTTTGTTCAGTGAAAGTGCACAAATGAAATAATTATAAAGAAATTAGCGTATCGTATATTTTCTCGTTGCCGCCAAATCTCGTTACATGAGCTTGTGTAAAAAGGCCACCGCTTTACCCAAGAGCCTGACATGACTTACTGACGACTTATGACTGATGACTAATTAAAATTAATTGAAATTGATATAAAATTTGATGCAAATTTCTACTTGATTAATGGCTAAATAAAGTGAAGTGAAGGCCAAAACTTAAAGAAAGAAGAAGTATATAGTATTTCTTAAGTCGTCCACTCAGATTAGACCTTGGAAATAAAAGCTTGTTACAAAATTAATTTTGAAGTGGAAACTTCTTTCTCGGAAATGTGCACTTTTTATGAAGGTTAAAAAATGTAAAACACGTGACCTGATCAAAAACTCGTAAGACGGAGGAAGAGTAAAAGCACTGTATGTTGTTGCTATGCTGTAACATTCGTTTCGCCGGCATGTTATGCATTGCAGTCTCGCTGTGAGCTAGCTTGAAGATCTCGCGTGGTGCTTGCACATTTTTGAAGTGAAGACTTCTTTAGCGGCGTTGCACACTTTTTTCGGAATGGGTAAAAACTTCTAAGCTCGCATTCGGACATGTGACCTGAAATTTCATAAGACGAAAATTCGTAAGACGGTGCAGGACGCTTGCGCGAATGTTCGTGTTGTCATGTTTGTGTACGATAGCGCAAGAAATGAATATTGTATTGTACCACATAAATGATAGTTCTTTCATACTGATAATTATTTAATACGTGCAAAATAATTCCCTAACCATTCCAAAATATCAAAAATGCATAACGTTAATATTCAAGTTTTCATTTCTGCCGGCACTCCCGGAGTGCGACCCGTTTTATATTTTTATTTTTTTTGATCTGGATCAAAATAGAACAAATTCAATAAAGTGAATATTGTAACTTATAAAATAAATGATAATTAAATCGCCTATGTGGTCTAGTGTTCCAGGTATTGGACTTGACTTCATGTCAAGTCCCAGGTTCGATTACCAGGTCGAGCAACAAAAAGAAAATGTGATTTTTCAAATTTTCTTATAAAAAAATCTTGCTCGGGATCAGATGTGTGCCCGGTTGGCGATAGGCTTGTCACCTTTCACTTTGTGGGATATAGTGTGTTCGACTAGTCGTGGTTACCCTGGTCGTGCCTCAACATCTTCGGGTTATATACATAGTTTGTAATGATATAATTAAAGCAATTCATGCATAATTATTCCCTAACCATTCCAATATATCAAAAATGCTACACTTTCATATTCAAGTTTTCAATTCTACCAAGCACTCCCAGAGTACAACGCCTTGATTTTTTTATTAAAATGTCTTATAACTTGTTTTGCCACGTATTTGGTTTTGTTGCTTTTTGACGAAGGTCCTACTAAAAGTATATGGCGACTCTTTATACTTAACCACTCGCCATTAACATCTTTGGTGTCTAGGTGACATGTATTGCTCACTATCACAAAATTCTAATTATACAGAATCATCGATAAATACTTATCGATAATAAATCACCGCTACGTTCGGCATGCACTATATTATGCTTATCTCAAGCCACGCCTACGTCGATGCAACTAGAACTGCAAGCGTTCCTTTGTCTTCAGTCTAAATAACGAAACCGACGCTGGCGCACGCTACCCTTGCGCAAACCACGCCAAACCATACTGGTGACTCACGACGCTGCATTTTATAATAATTCAAGATGGCGAAGTATTCAGACGCAACCGACGCGCCCGTCATTAGTGCCGACCAAGAGTCGATAGCC